>JAKCWG010000438.1:0-200000 GCA_021464415.1 Lonicera japonica | reverse complement strand
GAACACAGCATGCACGGCGACATGAAAATATATTAAACATTTTGTAGTATAATTAGAAAATGAAATATTAAACCGTAGTCATGAATAAGTTTATTCAACTAACATAATGACAACTCAGGCAACACATAACCGGATAGTTATGAATAAGTTCGTTCGATCAACATAATGACAACTCAGGCAACACGTAACCGGAACACGGCATAGTGACACGAAGAAAATGCTTCACTTCTACTAAATATGAGTCTCATCTGTAAATTGTGTTATTATTATACCTATTTCTATTGTCCAAATAAATGAGAAATAACACCTTAATTTCCACTTTAATTTCCTCCTTTTATTATTACTAGTTTTTGTGTGCATGCGTTGCATGTGGTTTTAGTGTTTATCAAAATTTTAGATCTTTGTTTGAAACAGTATTGATTTTTTTTTCAAAAAAATCAAATAAGACGAAGAAACTGTTATTTTTAATTTCAGGGAAGTCCGAAATTAATAGTACAATATTCTTTTGAAGACAATACCAATGCACCAAATGTCATTATAGTAACAATTGTTTTTTTAACCATTGGTGCCGTTAAATTAGTGTTTTCTTAAAAATACATGAAAATTAAATTAAACTCTAAATTTTGGACTAAGGGAAATTTTGTTGTTGTCAATTTAAGTGTTCTTCTTCTTTGGTTGTACATTAAGGCTTCGTTTGATTCGGGTATTAAAAAGTGGGATGGGATTATTAATACCACTTTTTTTTTATAATACCTTGTTTGATTCGCACAAATGCGCTGGGATTAGTAATATTGGTACTAACTTAATACCATTCTTTGTGGTATAGTTTAATAACAGGGGAGATGTGGTATTCTTTATCCATGATTAAGAAAAAAATAACCATATATTTTAAAAAATGCCATTACTACTATAATATTTTCAAAAATGGCATTACTACTACTACTACCATATTATTATTATTTTAATTTTTTTTAAAAAAAATTTAATTTTTTTTTTGGTTAGTCCAAAATATAATCCCGTATACGAGTTACAGAACCAATCATGGTATTAACATCAGCATGAGATATCCCAGTATTAATACTGCATGAATTAAACATGGTATTAGTATTAAATTAATACTAGAATTAATAGTCCAGTACTATTAATACTGGTATTATTAATTCCACTGACCTTAATTAATACCTAAATCAAACGAGGTCTAAATGAATTCTACTTTGCTTAGTTTTGGACTAGTTGGATTCTTAAGGAGGTCCAGTTCATGTTACTCTTTTTTTTCGTTGTGCACCCTAGAGTCTAGGCTTTTAAGACTCCCTTTGTTTCTTTCTTTTAATAAAATAATATTCTATTGCCTTGGATTTTTGGGGCTTGAACTTCTTTTTTAAAAAATGAACCTTAATAATTTTATTTTTTCTTTTTATTTCCTATCGGGTCAATCTCAAAAGGTTCAAATTGTTTCAATATGATCGATATTCGGGGCTAGAATTCTTTTTTTTTTTTTAAGATTTTATATGGATTTGAATGATAGTTTAGGATAGTGAAGTGCATATTGCATTGAACACATCGTGTTTCACTTCCTAATCACGTTGATCAAGAATTCTACAACAAATAGGAATAATCATAGTTAATTACTATGAACTATTAGAACAAGTTTATATTTGAAATTGATACATTTTTAAGTTATAAAATCAATATGGACTCTTTCTACTTCAAATAAAAATTAACATGATTCGGTAGCTAGGTTGTTGTCCAATATTTTTCTAATACACTCGGTTAAATCACAAGATATATAGTACATAAGTACAAAAAATTTATATGGAGTTAGAATATTATTTTTAATAGGGTTTAATGTAGTTACAAGACTAATAAAGTTTCAAATATTTTATTTTGTGTGATTTTGACTTTGGGTGTTGTTTGTTGTTGCATATAAGACGTTGGGTGCCAAAGTTTTGCATAATATGTGTTTGGGTGCCATTTTGGGCGAAATCAGTTAGTCAACGTGATCAACCGTTAGCTCCGTTAATTTTTGACACAATTTACCTATTTTACCATAGAAAAAGACAAAACATATTGCTCTTGCTTATAGGTAAAATGGTCAAAAATTAACAGAGCTAACGGTTGACCACGTTGACTAACGGATTCCGTTCAAAATGGTACCCAAATACCTATTATGCAAAACTTTGGCACCCAACGTCTGATATGTAGGAACAAACGGCACCCAAAGTCTAAATCGCCCTTTTAATTTAAAAGACTAATAGAATCTAAATGTATTATATGCATGAACATAAATTTATTTAGGATATTAATAGATCGAGTTTAGATGTGTTTAGGATTGTTCAGGATATTATAAATATAAAATGCAATTAAGAGTTACAATTAAAACTAATTGGATGTCATGATACACCCATTCTTGTTAGCCACTTATATAAAATTTTACAAGCTTATGTATAAACTAATTAAATAGAGAGAAATCAATAGAAAGTTCGTGCCACAGAGGTGGATTCATAAAATAAACTTAAATGTTATTAAAAAATAGTAATTATAACTTTAAAAATTTAAATTAAATCTTAAATAATATACTATAAAATTGTTTGATATATTATGGTATAAGTATAAAAATCCTTATACCAAAACATTCACTTTTTTATGTTGAGAATAGTAAATTGATTATGTCACAAAAAGATATCAATTTGAAAATCTTGAAATAGAAAACAGGACTATCAATTAATCAGAGAGGGAGAGTATTTAAAATTCTATTGAATGATGATCGCCCATTTAATCTAGAAAATGGTGCCTGTAGTTGTTGTTTATGTGCTCATATACTAAAATAAACAACTTAACCAAATTTGGGATCACCAAAATAATAATCCAGCAAGAAATTTGTGACTATCTAAATTTTTACCATAATAATCTAAGTTGGAACAAAAAAAGATTACAACAATATAAGTACAAAAATAATAAACAAAGAAAAGGAGACTTATTCTTACATAAAATAGATTTGGTGGACTATTGACTAGGGTGATAAATCCTTCTCTTTATAGGGGTAAGGTCTCAATTTTAAACCGTGGCAACGAAAATATTTAAAAAAACACTTGACAATCAAATAATGGTTTTATACCATAAAGATGATAGCATTTGAACGATCATAAAGAAATAGAACTACATGAGATAAGAGATGTTTGTATAAAGTTCTTTAATTAAACCATAAGTGCGAATTAACTCAAAACCTTGAGATATAGTTGAAGAGTCCATGTTTAGATATAGTTGAGAGTCCATGTGATTAGCAAATTAGATGTTGTTTAGTAAGAGTCCTCATTGGATATAATTTGCCAAAATAAGAGAGTCCTAATTAGATATTTTAATGAGAGCAACGGTGCATATGAAAAATTATTCGCACATTTCTGTATAGTATAGTATAGAAGAGATGGATATATATAGGTATATGCTTCTTTTTATAACTGGCTTTAACAATCTAAAGCAACCTTATATGAAACCAAAATATCCACCGAAAGATTTTTTTAATAAATTTTTGATTTACATAATCAATTCTAATATGAGCTCTAACTAAAGGAAATAGTAAAGCTAAACGATCTACAACTTAAAAGTAACTCTTGATCTGAATAAAGTAGAAATTGCGGTAAAATTTATAATAATATTGGACGTGGCCGGAGTTATATATGATTGCAAATTATATTGTAGACAACCATAAAAATATGTAGATTAAGTAAAATATACAAGACACTCTATAAAATATAAGACAATGCATCTAATATAAATAATAAATAAATGAAAATATGAAAAATTATACAATGATGTGATGCCTTCATTGCAACTAATGATTTTTCAAGAAAAACGAAGAATGAGTAAGGAATTTTCATGATTGTTGTCTTACCTCAAACTTTTGTTTTCGATGCATGTTTTAAGAGATAGTACAAGGATGAACAAAGAAAATTAATTACTATAACAAAATCAGATTTAACTTACATTTAATTAAATAACCGAAAAGGTAATTCCGCCACATAAAACTCTTATTATGGATCAATAGTTACTCGTTTACAGCACATAACTTTATATTTGGTATAGAAACTTAAATATACCAAAAGTCATTAGTTGCTAAAACTCTCAGGAAACTAACTATTATTTTTTTTTTCTTATTTTGATTAAAAAGCTAACTATTAATTGAAATTGGATGAACTTGAAATTATACTGGAATTAAACAAACCAAGGGCAAAGCACCGTGTCCTTATAATCAAGTAACGTGTTTAAAATCTAGGGACATATTTGCCTGGGTAAAAAAAAAGAAAACCATTTAAATTTATTCGTATTTTTATATATAGTATTGATTATTATTATTATTATTATTATTATTATATATGTACTTACTTTGCCCATAATCTTCCAAAAGTTCAGCAATTACCGTATCCCTTTCTATCAATTTCTCATTCTTTTTATTTTTCTCTCTGCAAATTGCCTCACACTTCAACTCTATTTTGTTTGCATGTGCCATAAATCAAACTCTCATTGATTTTATAGTACAATTTTTAGCTAAGTTTAATCATTATGTCCCCACCTTATAATTTTTTATTTTGAAAGGATTGATAAAAGAACACGTGTTTACTTTTATTTAAAATTAATTTTATTTTTATTTTTTTATTTAATTTAAATAAATAAAAATAAATATGTGTCGTTTTACTATTAGAACTCCGTGACTTTATTCAATTTTACCTCCATCAAAAAATTTTCTCCATCATCCCACAGATTTTTCGTTATATTCCTCCTGTCAATTAATTTTCACCCTCACCATTACACTTGTCTGTTCTCTCAACCCTTATCCCTTTCTTAGCCGTCTGTCGCATCCCCTTTTATCCCATGGGTAAAAATATCATATTTAAGAAGCTAGTCATTTGAATTTACACTTTTACTAAAATGCACGTAATTATATTATTTTAGTGCGATTAAAATTTTTACGGCGTAGGTTTTTAAATTAATTTTTTATCTACTACTAATTTTATATACCCGAAACTACTTTTCTTGTATCCATAAAAATAGATATTAAATTTCATAATAAAAGTTAAAGAATGATTAAAAACATTGCTAACTTTACGAGACGTCATAAAAAGAGATTCTCGATTTAATTTGTGACAAGGTTTGCATCTTCTCTTTATTTCTCATGGAAAAAATTCCTTACCTACCACTCAAATAATTTTATTCCACGAAAAACTCATAAAGTAGCTCATCTCTTTTTCCAACATTTCATATGAATTAGTAGTTCTCGATCTATCATTTCCAATTTTTTGTCAAACGCACCCTTAATTTCTAAAACTTGTAGCTAAGCAAAGTTCAAAGTTTGAAACTCAACAGTAACATTTCCCCCCAACAAAGGAAATTAAAATGTTAATAGACATTTATGTTGATCATTTTTAGTCTTTGAGTTTTTGGTAATTAAATGCCATTTGGAGAGCAGTTTTTGAAATATTAATGTGAAATACTAAGCTGCACTTTGTCTCAAATTAAAGTACAATATTGCAGTATTCAAAGAGTGTGAATGTTATATTCTCTCGGTCTCAAATTAAAAGTTCCGTTTTGACTTTTGAACCTTTTGAAAGACACTAATATTGACATAGTCGATGGTTAATTAAGAATGAAACTTATTTACTGTGTGATTTGATACATCTCAATCATGTTCAAAAAAAGAAGATAAACAATTAATTGGAGACGTCCTACATAGGGAAGTGGGATTATTAATATGAGATGGAGGGAGTAACAATCGGGTGATTGCAGGAAAATACTGGTAAGTTATGCCATTGACAAGAGAACACGTAAAACACGAGGACAGAAAAACTTCATATATGGAAAATTTACTTTAATTTGACAATCCAAAATTGCAGAACTTCATTCATTCATATATGGAAAAAGCATACATAAGTGAATATATATGTAAGACAGCAACAGTACAGATTAAGTGTCGTTAAAGAAGAACGTAAATTCAAGAGTAAGGATAATGTTAACTGCGAAGAGAACGCACGTAGAAAGTTTCAGGGGTAACTAAACTTCAAGGAGAAACTTGGGATTGAACTTGCGTCATGTCGATCCAGATGGTTGGAATGTAGGCAATTTTGGGCCACTCAACGCCGGTCCCCTTGGCACATCTTTCATCTAATATGGGACACCTCCGAATCCACAATTCCCTTAATTTGGTAATGCGTTGCATCGCTTCCATGGTGGGCAATTGCTTTAGTTTTTCGCAGTCTTCTAAAACAAGTTGTTCAAGTGACGAAAATTTGGCAAACCACTCGGGCAAAACTTCCACTCCAAATCCCTTTAGATGAATCTCTGTGAGAGCACTGAGGTGTTGAAGCTGCTCTGGTATGGAGTCCCATTTAGGCCACCCCTTCAACACTACACGACGTAGGGTCAACTTAAGGAGCTGGATACCATCAACGCTTGGGAATGAATCGAGCTCCTCTGAAGGTGTTCAACGGACCAATCGCCAAGGTGTTCTTTGGTAAGGAGATAAAGCGAGTAAGCCCTTGTAACCCGTCACAACTCCAACAATGAACTCAGCTTGTATTCAAGAGCAGTTGACTATTCTTAAGGATGACAGAGAAGAAGGCAGTGCTTGCAACTTTGGTAAGGAGATAAGATTCGGACAATTATGTAAGTGTAACGTCTCGAGAGAATTGCCGGATTCCATTAGACTACTTGGCAGATTCCATTAGACACTAATCCGTCACAACTAAAAAACCACAAATGCCGAAGGGATTTCGATCCTTGCATGCTGATAATGGACTTGATATTCGGGCAATGAGATATGCAAAGGTATTCAAGAGACGGGAGATTGTGAATCCCGTCTGGTAAATCTCTCAGAGTCTCACAGTCACCAATTCCTAGTGATCGGAGAGAGCTTCCCCAACAGCCCCGCATGGTGGGAACAACATGGGTTAACATGGGACAGTTTCTTATTTCCAGTTGTGCCAAATTTTTATTCTCTTGCAGTATCAAATCTGGAAGAGAAGTAAGCTCGGACACCCCTCGGATGTCACAACTAAAAAACCACAAATGCAAGGCCATGAGCGTGGTCAGGTCGCTGCATATTTTTTCTAATGGCAAACCACTATTCACTCCCTTAATCTCTAATTCCTTAAGGCAAACCACTATTCACTCCCTTAATCTCTAACTGGAAAATGACTTGGGCAGGTAATCAGCTCTGGGCAGTTCCAGATTGTCAGCTTCTGGAGGCGAGGAAACACTGCTTCCGTCCACTCCTTCAAATTCGGCATATTCTCCAAACGGAATTTCGTCAAGGCTGGGAAGAATGTCTCGGTACCTCCACGGTTAGTGTTGCAACTACAGTGGCGACCATAGAATTCAGCGCCTATGATTGTCATAGTATCCATCCCACTCAGCTCAAGTTCCACCAGTAGCGGTAGTTGCCCGAGCATTGGGATGTGCTCAAATCTTCTACAGTTTATCAATTTGATCTCAACCAAATTTTTGAGTGGCAAAGAGTCGCCATTCCCACCATCAATGCTCACCGACATGTTCATCACCCACGTTGGAAATTTATCACCCAAGAAGTTTTGGATTGTTAAGCTTTTTAGGTGTGGGTGAGGTTCGAGGCCTTCTAAAACAACTTCGTCATCCCTATTGCCACTCCTACCAAGACTCCAGTGAAATTCTAGCTTGTATATATTCTCCTTGCTGAATAAATTTGCACTTTGGGCTTCTTCTCTGCAGCTCACATGCTCGAGATTGTGTATCTCTAATTCACCCCGGAGGTGTTTCAAATGCCCTAGCTCCTTGATTTGACGACCTGCATCTCTACCGACGTTAAAGAAGTGTAGAGTTTGAAGATTAGTCAACCGGCGGATTTTATGTGGCAACTGGCATTCTTCGCAATTATGACCGCGGAAATAAAGATGTCGCAAGTTGATCAAATTTTTCATCTCGTTTGGCAGCGCCTTAAGATTTTCGCACCGATCAACTCTTAAGGTTTGCAAATTGTAAAGCTTACAAACAGATTTTGGCAAAACTTTGATCATGGTATCTGACAAGTCCAAGTACCTCAGATGTATGAGCTCCCCGATTGAATTTGACACTTCTTCAATATTAGCCCCACTAGAATTTAGAACACGCAAGCATTTGAAGTGTAACAACATGTTATCGGTTAGTTTACTCTTTAAGAATAATGTCTGCAAAGATCTAGCTTTCTCCTTTTGAACTGCAAATACAACTTCTTGCCTAAAACACAATGCTTGCTCCTGAACATGAGGAATTTCTAGGGCAAGATCGTGCACAAGGCCGTGCAACTTAAAGTTTGTTACATTTTTATATTTATCCTTTTCTATATCTTGGAACAGCGAACTCTGCAATAACAAATTGAAAAACTCATTACCTACATCCTCCATCACTTTTGCGCTCCCCTCGTCAGATTGAAGGAACCCAGCAGCCATCCAGAGTTGGATTAGTTGTTCCTTTTCAATTTCACAATCCTTGGGGAAAATTGAACAATACGCAAAACATTGTTTCAGAGCTAGTGAAGGCAAATGATTGATACTCGATTTCAATATACATAGGAGTATGTTTTCCCCTTCTCCGTCTAAACCCCAACACCCACCATTTTGAACTGACAACCCATCGCCTTTCTTCGTGTTATAACGCATCATGCTCCCCACCACCTTTGCTGCTAACGGCACACCCCTACACTTACTCACAATCTCGGTTCGTATGGCCTCCAATTCTGAATTCATTTCTGCACCTCTGCTGACAAACGCTCTTCCTTTGAATAAAGACCAACAATCATCTTCTGCTAGTCCTCCCAAATGACACGCTTGATGTGCATCAATTACGGAAGCGACCTGCACCCCTCGTGTAGTGACAACAATTTTGTTTCCTTTTGTTGTACTAACTCCAAACAAACAACTCCTAAAATCCTCCCACTTCAAAGCATCTTCATCCAATACATCATCCAGTAAAAGCATATATTTCTTCCCTCTCAACTCCTTTTCAAGGTAACTGAGTATCAAATCCTTGCTTTTCACGTCACACTTGTTCCCTTTAAGAGATTCTAGGATCTCGACGAGAACCCTTTTCACATCAAAACAACCCGACACACTTACCCAAATTCTTGCATCAAAACGATTCACTACTCGTTCATCGTTATAAACTAACTTAGCCAAAGCCGTCTTCCCAATGCCCGCAATTCCCACAATGGGAATAAAGGAAATGTTTTCTTGATCACTAGTCGTCCCAATCAACATCTCAACTAACTTCGACACCTCGCTGTCCCTTCCCACTACTGCATCTTCATCAAGAAAGGAATCAACATCTCTACCATGAGTCATTTGAAGAGGATTATGAGCAACATCTCTAACACATACTGCTTTAAGCCCGTAATCATTCGCTTCTTTGTGGATCATTTCCAACTTTGTATTAACACCTTTGATCTTATGAGCCATTTTGGAATCAAACAAGATCGGATTAGAGGAAAAGAAGGAAATCACCTTCTTGTTAATATGATTCCGTGTCTCCGCTTTACGCCTCACCATTTCGTAAGCGAATTCACCCAACACACAGTCAGCTTCATGAGCCACAAGTTTGAGATTGTTGAGCCAAATGCTGATTGCCTGTTCTTTCACCTGCCGTATCTCGGCATCGTTTAGAACAGCTTGGATCATCAACAAGGTCCCCTTGAGCCTTTTCAGTTCTTCATTCAAACCACAAGCACCAAGAATCTCACAGGTGATGCGAGAAATTACTTTCTTCAGTAATATCTCTACCGACGCACTGACTAAGGCTTGAGGAAACATATCCGCTATTATGAAATGACACTTGAGAGAGTGAGAGACAGGGAGGGAGAGAGAGAGGGGGGGAATGCTAATTGAATTTAGATGAGAGAATTGCAAAAACAGATTAGAGTTTTAGAGTAGTAGTCACACTAGAGCTAGTGTTGGAATTGTAGAGAGAGGGAGGGGTAATGCTAACTGAATTTAGATAAGAGAATTGCAAAATGAAAAAAAGGGACTAGAATTTTAGAGGAATAGTGATAGTAGAGCTGAGTGCTGACATTGTTGACAGAAGGATGGGTCTTGGGGGCTGACAGGGCCAGTCGGATTAGGGGTGGAAAAAAATACCATTTGTACCGTACCAATTTGTACCAAACCGAACCGATACCGAATTGTACCAAAAATTTGGTAATGGAACAATATCGATTGGTATTGTACCATACCGAATTACTTTGGTACGGCACTGGTATTCATATTCATTACCGATGGTATACCGTACCGTACCGATTTTTTGGTACGGTATGGTATACCGTACCATACCAATACCAAATGTGCCATTATATCAAATATTAAATAAATACCAAATTACCAATATTTCACAATTAGATATAGATGAAGTTAGATGAACGGTCCAGATTATCAACAATCCCATTCTCTCTTTAGACCCATTTCAACTCTAAATCAGGTAACAATTCTCGTTCCATATAAATATTCCATTGAAACAAATTTTGTCGGTTCATTTTAATATTGTTTAGTTCATTTAAGTCGTTTCACTGACTATACACTCGAATTTTGACATATATAATATCTATCAATGATGAGAAGATGTTGGTTTTGTTTTTTTTCATAATAGGCAATGACAGTCTATAATCTCAACAGATGATGTCAAGTAAAAAAAATAAATTAGAGCATCATAAGTTTTATTCTAAATTTAGGAATCTAGTTGGTTGAGTGAGACTAAGATATATAAATTATAGATATGCATGTATGTATATATTTTGCAATTCTGCTTAGTTGCAGGTGTTCTAAGTTCTTCATCCTCCTTTTAATTCTACAAAAATTGTCCTAATTCATTTAATACATTTGAATTATAATGGCTCAATTTACTTAATCGGTTTGCATTACGATAAATATGAGCCATCATAATAATAACACATTCTTATCTATCTAGTGATTTAGTCTATTTTTTTAGGCAATAAAGTGTAAAGATGTAAATATTAACAAATCATATCTAATTCTTTTTCAAAAAAATTTAGTTAAATTTAGGTTTGAGCTAAGTTAGCCTATGTTTTACGTTAATTAATAATAATCAATTATTTTGTAAATCAATTAAATTCAAAAAATTCATTTAAATTAAAAAAAGTTATTTTTTATTTACATGATTGATTTTTTGGTAATGTACCGTACCAACCCGTACCATACCAATATTTCGATATACCAAAATTCGGTATACCGAAAGTTTGGTATGGTAATGGTAATAAATTTTGGTGTACCAAAATTTCGGTATGGTACTCAGTATAGTCG
This sequence comes from Lonicera japonica, assembly GCA_021464415.1. Taxonomy (NCBI): domain Eukaryota; kingdom Viridiplantae; phylum Streptophyta; class Magnoliopsida; order Dipsacales; family Caprifoliaceae; genus Lonicera; species Lonicera japonica. The sequence goes on along the minus strand of JAKCWG010000438.1, from coordinate 188,694 downwards.
GTATGGTACGATATTGTACCAAATCCACCCCTAAGTCGGATGTGGTTTAGAGTCGTGGGAATCACTCTTAAGTTACTCAAATCTACCTTCATTAATTTAAAATTAATAGCCTAGATTTAACCCAAAATAAAATACTATCTTCGTCTTAAATTGCTGGTCTCTTTCGAAAAATTCAACTTATTAAGGACCCAACATCATCATTACACTTTTTGCTTAACTTATATTGACTTTCCTTTTTTATACTTTTCTTTATTCAAAACTTTTACTTGAAAAGTAAAAGTACAAGAGGGTAAAAGATGTATGTATTTATTATTTATAGAAAATGGACATTTATTTTGGAATATCAAAATAAAGAAAGAAGGACCAGCAATTTGAGACAGAGGGAGTATAAATTATGTCGTTATAATGTCTCCATAATTTAACATTGTTTATCTCCATCTACTTCATTTGTCGAATAAAATTACAGTGTCTACACCTTTCTTTTAGAATGTTTGCCGAGGAGTTTGATTGTTATGAATTCCACTGGTTAAGACACTATTTTAGATGCCGATAAAATATTTATGGGTATATATATATATATAGTAAGGCTATAAAGAAAATTTTCTTATTTTAATAAAAAGAAGTGATGACAATTTGGATGGGTAAATGGTTGAACTTTTTCATGAAAATTTGTGGAGATGATCTGTATAGTAAGTAGATCACCTCCACCAAAAAAAAATTTAAAAACATTTCAACCTACAATTGGAATTTTTCAAAAATTGATATATATGTACATTTTTTGGGTATTGAAATTTTTGATAATAATCTCAATCACTTCTAAGTTGAATTTTTTAAATTTTTTTTTAAAATTTGGTAGAATTGGTCTACACATAATATAGATCATATCTACAAAAAATTTTGAAAAATAATATCCAACTACCCCTCCAAATGAGCATAATTTCTTTTTATTAAAATGAGAGAATCACTATTTATAACCTAACTATATATATATATATATATATATGTTTGTTATATATAATAAATATAAGAGATTCAACTATTCATCATAAGAAAAAAAATCATATCACTTGTTAGAATCACATATATTTAATTTGTCCCTTTGTCGTGACCCGAGCATATTTTGAAAGACAAAATCGTCAAATATAAAAGTTACAGAGAAAATAGGGTTTGATGTGTGACAGAGAAGAGAGGCTTAAAGACTGGAAAAAAAATAGTCGGTAATTTTTTTTCCTAAACAAAGGACAAAAATAAACGGACAACCGAAGGAAACTAATAAAATTAAATTACAAACATAATAAAACGACGTAATTTAGGTTTTGTCTTAAATTAGTTAAATCTAGACCAACAATTTTAAATTAAGGGTATATATTGGAGCAATTTCTTTCTAGGGTAATTTCTACCACTCTAGAAGAGCCCAATCAGGGGCGATAGCCCCCTGAAATTTAAAAATTTCTCATATTATAATACTATTTAATTATGAAGTTCTTACCAATATAAAAATTCACCTACCAAAATTTAAGAAAATTAAGTATTGCTTCCTTCAAATATAATTATAAGTATTACCTTATGTATAATCAAAGCTTTGGTATTAATATTAATTGTTACAACAACAACAAAAAAAAAATTGTGGCAGAACGTAGGAGAAAAAATTTATTTTTTTCTTTAAAAATGAACTAGTATGTTATGAAACAGTAGCACCAATATTTTTGGACACTAAATATTTAATGGAAACTTGGTGGCAATTTAAAAAATATTACCACTAAAACCTACTCTTTTTTTATCGTTTTTTTTTTACTATGAGATACATATATATTTTTTCGCCCCTAAAAGCTAAAATCCTGGCTCTGGCAAAAATTGATTAGAGTTTGAGTAGTAGTAGTACTGAGCATTGAAATTGTAGAGTGAAACTGAGGAAGACAAATCCATTAAAGAAGGAGAATTGCAAAATCCAAAGAGAAAAAGATAACAGAGTGCCGGCAATGCACCTTAGAGCCTCCGCCTTGACTTTTTTGTGTGTTTGGAATTCAATTTCCAGGAATTGGTCTCTTCAACAGCCTTCGATTGTTTTACGGGGTAAGTTTCCACGACATCATTTACAAGGATGGCTTGTCGTCCTCTTTTTATCATACTTGTTTGTTAACATAATTTAGGTACATGGTGTATGATCCAGAATTTATAAAAGGTCGATATTATTTACATCTATTATATTTAAGATAAATATTTTTTTTGTCACAAATAATTTTCGAAAGTAAATTTATTATCACTAACACTCTTTTAAGGGTCCCCTAATGAGAGATGAATACTGTCAGATATATTCAGCTGACTTATGGAGAGTATGTTAATAAGAACTTGTTAAATACCAAGCAATGAGGTGCTAGAGTGTTTTTCAAATAAAGTATGTTGATGTGACAAGAAATCTATATAATTTATCATACTAATTTATACTTTAAGGTTTCGTTTGATTTTGGTATTAAAAAGTGGAATGAGATTATTAATACCACTTTTTTTATAATACCTTATTTGGTTCGCACTGCTGGGATTATTAATACCGGGACTAACTTAATACCACTCTTTGTGGTATGATTTAATACTAAGGGATGTGGTATTGTTTATCTAGGATTAAAAAAAATGAACAATATATTTTCAAAAATACAATTACTACTATAATATTTTCAAAAATGCCACTGCCACCACGACCCCCCCCCCACCACTACTACTACTTCTATTATTATTATTATTATTATTATTATTATTATTATTATTATCATCATCATCATAACACGGTATTCCAAAATAATAATAATAATAATTTTTTTGTTATTCTAAAATATAATCCCATATACAAGTTACAGAATCAAACATGGTATTAACATGAGCATGAGATATCCCAGTATTGATACTGCATGAATCAAACAAGATATTGGTATTAAATTAATACCAGGATTAATAGTCCAATACTATTAATACTGGTATTATTAATTTCACTTACCCTAATACCTGAATCAAAAGAGACCTAAAGAGCGTATATTATTAATAATATTTCTATTTTTAGTGATTCTCATGTGTTAGAAAATAATTGGAGAAGATTGAGAAAAATAGAGAAATTAAGGGTAAGTAAAGTCACATAAAATAGTTTAATACTTGTGGATACATAACTCTAAATTATCCGATTCTTAAGACCATTTTAATGAGAATTTTGTGAGTTACAACTTTACGATCCAATACTTTTTAAATTCATCTATCTCGATATCTAAAATAATGGTGCAAAATTCAGCCATTTAATAAAACAAAAATTTAACAAAATGCACTCAAATAGGCCCAATCTAAGTATTTCCAAGTGCAAGCCCAGTTACAAGTATGTAGAGCCGTCTACTGAAATTATTTAATCGGTGGGCCTTGTTCTCACCAAAACTATAGCTCAATTAAAAACTCTACATCAACAATTATATAAATTAGCAGCCAAGAGTCAATTGAAATTTATCCAAAAAAAAAAAAAGAGTCAATTGAAAAAGAGGCCGGTCACACTGCCGCAAGTGCTGCTTTTTATCTTCTCTTTTCTTCAATTTTTCTTTTATTTCCTTTCGTTTCATTCGAGATTTCAAGATTTGAGGAAGGACTTAATTTACTTATTCCATGCTTTCAAGTAAATTTTATTTTTATTTTAATTGTTATTTAATTTTCTTCGTATTATTATAAATTTGTGTTAAAGTTATGATGGGTATATTTAATTGATGAGTATATTTAATTGACTCTATTAATTTAGTGAAAATTTGGTATTTACACCCTGCATTTTATCCTCTAATTTGACTTTGTACCCCACTTTTTAAAATCTATGAGTTTGCACCCTGCCCTCTCAATTTTCTGTAAGCTTCCGTTAGTAAAAGATTGTTAAGACCATTTTGCCCCCGTAACCTAGTGGTTGAGATGGTATCCAACAAATTTTAACATTTGACTTTCTTTTTCTTTTTTGTTGCTCAAATTTAATAACCAGAATATTATAAGAATTTCAAATTTTTGACGTGTTAATAATATTTTTGCTTAATTCATTTTGGCAATGCATTTTAGTTCAGTTTAATACTTACTATTTGTAGTAGAAAATGGAATAGGTTAATAAATAATTACTCATAAATAATTAATTTTGATTGTCAAGTACACTAAATATTATTAAAAATTTAGTTGAGTTGATTTAAATTACCTTGAATGTATGAATGTGTGTATATATAAAATTTTAATTTGATCCCTTTTACAAAAAGAATATATACCCCTTTATTTAAGGAATAATATTTGATTACAATAATATGTGGATGCAATGAACCTAACTTACAATTTTGATTAGTTAGTTTTGGATGAGACCCAAGTGGTTACAAGGTCAAATATATTGGTAGTTCTCTTGTTTTTGCCTTATATAGAAAGGGTACACTCTGCTAGTTTCATTAAGAATAATGAAAATAAAATGTGTATGTATTAAGCAGAGAATAACAAGAATGGATTTGAAAAAAAATAAGGGCATTCTTGTAATTCACATCCCCACATAAGGGTATTTTTGCAACTTAGTTTAGCCACTAACAGAGAGGTAACAGAAAATAAGGACACTGGAGTGCAAACTCAAAGAATTTAAAAAGTGGGGTGCAAAGGCAAAATTTTCCTTAATTTAGTGTTTCAATATTAAATGCAATTCTTTCTATTAAATGTATATTTTAATTGATAAAAATAAAGTTAGATTCTTATTATTTTTTGTTGAATTGACATTATAATTTGTTAAGAGTGGATATATAGTGTATTTCGATGGATATAATTAGTGTTTTGATCTTATACATAAGTTTGGTTGTGAAAAAATTATAATTGAATTTTATAAATTAATTAAACTTGAATGATTTTATTTTTCGCAAACAATAGAGTTAAGAGACCAAGTTATTGCTAGACAGTAGTAGAATTTAAGCGCATGAATACTTGGGAATATGATATTAAATATATGACTCCAAAACCTTAGTCAATTATTCATTAATTTTGTCATCTCTTTTAATATTATTTAATTTATTTCCATTACTTTAGTTTACTTTCTTTACTTTGTTTTAATAATTTTAGTCTATTTTATTTCATCATTTTTCTAGCTAGATTAGAAATTTTGTGTAAAATTAACAAGGTAATTATAAAACATATTGTTTAAGTTTCTGTGGGATCGACCTTTTTTGCGCCTTATATGACCAACAAATTCATGCAGTTACAAGTATTAAAATTAATCACAACACTTGCCTAGTGAGAAGTGATTGCACTCGCATAATCTCTGCTCAAATGAGGTGAGTGTGTTACTAACCACTTACCTAATATCAAGCAAGAGAGGGGGGGGGGGGGGGGGGGGTTGTGAGAAATGAGGAGGGTGTTAAAATGTATTTTAGTTAAATTATAGAAAGGGTGTTTATAACATATTTGAGGGTGTAAATAATACCGCTCTTATGAAAAGGCTTTCTTCTATTAATAAAGAAGATTTTTTTTTCCTTTTGAGAGGGTAAATTATTGAATTTTTTGATGAAATTTGGTGAAAATGGCCTCCATGATGAATAGGTCAACTTAACCAAATTTCATTAAAAAAAATCAATAAGAAAGAGGGTGAACTAAAAATTGATATGTATGCATATATTCGACCGCCAAAATTTTAGATTTTTAGATAACCTACTTTCCGGTTGAATTTTTTGATAACAATTAGTAGAATTGATATACTTTTCATGGAAATCATGCCTACTAAATTTTATTAAAAAATTCAATCATGTACTCTTTCAAAAGGGGAAGCATGTTTTTTCAATTAAAAAAATAAAGTCAGTTTTAGAGTCCAGCTGTATGGTGTGTGTATATATATATATAGTTCACATAATTTTTATATCAATAGATCGCCTTTAAAAAAAGTTTCTCCAATGCCAACGGTTTTTCAGATTAATGTATTCAATGAACGCTATTTTTCTATTTATTTTTAACACATCTATAATACAAATTAAGAATTATACTATCCCCTGATTATAACCACTAACTTTTACAATCCAAAGGTCACAAATCAACTCAACAATCCAATGATTAAGATTGATTCTTGACCTAATGCACCTACATAGGCATATTTAATATTGGCACATAATTTAATACATTTAGAACATTATATTTTTTTTTTATGTTTTAGAATAGAAAGTAAAACTCATAATTTAAAATTAATAAGGTAATTTATTATTTTGATACAAGAGCTAATCATAAAGATATTTATTTAACACCCTCTTTAAATCTTCCTCTATGTAAAATTAACTATTTTATTAGTTTTATTTTCTTTTTACTTTTTACTTTTTTTTAAGTATTTTTTTGTGTTTTGGTTATTGGCAAATTTTTTTTGTTAATTATTAATTTATTTAGTTATGTTCTCCTCTCTAACTTACAAAATTAATATATTTAGAATATTAATTTATTTAGTTATGTTTTAGAATAGAAAGTAAAATTCATAATATAAAAGTAATAAGGTAATTTACTATTTTGATACAAGACCTAAGCATAAGGGTATTTACTTAACACCCTCTTTAAATTTTCTTATATGTAAAATTAACTATTTCATTAGTTTTATTTTCTTTTTATTTTTTTACTTTTTTTTATAAGTTTTATTTTTTGTGTTTTGGTTATTGGAAATTTTTTTTGTTAATTGAGTAGATAAAACGTAGAGTGAAACTCCAAGAAACCGTAACTCAGATATACTAATAATTATTTTATTTTATTTTTAGACTTTTTAAAATTATACTAAGTTGAATCTAATTAATTCCACAAGATAATTTTTTTTATTTCTTTTTACCATAGGATTTAATACATTAGTTATGTACATCAAAAAATATATTTTAAAACACCTGAAGAGGAAAAGAAAAACTGTAAATTAGAGCACAACTAATTATTCTTTCAATGGCATTTTTGAATTCTTTCAATGTCATTTTTGAAATATTAAACCAATAAGATATAATATACTTAATTATACTAAAGTTGGAACTAGGGTATGCCCGTGTTCGAGGGCATGAAATAACGAAAAAAATTAAATCTATGCTTATGGACAACGAAATTTTTATTTTTTTTTTAAAATATGTACCATCCAACATAGTGAAATAAAAAAAATATTTATTTATTTCCATCTGGTGATTCAATTCTTTCAATGGCATTTTTCAATTCTTTCAATGACATTTTTGAAATGTCAAACCAATAAGATATGATATACTTAATTACACTAAAGCTGTGTTTTAGTTCATTAAACCTCTCAATTCAATGGAACTAGGGTATGCTCGTGCACGAAAGCACGAAATAGCAAAAAAAATAAATCTATGCCTATGGATAATGAAAATTATTTTTAATTAAATATGTACAATCCAATATAGTAGAATAAAAAAAATATTTATTTATTTCCATCTGTTGATTCAATTCTTTCAATGGTATTTTTAAAATGTCAAACTAATAAGATATAATATAAATTAAGGATTACACTATTCAATGCTTATAACCACTAACTTTTACGATCCAAATGTCACAAATCAATTCAACAATCCAATAGTCAAAATTGATTCTTGACTTAATGCACCTAAATAGGCATATGGTAAATATTTTGATTAAAGAGCTAAGCATAAGGATATTTATTTAACACCCTCTTTAAATATTCTTATATGTAAAACTAACTATTTTATTAGTTTTATTTTCTTTTTCTTTTTTACTTTTTTTTAACTATTTTTTTTTTAACTTTTATTTTTTGTGTTTTGGTTATTGGATAATTTTTTTTAATTGATTAGATAAAACGTAGAGCGAAACTAAGAGAACTGTAATTCAGATATACTAATAATTTTATTTCATTTTTAGACTTTTGAAATTATACTAAGTTTAATCTAATTAATTTCATAAGATAATATTTTTTATTTTTTTTACAATAAGATTTAGTACATTAGTTGTGTACGTAAAAAATAAAATTTTAAGACACCTGAAAAGGAAAAGAAAAATTGTAAATTAGAGCATAACTAATTATTCTTTCAATAGCATTTTTGAAATGTTAAATCAATAAGATATAATATATTTAATTACACTAAAGCTGTGTTTTAGTTCATTGAACCTCTCAATTCAATGAAAATTGTTTTCAACCTTAAATAAATATTTTTTTACAAGTGATTTTTATTGCTATTCTTGACTCCTTACCATTTATTCTCTTTTTGAGATTTCGTTAAATTGATTAGTCTCAACCATTAATTAAGTTTAACCACCAGTTGAGATAGAGTTACAAAAAAAAATATAGTGACTTAATAATTTATATTAATTAATTTTCAAGGAATCCTGTTTCCTTTTTCCCTCCCCCGTGGTTGAGCATCAAGTATATCTGTGTACTATTTGGCCCACATTGATTTACTTTCACCATTTTCTCCTTCTATGCATTTACTTTCACCATAAATGATTAGAACATGACTAATTATTCTAACTTTGAAACGATACTTTTATGGTTAACATTTCAATTCTTTCAATGGCATTTTTAAAATGTTCAACCAATAAGATATAATGTACTTAATTAGACTAAAGCTGTATTTTGGTTAATTGAACATCTCAATTCAAATAATTGCAATCCATTATATTTGTTTTCAACCTTAAACCAATATTTTTTTTACAGGTGATTTTATTGTTATTTTCGATTTCTTCTGATTAATTACCTTTTTGGGATTTTGTTAAATTAATGTGTCTCAACCATTAAGTTTAATTACCATTAAATAGAGAGAGGTAACGAAAGATATTTGATGTAATTATTGTCTTATATGGACAATCCAAAGGTCAAAATGCATCTTTCTCATCCAATCCAATAATTAAAATCACACCTCACTTATTTTTATTTAAATATATTTTAGAGATTGCACTTTTTTCTTTCTCACTTCATTATTTCTCTTTACTTACACCTATCACCTACCCCCAACCCCACACTCCCCTTCCCCCTCTTTCCCCTTGTGTATATCTTTTAAAATTGTAAAAGTTTAATTAATATAATAATATGAGTATTTCCTAAAAATGATATATTTTATCATCTGAAACCCTTAATTTGAGATATAAGAAAAAAAAAGTGACTTAATTTGTGACAAAAAAAAAAAGTAATACAAACGTAGATTGATTGGTGGTAAAATAAGTAATATGTTTTCTATTGTGTGAAGCATATCCAACATAATCTTTTTCTTAATTAATTAATCTTTTAACAAATTGTTACTAACCTTTTGTATTTCTTAATTGATCTTTTCACTAAATTTGTTAATAATTGATTAGGATCGTGTTCATATTGTACTTTATCAAATTTTAGGTGTTACCATTTCGGATTTAAATGAATGACTTCTTTTTTCCTTGGTGAACAAATAATATTCAAACTATATTTGTTATTTTAACAAATAATCTAAGATAGCCAAGTTGAATACGACTGAATACGCAACCATTGCTAAACCTATCGATGTTGACATTGGAATACGAATACAATGTATTGATTTGTGTTAATTTTAAACTAATCATGATGGATTCGGTTGGAAAGTACGTGATCAACAATGTAATATTATTTTGTTGTTTGCGATAAGTGAATAAGGTTTACTATTGATGGACAATGAGAAATTTTTCTTTTTAATGTTTTGAATAAAAATATGTTAGAAATTAAAATTATCAAAAAAAATTAATTAAATAAGTTTTGAGTTTATTACAATTTTATGTTAGAAAAAAAAGAGAGTAAAAGTTGAGCTTTTACTACCGGCGAATTATCGTGCCATAGGTGTAGCTGATGGAAATAAATAAATATTTTCTTATTCCACTATGTTGGATTGTAAATATTTAAAATAATTTTCATTGCCCATAAACATAGATTTAATTTTTTCATTATTTCATACCCTCGGGCACGGGCATACCCTAGTAATCTCTAAGATCAGGCTTGTTTATCGGAAATAGAAACAAGCAATTGGAATATAAAGAAATGCAAGACAAAAATGGGGCCTTTAATATATTTTTAGCCAAAATACGGATTCAAATATAAATTATAGAAATAATTTATGTTAGGCACATATAATAATTATAGTACTGCAACAGTATAGATTACTCCTCTCTCTCTCTCTTTTTTTGTTATAAAATTTTAGTATAATGTTATAACTTTTGGTCTACCCTTCCAAATTTATTACAAATATGTGTAAATTTCCTAATAAATACATTGAAGTGTCAATTTAGAGCAGTATAAATATTTAACATTTTATTATAAATGTTTATTAGTATGGATTTTTTGAGTTATCCCCCTATTATTAATACCTAAATTAAGATACTCTTATTTTACTAATCTTTTGAGTTACCTCTTGTTTTGGAACATTTTCAACGGAATAAAACAACTCCAACAGTGAAAACACGGGAATAACTCAAAGGATTAGTAAAAGAGGGGGAATCTTGAGTTTCATATTAATAATAGGGGATAATTAAAAAAATCCCTTATTTTAAGTATTCTAATATTTTAAAAAATGTTTGTAATAACTAAATTGGAATAAATGTTAACATTAAAATATATTTTTTAATTATATTTCTTTTTGTATGAACTAAAATAAATATATATTAATAATAAATCAAAAAAAAATTGAAAATTCTACCGTCACAACAAATCTCGTTTTATTCCTTGGTTATTAGATTCCAAATATATAATTTTTCTTTGAATCCAAAATTTGTATTAAAAATTATTATATTTAAATAAAATTTTAAAAAAAAGGTGAAGAGAGAGAAAGCTGACATAGCGCACCAAGTTAGCCACCACATTAGCTAAATAACCTCCAACTCAACAGTCTGTAACGTCCGTTAGCCACAGGAGTATGATTGTAATCGAATAGCAACTTTAAGGGAAGGATTGCACGCTTTTGAACATTGGGGGTATCATTGCAAGTGAATACAAACTTTAAGATTTTTCATTTCTTTCTCTAAAAATATTAAAAATTTATTTTCATTCCATTAGTACCCGAATACTAGAATAAGAATGGACATGTATTTCACTGTTATTCTAAATGCTATAATGGTATCAACCATTTTATTCTTGAATGAAGAGGGAAATAAAGGGTGGTGATGTTGGCACCCACAAAATCTCTTGAAAACACTCCCACTTTAATTCGGTCATTCGCAACCGAATAACATATACGTTATTCGGTTATGAATGACCGAATACAAAATTGCAAAAATTTGAAAAAACTTGAAAATGCCTTACTCGATTGTCAAGAACCGAGTATAAAATTTGAAAAAATTTGAAAATGCCTTATTCGGTTGTCAAGAACCGAGTATATAGACTTATATTCGGTCCTCAACAATCGAATAATAGACACTTTACTCGGTTGCGAATGACCGAATTAAAGTGGGAGTGTTACCAAGTATTTTTGGGGGTGCCAATATCACCACCCGAAATAAATTGAACTCATTTACATTCTTACATTCCAACCAATCAAACGAGACCTAAGTTAAATAAAAGAAATAATTGAATTGTCATTTGTTATTTTTCTAATCAAGAGCCCGGTGTTATATTTAAAAAATTAAATGAATTTTACTATAAAAAAATGAAATAATTTTGTTTAGTAAAATATAAAATCCGAAAATTGATCTCATAATTACTATAAAATATAAAACTGCTTTCTCTAACTTAATTAAAACCACTTCACATTTAAAAATTAAAATCCACCACATAGGCGTAATAAAATTCATTGGAGCGTCACTAGCTACACCCAAATTCTAACTCTTCAACTTTTCCTCTCTTTAAAATACGATACAAATTGTTGACTTTATAAGTTAATAGCTGGGTGCTTTATGAATTCGAGTAATTATTGAGTTTATCTGTTTAACATAAAATAAAAAAATAATCGATTACAATTTTACCTTTAACGAGTTCATGTGACGTATGACCCCTATTATCTGTTAATTTTGTTCAGTAGAATTAAAGTCTAGATAATTTTTCAAAAAAAACATTCATTAAATCAAGAAATAATTTGTATCCATTTTATAATCTGTAGACGTTTAATCCTACTTTTTAGTATTCATTCATCTAATTTCGGTGAAGAAATTTTAGAGAAATACTTCTTATTTCTTTTACAAAAAGTTATCTTCTCAAAAAGTAGTATGACCGGGTCAAGTGGTGTCATCCAAATAACAAACTGAGTTTTATACAAATTTGAAAAACATTACCCGATAACTTACCAGAAATCAAGCCTTCCATAATCTTATGAAGGTAATTTGCATCTTTTACAATTTTCTACACTTATGAATTGACATTGTTAGCTTGTACTGATAGTTTTGCGTTTGCTTGTGATCGGCCTATTTGTTCTATGCCTGGAGAACAAAAGGCTAGAAAAGTTCGACCTGATGGAGAGCGGCATGTCCTCGGCCAAGGAGAGAATCAAGAAGCTCCAGAGGGACAACCAGACTCTGATGCAACAAAGGACCAAGCCTGGAGTGATGTGAGTACATTTCAGGGGACCTTGGTGCAAAAACACAAGGAGAAGGAGCAGGTTGAAGCCCAGCAATCCGAGAAAGAATCTGCTCAGGTTGCTGCCGAGAAGACGGCTCAGGAGGCCGAGTTGGCCCTGAAAACTTATAATTATAACTTCCCCACTCTGAAAAATGAGTGGATAAGAGAGGGCATGCAATCCTGTGCTGACCAGTTTATTGAAGTGTTGGACCACTCACTCAAGTCATCATGCCCAACTGCTACTAACTAGCTATGCAAAAGTAAAAACTGGAATGCCATTTTTAGGCTGGTTCTATATAAGTGTTTGGTAATTAACTTAAAGGATGGCCTAAGCTTTTCCATTTAGTCCACTTTTGTATTAATGGCTAAAGTATAAAAATTCCACCTGATCCGATTAAAAAGAGTGGCTTGTTCAACTGGAAAAAAAAAAGGAATATAGCTGCAAACTTAACCGGTCGGAATCTAGCATATTCATGTGCCGGGGTTGGAAAGGGTGGAACCCTCCTGTGAGTCATACTAATTTGGAGGCCCTGCAGGCAAGTATGCTGTAATTTTTTCAAGAAAAGAATTTCAGTAACAAACAGCAAAGCTAGCTGAAACTGTCCATTGTAACATACATAAATAATACGCTAGCTAAATGCCATCCAAACGAGGCCTGAGGGATTTAACTTACCGGAAGAAGAGAACGCCTTAATCACTGCCAGGTGACACCCAGAGTTCCCCCAAACACTTCAGTAGACTCTCTCTCTATATATATAAACGGTGTCAAGAGAGTCCCAATGAAGTGATCCGGGAAACTCCAGGGGGCACTTGACTCTCCATTTTCATCATCTTAAATTTTTGCTGCATGTTAAGTTGAAAGATAGTAAATGTACTATTTATATTTATACAATGGGAGCTATATAGGGTGAATACACATACATAAATATATAGAACAGAATAAGGGAAGAGTCATGGTGCTCGGTACATAATTAACAATTTCAGATTCCGTCATCTCTTTATTTTTTCATCTTGAATCTAGTCAGAATTGTGTATCAAATGAAGAATACATAATGAATGACATTGAAGCAAGTGGTTATAGGTACTTTTATCTTCTTCATATCTTTGACCTATCTTTTTCATGGATACAAAAGATCCTTCTATAATCTTTAATCAACTTGGTGAAAAATTTGCATTCTAAAATTGGTATTTCACAAAAAGCCCTTTTTGAATTGACAAGGGAGCATATACTGGCTTCTAGTTAAGATTATATCAAAAGAATTACAACTGAAAATGAAAGGCTTTCAAAAAGATAAGAGCAACAAAAGTTGGCAGAGCATATGGCCACCCATCTCACTAGTTAATATTCTCTAACTTCCACAACAAAATAAACATTTGCATTTCATTTAACCCATATTCAGGACTAGGTTCATTGCCAAAAGATTTATGCTCTCTCAAACGGATTTTTTTGTGCTAACATTTAGAGCCCGGATGGAGCGCGCAACACATTATAAGTACTAGGGGGAAGCCAAATATAACTCCAATCACCAAAGAAAATAGAAAAGATTAAGCAAGTAAGAAAGATGAAACAATAGATGATGATCAGGTGTTCCCTAGAGTTCCCTTGACCACTTCACTGGGGATTAATCTATGTATATGTCTTCACATATATACAGAATTTCTAACTCTCTACTGAAGTGTTTGGGGGAACTCCCGGGCTCATTTGGTACGAGTAATTATTCATGAAGGGATTGGTGACCATCTTATCAATCTCCCGGTTGTTTAAGACCATCTTTTACTGTTTTGAAGTTTAAGATACGAAGTTACGTACACTTCCTTAGGAGATGATGTATATATATTTTATGTGTTACTTTATTTCAGACATACAAACAAATTAATATGTATTTACTTCTCACACTCCCTTTATTGAAATGAAAGACACTAACCATTTTTATCTTCTTTCCCAACTTCATGTAACACAGAAGGCCAACAGTGAATTTCCTCAGGTCCAAGTTGGGTGAAATTTTGCTAGACCAACTGTATATCCATTTCCATAGTGAATCCATCTGTAACTCGCTGATACTCCCACATAAATAGTAGCCCCAGAGTTATTCATCCACAAAATAGCCCCATTATTGGTGTCCATTGCACAGAGGGGGCGATTTGAAGCAATAGAACCTGCAAAAAGAACTCTATTGATTACTGAAACCGGTCCCTACGAGGTGTCCTCACTAGGATTGCTGTTGTTTTGGAAGACGGTGCAAGGGTGGAGCGAACTCTTTCAGTGTTGGTATATTTGTGCAGACCCTTCTCCCATCTGAGGCTGCACCCCATATCCCTCCTCCCTCATTTCCTCCTGGTCCTGCGAACTACTAAAAAACGTAAAACAATTAATATTGGCTGTTCTAAATACCAAAAAATAGGAGTTTGATCAAACTAATTTATGATTTCCTTTATGATGCAAAAAGAACTTTACAAACTAAGGAGGTGCCTGTGTTTGCCTCTTAATGCTGAATGGAAGCTTGTTAAGGCAACTCCTGTGTTGAATCTTAAATTTAATTGTAGATAAATTATATTCCAGTAGTATCTACAACTATAAAAAGTCATGTACTTGGCATTCATAGTCAAAATAAAATCAAACTTATTTTTTAGAAGCAATCCTTGTTATTAGGATCCAAACACGCAAAATAGAAAATGCCGTATCCCCTCAGCAGCCTAAACCACCTGATCCTCCCAGAATTCATTGCAAATGACAAATCGAATTGAAATGAATATCGATCTGGTCCAATGCACCGTTCTGGACTAGTCGGTTTGGTTTGATTATTTTGCTTGTCTTGACACTGCCAGACCTCAATTGGATGTAAAGATTTCAAGTTGCAACAAAAACGAGATTCCTAGTAATGTCAATGGTGGGGCACTGGGGCTACTTTCCTATATAGCTGCTCCTGCGTAACCTCCCAATCGGTTACCGTTATCTGGTAGTGTATAATTTTGCCATAAAATTGTGCCTGTTTGGACATCTAGCTTTAGGAAGCTCCCTCGGAACGTGCAGCATTGTCCTGCTGATAGTACTTCTTCTAGAGATGATACTCCCACATAGAATGTCCTATTTCAAAGAAGAAAAAAAATTGGGACTAAGGTCCACTTGCTATACAAAATTATTTCATGCATATGCAACTAATGATTTTTGTGCACGCATATTTTTTGTTTGGTTCAAAAAGCTTTCGATAATTGTCAATTGCAAAAATTCGTATTCTTTTTGCTTAATTAAGTAGGCCATTTTGACCTTTTACCTTCCTTCACGCTGTTTAATTGCTTCACTATTTGACCTTCCTTTTTGCCAACAGCTGAAGAGAAATTTGGTGATAGCCGTCGCAAAAGTAGGAGTTTCACAAACTGTCCACAGTCAGAACCCCGATTCTTTCCCTTCGTACACTGTATTCAATATCCAGTTTTCATTTGATTTAGTCACAACTACATTCTGTATCAACTATATCAAGTTTTGAGAGCCCCTTCACGTTTATATAAGAGAACTATTGTTTGGTTTTGGATGTTGTTTAAAGTTTTGAGAAGTAGACAAATAGATTAGATATACAATATACAACATATTTTTGCGACGCTGCGCGCCTAGGGGTTTGGTCTGTCCAATTCTAATGGTAAGATTTCCCTCCTTTCAAATTGGTTCTAAAGTTTTTCATACTCTATTTGGTATATATTGTGTATTTTAACTTTCATCGAGTAATCAACCTGTATTAAATTTGTAGTTTTGATGCAAATATCTCGTTGGCCACACGTAGTTGATTGTGTTCTCATTTACTAATGACAAGTTTTGATGTGTAATCGTATCTAAAATCCAAATCACCCTGTAAATCTAGAAAGTTATATGGAGAATTTTTTATATGAGTTTCGACGGGGGATATAGAACTTTGATAGTTTTTTTTTTGGTCATATTGTTAGTGTTCATTTTTGTACAATTGGATATATATATATACATATTGACATTTAATTTTTATATTTTAGGTGAATGAAACATTAGATAACAACTTATATATTTTGCGTTAACTATATGTTTCAAAATCAACAAGTTTTCATATTGATTATGTTTAGTGGCCAAGTTTAAAATTTTCAAGATGAAAACGAAATTAGAAATACGAACCAAAAAAAAAAAAAATATTTACTCTTATCATGGCATTAATTCTTCAGTGTAACATACTATTGTAGTACGTATTGTCCCTCTCACCTTAGTTTCGATAAAATTCATTTTCTAAATGCTTTAATTGAATCAGTTGTGTTACTATTAGGAAAGGATTTTCCGACTGACTTTTAATTTATACCTTCATAGTTAATTTATAAAATAGAAAGAAAAAAAAATGTTGGATTTGGATCCATAAAATCTATTATTTGTTGAAATGCATGTGTAAAGCAACATCTGCCTCCCCCAAATTACTGTATATGTTGTAGGAATAATTCCCCATAATTCTTCATTAGATGAGCCCTTTAAATAGGGTACAAATACAATAGTAAATGGGGTTTACAAGGAAGCCCATTATGGCCCATGATACATAATTTACACAGTAAAATCCCTAATACACATTCTATCTAGACGATAGTACACTATGTGTAATTTCCTTAAACACTCCCCCTTGTGCTGAGTCGGAGATAGATTGGTACATGTCTTGTTGCCTCATTAAAACCTTGTCAAGTAACAAAAACCCTGTGGGAAAAATAACCTTGATTGAAGGAAAAAGAGTACAACATTATAACAATCCTGTTAGACTTCCTCCATTGAGTCTATATTTCTATTTGATCCTTACTTCAATCAATAGAGTTTACACGTATCGTTACCTCGTTAAAAACCTTACCAAGTAACAAAACCCAGTGGGAAAAAGAAACCTTGGTTTAAGGAAAAGAGTATAACGTAACGTCGTGTGGATATTAGACTCCCCCTCAAGTCTACACCTCCCCCTGATATTTACATTAATCAAGAAATTTGAAAAGCTTATGCATGTATCGTTGCCTCGTTAAAAACCTTACCAAGTAACAAAACCCAGTGGGAAAAAATAAACATTGGTCTAAGGAAAAGAGTACAACGTATGTGTGAAAATTGTTGTAATCTCATGATTAATTTGACTAGGTCCTTAGTTAGTTGATTTGTTGCATTGCATTCTTATCCACGTAGCAATAAGGTTTACTATTATTAGTACTTAGTTTCTGCAGATTTTTAGTACTAGTCATTAGGAGTTTGTTTTGCTATTTTTAGAGTTTGTTTCATTTTCTAAATTTAGTAAAGAGTCTGTTGGTGTATGGCCTTTATAAAGGCTTTAACTGTGATCAAATTGAATAACAAGAAGCAGTAGCTTTTCTCCATATTTTAGTGCCTTGATATATTATTTTGTGATTTTTGTCCACTGTTATTTCTTCACAATCTAACATTGGTATCAGAGCGAGGTTAAGAGAGTAAGAAAGTGTGTGAAAGTTTCAAAATCAGTGAGGTACAGAGCAGAAGCAAATTCAAAAAGCAGCAGCTTATTTTATGCTTCAAATTTGTTTATTTGCAGCAGCAGTGAACAAATGTCTTCAGAAAATAATTTTATGCAACCAGCTATTCCACGTTTTGATGGTCATTATGACCATTGGAGCATGCTAATGGAGAATTTCATGCGCTCTAAAGAGTACTGGCAAGTGATTGTTTCTGGAGTAGCAGAATCGGCAGCGGGTACGGCGTTGACGGACGCTCAAAAGACAGAGCTAGAAGCATTGAAACTGAAGGATTTGAAGGCTAAAAACTACCTTTTTCAGGCCATTGATCGTTCTATATTGGAGACAATTCTTTGCAAAGAAACCTCCAAACAAATTTGGGACTCTATGAAGAAGAAGTACCAGGGGACATCGAAGGCAAAGCGAGCGCAACTTCAGGCTCTTCGAGCAGATTTTGAGACTTTACACATGAAGACGGGTGAGTCGGTTTCAGATTATTTCTCGAGGACGATGTCAATTGCAAACAAGATGCGAATTCATGGCGAAAAGCTAGAGGATGTCACCATAATTGAGAAGATTCTTCGATCTATGACAGCAAAATTCAATTACATTGTCTGTTCTATTGAAGAATCTCATGATACGGCAGAACTTTCAATTGACGAATTGCAGAGTTCCTTGTTGATTCATGAGCAGAAAATGAATCGGCAAGACAAGGAGGAGCAAGCTCTACAAGCTGCGTCTAATAATCATTTTTCTACGTCGAATAGAGGTGGTCGAGGAAGAGGAAAAGGCAGAGGTAACAATGATGGTAGATACTCAAGCAGAGGCAACAATGATGGCAGATTCTCGAATCAAAAATTTGAAAATAATCAATTTCTCAATAGTCGAGGTAAAGGAAGAGGAAGAACTCATGACAGCAACCATCATTCACCTCCTTTCAAGTCGAAGTCAGCAGACAAATCCAGCGTAGAGTGCTACAGATGTCACAATTTTGGTCATTATCAATCCGAATGTCGAACCAATATGTCTAAAAGGCGTGGTGAAAGGTCTAATTTTTCAGAAAAGGAAGAAGAAGAAGAAATTTCCCTCCTTATGGTGTGCCAAACAAATGAGGAGACTCATAAAAATATATGGTACCTTGATACCGGCTGCAGCAACCATATGTGCGGAGACGAATCAGCATTTTCAGATCTCGATAAATCCTTTCGTGATAATGTGAAGTTTGGTGACAATTCTAAAGTCTCGGTTATGGGAAAAGGAAAGGTAACTATTCAGACCAAGGGAAATTCAACTCAGACCATTTCTAATGTTCTGTTCGTTCCAGAATTGAAAACCAATTTACTTAGTGTGGGTCAGCTACAAGAAAAAGGGTACGAGTTTTCTATCAAAGACGGGATCTGCCGAATTCAAGATGAAAAATTGGGCTTGATTGCCCAGGTTAGCATGACAACAAATAGGATGTTTCCTCTTTACCTCCACAACGTTACTCATTCATGCTTCTCGGCGAAATTGAAGGAGGTGGCTTGGCTTTGGCATTTCCGGTATGGTCATCTTAACTTTGGTGGTTTGAAAACTCTACAACAAAGGTATATGGTAGCAGGTCTTCCACAGTTTGACAGTCCGTCTGGCGTTTGTGAAGAATGCACCGTTAGCAAACAACATCGTGATCCTTTTTTAAAAGGAAAATCATGGAGGGCGAGGAAGCCGTTGGAGCTAGTTCACTCCGACATATGCGGGCCAATAAGTCCAGGATCTAATGGAGGTAAACGGTATTTCATTACCTTCACGGATGATTACAGTCGAAAATCATGGATTTATTTCTTACAAGAAAAATCTGAAGCTCTTATGGTGTTCAAAAATTATAAAGTGATGGCTGAGAAAGAAGCTGGCAGCCCGATACAAATTTTACGCACAGACCGTGGTGGAGAATATAACTCACAAGAATTTGCAACATTTTGTGAGACACAAGGCATCAAAAGGCAATTAACGGCAGCTTATACGCCTCAACAAAATGGAGTGTCCGAAAGAAAAAATCGGACAATTTTAAATATGGTGCGTAGTCTGTTAGCAAGCAGCGGTGTTCCAAAAAGTTTCTGGCCCGAAGCAGTCAACTGGAGCATCCATCTTTTGAATAGAAGTCCTACTTTTGCCGTTAAAAATATGACGCCCGAGGAAGCTTGGAATGGACGCAAACCCACAGTTGATTACTTTAAAATTTTTGGGTGCATAGCATATGCTCACATTCCGGACCAAAGGAGAAAAAAGCTTGACGACAAAGGGGTAAAATGCATTTTTCTTGGTATTAGTGAACAATCAAAAGCATACAAATTATACAATCCTAATACCAAGAAAATTGTTATTAGCCGTGATGTAATTTTTGATGAGGAACAGTTCTGGATTTGGGATGATAAAAGCGCTAAGCAACAAATACAAACTGATTTTGATGGAGAAAATGAAGAAAGAGGGCAGCAGCTTGTAGAAAACGATCAGCCCATACCAGAGAACGCCAATCCCGTACAAGATAACGTGCAGCCCGAGCAACAAGCTGAACCAGAAAATGAACAAACAAAGCGATTAAGAAGAAGACCTAGATGGATGGCTGATTATGAGGTAGAAGGAATTGAGCAAAATAAAGACCCACTTACTCACTTTGCACTTTTTGCTGATTGCGATCCGGTAGCGTTTGAAGAAGCTGTTAAAGAATCAAAGTGGCAAAAAGCGATGGATGTTGAAATTGCTGCGATTGAAAGAAATAACACTTGGGAGTTAACAGAGCTTCCAAAAGGGCAAAAAACCATCGGCGTAAAATGGGTTTACAAGACGAAATTGAAAGAAAATGGTGAAGTCGACAAGTACAAAGCACGCTTAGTCGCTAAAGGTTACAAACAAGAGTTTGGTGTCGATTACACAGAAGTTTTCGCCCCGGTTGCAAGGCACGATACAATCAGATTGGTAATCGCTTTGGCAGCTCAAAACTCGTGGCCTATTTTTCAGTTAGACGTAAAATCGGCGTTCTTGCATGGTGAGTTAAAGGAAGAGGTATTTGTTGACCAACCTCCTGGTTATATTAGAATTGGTAATGAGCATAAAGTTTATAAATTAAAGAAAGCTCTTTATGGACTAAAACAAGCCCCACGTGCTTGGTATAGTCGCATTGAGGCTTATTTTTTGAAGGAAGGCTTTCAAAAATGCCCATATGAACATACACTTTTTGTTAAAATCGGAGATGGAGGGAAGATGCTTATTGTTTGTTTATACGTCGATGATTTGATTTACACGGGAAATAATGCTGCTATATTTGATAAATTTAAGCAATCTATGATGCTTGAGTTTGATATGTCTGATCTTGGGAAAATGCATTACTTCCTTGGGATAGAAGTGGTTCAATCTGCTAGTGGTATATTTATCTCCCAAAAGAAGTATGTTCGAGAAATTCTAAACAGGTTCCAAATGGAGAATTGTAATTCTGTTAGCACGCCGACTGAAGTTGGTCTAAAGCTCAGAAAAGATCCTGAAGGAAGACGAGTTGACAGCACTCTTTATAAGCAAATTGTAGGGAGTCTAATGTATTTAACTGCCACAAGGCCTGATATAATGCACGCTGTGAGCCTCATTAGCAGGTACATGGAGAGTCCAAGTGAAGTGCATCTTCTGGCAGCCAAAAGGATTTTTCGGTATTTGCAAGGTACAAAAGAATTTGGGTTGTTTTACAAGAAGGGAGAAAAATCAGATTTGTTCGGGTTCACTGACAGTGACTATGCTGGAGATTTAGATGATCGAAAGAGCACATCGGGATATGTCTTTATGCTAGGCTCGGGAGCTGTGTCATGGTCCTCAAAGAAGCAAGCAATTGTCACTTTGTCAACAACTGAAGCAGAGTTTGTAGCTGCTACTGCATGTGCATGTCAAGCAATTTGGCTGCAGAAGATACTTCACATATTGCACTTCAAGCAAGAAGGAGCTACGACAATCTACTGTGATAATGTTTCTGCCATCAAACTCTCTAAAAATCCTGTTCTTCATGGTAGAAGCAAACACATAGATGTGAGGTTTCACTTTCTTAGAGATCTTACAAGGGATGGAGTCATTGATTTTTTCTACTGCAGAAGTGAAGATCAGATTGCTGATATATTGACCAAACCACTGAAGTTAGCTGCATTTCAAAAGCTAAGGAAGTTGCTTGGGGTTATTGACCTTCATGAGCTGCATTAAACTGAAAGTTTGAAATTTTCAGTTTAAGGGAGGGATTGTTGTAATCTCATGATTAATTTGACTAGGTCCTTAGTTAGTTGATTTGTTGCATTGCATTCTTATCCACGTAGCAATAAGGTTTACTATTATTAGTACTTAGTTTCTGCAGATTTTTAGTACTAGTCATTAGGAGTTTGTTTTGCTATTTTTAGAGTTTGTTTCATTTTCTAAATTTAGTAAAGAGTCTGTTGGTGTATGGCCTTTATAAAGGCTTTAACTGTGATCAAATTGAATAACAAGAAGCAGTAGCTTTTCTCCATATTTTAGTGCCTTGATATATTATTTTGTGATTTTTGTCCACTGTTATTTCTTCACAATCTAACATAAATTTCATCATATTTCACACATTCCCTTGATCATTACTTCGATCATGAGAGTTGGAAAAGTCTAAGCACCCTTATATTTTTCACATGCTTTTCAAATATGGCCTTAAGAAAAGATTTGGTGAACTAGTTTGTTATATTCTCCTTAGAGCTTTGTGTGGGCCAGAGAGATACCCAACATCAACAAAATCAATCAAGATTTTGTTTGGGATTTCAATGTAGGGGGTGGCTATTTTAGCATCATCATTTACTTTAGATGTTACTGTCGTATACACTTTTTTCTCTCTGTATGGAAAGAACAATTTCAAACCAATGGTTCTTTTTAGGTGTTCAATTATGCTGCGTTGGCGCTAAGCTAAATCTAACTAACAAGTTCAATGCGAATATTATGTCTAGTCGAGTATTTTGTGTTAAGTGCAATAATGCGCATATTGCATTTAGATAGGAAGTTTCATCTCCCAACACATTTTCGTAATCTTCCTTTGTACGAAATTGATCTTTCCTTTGATCTAAACTTCGACCGATCATGGGAGTGCTAGCAGAATGCGTTTTGTCCAGGTTAAATTGCCTGATTATCTTTTGAACATACGCAGACTAGTGGATTAGTATTCCACAAGCTCGATATTCTAGACTAAGATCTAAACAAAAATTCGAGCTTTCCCAAGATTTTTTTATCTCAAATTTGGATTTCAAGTAACTTGCGGTTTCTCTTATTTCATCAAGAGTACCTATTATGTTCATATCATCGACATATACAGCTACAATTACGAATCCAGAACTTGTTTTCTTTATGAATACGCATGGGCATAATTCATCGTTCTTATATCCCTTCCCAATTAAGTAGTCACTTAGACGGGTATACCACATCCATCCGAATTGTTTTAATCTGTAAAGTGAGCGTTTCAACCTAATTGCAAACGCACTCCGTGGTTTAGAGTCACTTGACTTGGGTAATGTAAGGCCATCAGGCACTTTCGTATATATCTCTGAATCATGATCCCCTTAGAGATATACAGTAACCACATCCATGAGCTGCATTTTCAGTCCTTCGAAAACTACCAAACTAATCAGGTAGCGGAATGTTATAATGTTTAAGCAATTCCAAAGCGTCTATGTGAAACCTTGCGCCATAAGGTGAGCCTTTTACTTTAAAACTTCATTTTTTTCATTTACGCTTTTTGGCAAATAATTGTTTATGTCCTACAGGCTTTACACTTGGCGCGGTTAGCACTACCGGACCAAATACCTGTCTCGTTGCCATAGAATCTAATTCTATATGGATTGCTTATTTTTATTTAGGCCAATTTTTGCCCTTTGTTGACATTTTGCAACAGAGCGAGGTTCGACATCATCGTGCTCTTTGACTTCTTGAGCAACAGTGTATCATTAATGCATCCATTAATTCATATGCCATCCCTTAACCCATTGAGATTTATTTATTCTCTGGAATCACTATAACTTCGGGGCGTCCCCCAGTATTGATTCATGGACATAAGCATAATCAGAGATAATCTCATAAAAGGGACTTTTACATTAATGATTAATTGATTAATTTGTGCCTTACTCCACCTCTTCTTTGGCGTGAGTGTTTGTCGAACCAAATGACCTCCTTTTATTCCTTTTAAGGAGCCATGGCCTCAACCACACATCCACTAAGTGTTGTTGCATCGTCTCTTTCTGTGACACTGTGCCCTTATTAGGGACTTATAACCTTGCAGGCATATTGCAGCTGGTATGTTTGATCTCGTCACTTTTCGATATCAGTAAATGTATCAGGCATCGAATCTGTTACATTTTCAAGATCGATTATTCTTTTTCACTTCACTATACATTGTGATGTGCTTGGGGATCAAAATGAGACAGAGTGGGGACCACGACAATTCCTGTCGTTCCCTTGAAAATTTCTTTTCTTATCTCCCCCTAACGACGGGAAGACTGTCTCATCAAAGTGACAATTCGCAATTCTTAGCGGTAAAGAGATCACCTGACAAGGATTTCAAATAGCGGATTATCGTTGAGAATTCATATCCAACGTTAATACTTAATTGTTTTAGCAAGCCCAGTTTGGTGCGCTGTGGGGACGCAATCGGCACATATGCATAAAATATCAGGCTAATATCCAGTTACCAACTGGTATGCATATAATAATTGTCTAATATTGGACTTTGAAACAAATAAGTAAAGTTGCATACAAGATTGCATAAATCTCGGGCATACATAGGCAATACAGTGCGCATAACCAATGCCCTATCTACCATCTATATCCTTTTGATGGTTACTTTTTGTGAGACCTTTTTGCGTATGCACATGAGAAACGGGGTTCTTTACTTCGATTTTATGCAATGATTATCAAGTACTTTTGATGTAAACCCTCCAGCTTTATCGAGTCTTATAGACATGGTACAATAATCAGGGTGGTGAGCCCTTAAGCGTATAATATGTACTAAAAGGTTTGTAAATGCAGCATTTCTTGTAGACGATTATTCAACATGTGACCAGAATGTCGAATTATCCACCAGATCCATAAAGTACTTTGAATGGTTCCGCACTCTGGATGGATTTATCTACAAATATATATTGTAAGAATGGTATATTTTATTTTGTATCTTTAGCATAAGAAGGTCTCGATCTTATTTTTGCTAAAGAGCAGGCTTTGAAAAAATGGAGTGTCGTTCCTTTGACATGGTCAATTAGGCATAATGGGAAGGGGGATATGGTTTTCAATACTTCGAAAATCAAGAATTACTTTGAGCATTACTAGTATCAACACATTGCAGTGTGTTAAAGTTTTGTCCCATTTATTTGTCACTCAAAAGAATGGATATCCGTGTAAATACTTTAACGCACGGTTTATCATGACCAAGGTGCACTAGGCAAGCATGCCAAAGCCTGTATGAGTCTATGTCCCACGGTACATTGTTAGTGACATCATAAGATTTGACAATCCTTATCTTAGTGGGGTACATTCCACTAGAATAACTCATAAGTTTCTTTAAAATGCGTTTCTTTACACTTTTGTTTAAAAGTAAAATAAATATATTTTTATTCCATTCTTACATTTTGTTTTTTGTATGATTACTGCTGGTATGAATATCATTAACAAAGTTCGGGTCGCTTTGGGTGCATATAAAGCGTATGTGACCTTAAACACCATTTTAGCAACAAAATGGTTGAGCAGTTCTTCGCTCTTATGATGATTTAATCATCATAGTCACATATGTATTATAGGTTATTAATTGCATATTTCTTTGTATGGCGATAGTGTTCTCACTATCAACCAATTATTAAAGTTATCATCGATTCATTTTTACAGTAATGAAATCGAGTATAAATTCCGAACTATGTAGTAATAAAACAAACAAATTCAATTACTTTAGAATAGAATTCGAATAAAACTAACAGTAATCAATTCAGTATCTTGTTTAGAAATCTAATCCATCAAATCAACATAAACTTTAAGACAAAACCATAGTCTAATTAAAAATTAAGCAATACGCCAATTCAACTATTTCTGAAAAATAAAGTGAGTAAAGCAGATCAGTCAAAATCGAGTGCATCCATTGACTGAGCAAATTCCTTTTTGCCACTAAAGTCTGCGATTGTGAAGTTAACATCAGCGTCATTATATTTTTCATTCATAAAATGAGATTCTTGTTATTTAGATTCTCGATATTTCTTGTAACTCGCTGCCACTTCAGCGCTTGCATGGCAGTTCTTGTGCCAGTGCCCAGCAACTCCACACATGTAACATGGCTCATTGCCAACTCTTTCCTTTTTGACCGGAGGGTTCTTAAGTGCATTTTCACCTTGTTTTCCTGACCACTAGGTCCAATAGTATTATTTCTTCTCCATACTTTGGAAGAGCCTCCACGACCCGCACCACGACTCCCACGTCCCTTTTCACGTTGTGCCTTATTGCCACGTGGGTAGGGATCAGCACGTCCAACTCCCTTTGCATTGGGGTTCTTTTCACTGTTCATCTTACCGTAGTTGACCTCAGGAACTTTCTTTGTCCCGACAGGCCTGACATTGTATTCAAAAGAATCTCATTATGCCTTTCAGCCACTTGCAGTAGGTTGATCAGCTTATTGAATGTTATGATTCTTTTGTTATCATACTCGAGCCTATACTAGTTCGCTAGTATAAGTGCTGAAGTAGGAAAAGTGGAAAGTATCTTCTGAGAGATTCTTTCCACAGAAGTTAAGACGTGCCTTTAGGCGCATCATATCCTTGTTGAAGTCGTTAACATTTTTATAGTCAAGCAAGCAGATTTCATTCCACTGAACGGTCAATTCTGGGAACAAAGTGTCATGAATGTTCCCAAAACGTCCCTTAAGGACATCCCATAGTTCTTCAGGTGTTTTCAACTGAAAGTACTCCCAACGTAGGCTGGGGTCAATATGTTTCCTTAGAAACATTAATGCATTTGCTTTCACCTTATCAGACGGTCCGTTGTCTGTGGGGTCTTTGGGGTCAGTAAGTGTGGCAGAATATTCTTTAGCCACAAAAGCGGTTTCTACATCAGAAACCCACCGGTGGTACTCAAGTCCTTCTGAGTCCAAAATGTCAAATTCGGGTTGAGTTGCGTCGGCCATCTTAATGAATAATAAATAAAATTTTATACAGTTATGAGTACATCCATATTAATTATTTTTCAGGGATATGAATTAGATTTCAAAAATCAAAATCGATAATGGTCACATTTTTCGATGCTATATGAAAATACTTTATCATAGTAATTATAATGCGCATGAACTTTCATCATCATGGCAATTGTTGAATTTATGACATACTAAATAAAACAATTAAGAATATATGTAATATTCTAATTTTCTTAGCGGGCTGACTTACCACAACTATAGCAATTATAAAATTAATTAATCCATCCCAAATATAACATGCATAATATTGTGTAAATTTTGGCTACATAGTGGTCAATATATAGTGGTAGAATTCAAAACCACATTATAATGTGCATGAACTTTTATCATCATGACAACTTATCACAAAATATATTATATATATATATATACACTTAAATATACTAATCAAGGAAACAAGAGAAGCTTGGCAAGAAGAAAAAAAATAGGGAAAACAAATAATAAAAAAATTGGCTCCTCCATATATATATATATATGTATTCAATCAATCAAATTCGCCACATACTTTTTTTTTTTTTTTTTTTTTTTTTTAGGAATAATAGAAATTAATATTCAACAAACCATAATATTCACTGATCTCAATTTTAGTAAGGGGCTCAATTGACTATGTAAAGAAAAATAAATCAAAATAGATGTAATCAATAAAATAAGAACATAATACATGAATTTCACCAATTAAAATTTATTAATAAATAGTATGTGAAGACAGAAGAAGAATATACCTCCAAAAATTTCGATGCTTAATAAATAAATTCAATAAATTCTAAAATATATGTACATATATATATTCAAATTTTGACGCTCTAGAAAATCATGCCTAAGAAGAATAAGAAAAAAAATGGTGTCTATTTCTCGAAGGTCGCGCTCAAGAAAAAGTAGAGAAAAAAAAAGTTGATTAATAATATCAAACAGTATATAAATATGTGCAAAGCCAGAGAGAACAATCAATATCCATATCTATATATATATATATGTGAGGGTGGGGGTTTATTGAGCAAAGGTACAATATATATATATATATATATAAACGGCATATGTATTATGTATATGTACAAATATTTATGAAAAATATATGACAATGCAGCAAAAATAATGGCAGTTGATACGCAGCCGATTACAATGAAAACCGATTTAAAAAATTTGTAACAGGTTATACAACAATATAGAGATTCAATAAGCTAAAGCAACAGTAATAACGCTTGAAAGTTGGATCAAGGAAGAAAGGATAGTACCCGATTTTATCAAGAAAATAACCACAAAGAGATATGCTTGAATTTCACAGTTCCGCCCGAAAAAGAAATCAGCAATTATTGCAAGCCGCGAATCAACACCGTGGACGAGATCGGAGAGGAGGGGAAACTAGGGATGTGTCCGCTATAATTTTCTTAGGGTTAGGGTTGTTAGTTATGAGCGTACTGATAACGTGTTGTAGGAATAATTCCCCATAATTCTTCATTAGATGAGCCCTTTAAATAGGGTACAAATACAATAGTAAATGGGGTTTACAAGGAAGCCCATTATAGCCCATGATACATAATTTACACAGTAAAATCCCTAATACACATTCTATCTAGACGATAGTACACTATGTGTAATTTCCTTAAACAGTATATGATATATGTTTGAAAGGGATTTGCTCCAAAATTTTACATAATTCAGGCGCATGATTAGATAAGTATGTTCAACCTGTCCTATACAATTTTATTATTATTATTATTATTATTATTATTATTATTATTATTATTATTATTATTATTAGTGTATACCCGTGCCATTCGGCACGATAAATTAAATAAGAACTGATAATACGATAAAAAGGAATATCGTATGATGAATCTAAATAAAAAAACTTAGAAAAACTTATGTTCAATATATCTTCTTGTTAGAAAAACTACAAGTAGATCGGATTGGATCAACTTATTTTTTTATTTTTTAAAGAATCTTTTAATCATATTTTTTGATCTCAGAAAAATAAGTTTTTAACAAATTAAACTCAAGACCATATGTGAAAATAATTCAACCTCGTCTGTTGATATGATTTGAGAATAATCCAAAAATTTGATTGATATAATATGAACACTCCTAAAAACGATATACTGAAATGACCAATAATATACGAACATATAAATTGCGTCCTTAAATGTTACTCAATAAATTATTATTATTATTATTATTATTATTATTATTATTATTATTATTATTATTATTATTATTATTATTATTATTTTTACATAATTCTATAGTCTGGATCTTGTTTAATTGATTTTGATTAGTAGATTTTAAATATCAAATTTTTCATTTTTCATTTTAGGTTATAACGTTTGTAATGTAGAAAAAATTATTGTTGTGTGAGAGTTTATTATGTGTATATTACTAGTGTTAAATGTTACTCAAAAAATTTTCTAATTTTTTTTACATAATTTTATAGTCATGATGGATCATGTTTAATTGATCTTGATTAGTATATTTAAATATTAAATTTTATTTAAATTTCTTGATTAGCATATTTTAAATATTAAATATTTAATTTTTTATTTTAAGATTAATCTTGTTAAACTGATCTTTATTAGTATATTTATGATTAGTAAATTTAAAATATTAAATATTGAATTTTGAATTTTTTATTTTAAGTTATGGCATTTTTAATGTAGAATAAATTATTGGTGTGTTAGAGTTTATTGTGAGTATATTATGGGTGTTAAATGTTACTCAATAATTTTTATTTTTATTTTTTAAATAATTATTTTGAATTTTTTATTTTAAGTTATAGCATTTTTAATGTAGAAAAAATTATTAGTGTGTGAAAGTTTATTTTGTGTATATTATTGGTGTTAAATGTTACTCAATAATTTTTATTTTTATTTACATAATTTTATAGTCATGATGGATTTTGTTTACTTTATCTTGATT
Organism: Lonicera japonica; assembly: GCA_021464415.1. Taxonomy (NCBI): domain Eukaryota; kingdom Viridiplantae; phylum Streptophyta; class Magnoliopsida; order Dipsacales; family Caprifoliaceae; genus Lonicera; species Lonicera japonica. Next base: position 158,614 of record JAKCWG010000438.1, on the reverse strand, counting down.
AGTAAATTTTAAATATTAAATTTTGGTGTTAAATGTTACTCAATAATTTTTATTTATTTTTATGTAATTCTATAGTCTTGATGGATCTTGTTTAATTGATCTTGATTAGTGGATTTTAAATATTAAATTTTGAATTTTTTATTTTAAGTTATAGCATTTTTAATATAGAAAAAATTATTAGTGTGTGTGAATTTATTATGTGTATATTATTGGTGTGAGTGTTTTAATTTTAATGTGACATCTTGATGTGTGTATAAAACTTATTCAATGGTGTAGAGTTAATGCACACCATAACATGTATATTTTTAACCCTCAGATATTTTGGTCAAACTTGATAGAAACTTGATAAGAGTAAATTAAAATTTGGTCAAACTTGATATTTTATAATATAAATTATTGTTTGGTGGATAGAAACTTTGGATTTGAACTTCATAGTACAATTAAAATTTTAAATATGTTCAATTGCAATTAATATTTTTCCGAACTCGGTGTTCTTTTACCTCTATAAAACATGGACTAGCTACTCTTCATTATTACCCTTCAGTCCAATTTCGTCCAATGAGATTGAGTTCGAAAGCTAAACAAATGAATTTTTTCATAGAACTTGGTAGAGATAATCTCTATATTGATTATATTGCACAAAATTTCATTCAGAAATTCAAATCATAAGTAAGTGTTTAAAATTTTGATACATATATTTATTTTCGTTCATTAAGGTTTAGACGATATCTCACCCACTTTTAATCTGATAAAATTTTGTGTAAATGGTCTACTTACTCATCATGGAGATCATTTCCAGCAATTTTTATGAAAAAATCCATCGGTTTATTCATCAAATTAGACCCCATTTGACGAAATTGGACCAGAATATAATGGATATTAATTGCATCAAGGCATACAGTACGAATCTAACATCCTACATATAATTTTTTCTCGAACTTGGATTTTATATGATTAGATTTATCTTCCCATTTGAATTAGTCTTGTTTATCTTTTTCAACTTAATTATTTATGCGTGTTTTATGAACCCCAAAATATATACAAACTTAATTCATTTATTTAACAAACGTATCTCGAACGATCACTAGTCAGCTCAAATAGCCTGATTTCTGGCTCTAGTTCAAAATTATTACACACAGATCATGTGCCAAAATTCTTGTAATATGTAAGCCAAAGATTATAAGAGAGGGTGAAATTGCCACACAAAGGGTCCACATAATAACACCCCTTATCAAAAACCAACCAATCAAATTCCACTCCCAATTTTCCATTGAAATCCAAATTCCCCAAACACCATCCACATATATTTCCTTTTCAATTTCCTCTCCTCAAAAGGAAATTAAAAAAGGTCAATTCTTTAACTTGTAACTTAGAACCAAACATTGCCCAAAAATTTAGACAGAATCATAGTAATAGTAATGGCCCATTCATTAGCACCAGCCACAGCAGTAATACCCATATCAACAACAATATCAAAGAAGAATACTACTGCTACTACTAGTGCTAGCATTCCCTCTGTTTTTTTTCAGAGAGTGTGGGCTTGTAGCCAAGGTTCTAATTCTAATCAAGCTCCAGATCAATCTCTTGTTCAGCGCAGGTTAGTATTTGTTTAAGAAGAATGCTACACTTAACGTGTTTATTTTCCGGATAATCATACCGAATGCATCGGTTTCAGAATGTAAAACTTATTAATGCACTCGGTTGGATTTTCCGGTAAATGATGCTGGGTAAAGACTACTATTTTCCTTTGCTTTGCTGTCTCAAATCTCTTTCTTATGATATATATATATATAATTCCAATTTGTGCGATTTATGTGGTATGTTCGCTGAGCCAGTATGACTATGTTAGAGTATAGAAAACAAGTTCATACATGGTAAAGGTCAAAATTATTAAGGTTGAAAGTTTTAACTAGAGTATAGTTAAGAGCGTCTCAGTGCGAGTGTAATGCAAGTGTGTCACTCTATATGGAATGAATATAAACTATTCAGTATTAAGAGGTAGTACTATTGATGCTAGTTTTATCATCATTTATTGTTAAATATGATAATAAATACAAAAGACATACAATTTTCAGAAATTTGATTATGAATTAACCAACCCCCCCCCCCCCCCCCCCCCCCCCCCCCCCCCCTCTCCCCTCTCTCCCCCTCTAAAAGGCTAGAATGTAACATGTGAGGTATATGTACCAAAAGTTCCTAGAGTGCTTTTGGGTTTCTGTAAGTCTGGAATTGGAGCAAAAATGGTTAGCAGTTTAATTTAATTTTCGTTAATTTCTCTCCGTGCAAAATTAGAAATAGGGCCATTTTTACTTATTTAATTAAAATTTATTATTTTCTATATCATAACCTCCTAGAATTATGATTAAAAAATGAAAATTGTAACAATTAAAAAAAAAATACTCTTAATTAAAAAAAATTACTACTTGAACTAAGATTCAAACTCTACTTTCTCATTAAATACACTAGCGTAGTGGCACACTGTACGTGTGCAAATGATACTTAATAATTATTTACATTAAAAACATATAATACATTTAGACTACTGATTATTTGATGTATCTATATGTTGTCATAACTTCAAACCCTTCCCTTAACATTATTTTACAGTAATTTCTAATGCGATTATTACATTGGGGTTCAAACGTCGCGGAATTTTTATGATGCAGGATTATTACATTGGGGTTGGCTGGTGCGGCGCTAGGCTTGAATATCGGCAGCAACCAGAGTGCAAATGCGGCAGCTAGAAGACCGCCGCCGCCACCGCCGACAGAGAAAAAGGACCCTAATGTGAGTGGTGTTACAGCTAAAATTTTAGCTAGCAAGAAGAGGAAGGAAGCCATGAAAGATGCTGTAGCCAAGATGAGAGAAAGTGGAAAAGCCATCAAGGAGCCATAACTAAACCTTTAAATATATATTTGGTGTGCATTTATTCTTTTCACATTTGGTGAGAAATCTTTTTATTATTTAGAGGAAATTTGTGATCTACTTATGTAACTATTTTTGAGCTTTTTGATTCATTTTATGAAACTTATGCTAGAGCTAGTGGAACAACATACACTAGGGTGATTTTAATTTTATTTTTAAGAGAAAAAAAATAAACTATGTATGTGCACATCTTTATTTTTTATTTTTATTTTTATATGTGTATATATTATATGTATATCATCTAATGTAAAATAAAAAAAATATACGTATATTATATAATAAGTTTCAATAGTAAATAATTATTCTAACATGAGTGAGTGAGCTCATTTGATTCACGAATTTTAGTACTCGGAAAAGTAAAGTCTTTTCTTTTCTTTGTTTGGCAAGCATAAATTTCGGAAACACTTTCCCGAGAGAGAGGAAAGTTGGGGGTAAAATCATTCCTCTCAAAACACATGAGATTGATTTTCCCATGTGATTTTCAAGCATTTATTACAAAAAATTTGGACAATAATAGCCTTACTTAAATACTTTCCATATTTTACTAAACACAAGAAAGGAAATTTGACAAAAAATTTAGTTTCCCACCTCCATGGGAAAGATAAGGGAATTAATTTTCCTTCCGTGAACCAAACAAGGCCTTAGAATTTCATCCGGAGTGTGAAGATTTTTATTAATGCTATTAATTAATATAATAAAAGGAAGACACTTATATCTTCTTCTTTTTTTAAATAAATAAATAAATTATTCTAACATTCAAGATATCAAAAAAAAAGTTGATAGGACCAAAAGTTCTGTCCAAAAGTAAAAAGACCCCCAAAAACGACATTTTCCTTTCGTAAATCTTGCAGTATAAAATTATAAATTGCTGTTTTTTGGGGCAAAAGCAACTTATATAAACCCGTTTTAGAGCATTTTCAATGTAATTATTAAATTGAAAAAAAAAATATAACATTTTGATAAAAAAAAAAAAAAAAAAATATATATATATATATAACGAATTTTACCCTTTTTTTATTTTAATCACTAAACTTTTTTAAACGTTTTGATTTAGTTGCACTTTTTAAATATCCGCTAAATTTTAAACGGAAATATAACGCGACATGGCAATTCATCACAAAAAAAAAAAGGTAAAATATGTTATAAGGCCTTTATATTTGTGGCCAATATGCAAATATTCTTTTAACGAGTTCAGTCATCTAATGTAATGTTAATTGTCAACTAGTGAAAAAGTGGAGCAGATTTATCAATATAGCTCAGGTTCAACTTTATTAAAAAAAAAAAAATAGCTTGGGTTGAGACTTTTTTTTTTTCTCCCGAAGGTATAAATTTCTCTTTCTAGGAGTCCGTTTGATAATAATATAAAAAGAATAAAATAAAAACAATTGATTTTTATAAAAAGTTAAAAAATAAGTGAAAACATGTAGTCACATAAGTGAAGACTAGGTTCACTTTTTTGAACTTTTTTTTTTCAACTTCTTATACAAATCAAGTATTTTTATTATTATTTTATATATTGTTATCAAACGGAGCCTAGGTTCCGTTTGGTTGGCGTTTTTGAATGTTTAATTAAAATTAACTCTTAAGTTGAGTTCTTTAAAACTTTTTTTCAATGCAATTTGTTTTTGGTACACTATTTTTAGAGTTTTAAAAGAATATATAATCTTTGATTTTTATTTTATTTTTCCATTTCCTAAAGTTTTTCTAAAATACAAAGAAAATAATAAACAAAAAAGATTATTTTTATTTGAATGAAAATTTTAAAATGAGTAAATCACACACAATTTTTTAAAAAAAACATTCAAAAATATTTTTTAAAAGCCCTATATATAATAAATAAAAATTTGTCTCAAATAATAATAACAACCCGGGCTCCTAGGCCCAAGAGCTGCCTTTTTGGTGCAGGCTAACCAACTGCTCGAGCATGGGTTTGGACTTGAAAGGCCCAAGTCTTCAGATTTTGATTAGGCTCAGCAATTTGTCATAGTAGGCTAACAAGATACGAAGTCAATCACAAATTTATCGGTTTGGATAAAATCTTAACGGGTATGACTTATAATTTAGTGGATTCGTTACACCAGTGGTGTAGTTAGAAAATCTGAAGAGTAAGATCATTCAATCGTTAAAAAATTTATCCTTCAAGACAATGAAAAATATTAACTGAAGCATTTAATGATAGGTAAAAAAATTTATATCTTGACTGTTGATTAATGTGAAAAATTAATGTTTTTTTTAAAAAAGATACTAAATTCAAAATGAGAATATCAATTTGGCATCGAAAGAGTACATGCATTTTTTTATTTCACCCCACTATTAATTATTCTTTAATCTCATCATTTTTATTTTACCCCACTATTAAGTATGCTTTTTAAATTTAGGTGGTGTCAATTATGCACACTAGTTCAAATATCCCCACGTATTTGGGTGATGATATTGCCCATTTCATTTTTTGTCACTAATATCCCCACATCACAAACACCCCGTTATGTGTTATTTTTTATCACTAACATTTGATCTATATCATGAAGCATTTGGTTAACAAATCGAATATGCCTATACATCAGTCCAAACCAAATATATTTATATATATATATATATAACTTATTATCATTTATATTTAACACCTTATAATTATTACACTTACAAATAATACTATAAATTAAATAACATTGATAAGTTTCTTGGTACAAATTAATAACATTTATTCTTTTCACATTTTGAGAAATCTTTTTATTACTGGGAGGAAATTTGTGGTCTGTTTATGTAACTATTTTTGAGCTTTTTGATTCATTTCATGAAACTTATGCTAGAGCAAGTGGAACATCATACACTAGGGTGATGTTAATTTTAATTTTAAGAGAAAAAAAAATACACTACGTATATGCACACCTTTATTTTTACTTTTATATGTGTACATATATCATTTAATTTAAAAATTAAAAAGCATATACACGTATATATAATAAGTTCAATGGTAAGGAATTATTCTAACATGACTGAGTGAATTACTCTAGTTGGTAAGGGACACAAGTCCTTAGTTCGAGTTTCATCCATAGTGGAAAGATTTTCATTAATGTTATTAATAAAATAAAAGGAAGAGATTTATACCTTTTTTAAAAAATAAATAAATAAATAAATTATTCTAACATTCAAAATATCAAAAGATGTTGATAGGACCAAAAGTTGTCCAAAAGAAAAACGACCCCCAAAAAAAGATATTTTTCGTTTCGTAAATCTTTTAGTATAAAATTATAAGTTGCTGTTTTCGGGGGGCAAAAGCACTTATATAAACTGGTTTTAGAGCATTTTCAACGTAATTACCAAATTGAAAAAAAAATACAACATTATGATAAAAAAAACTGAAACTAATAAATTTTACCCTTTTTATAATTTTAATCACTAATTTTTTTTGAACGTTTCGATCTAATTGCACTTTTAAATATCCGTTAGTGGTAAAATATGTTGTAACGCCTTTATGTTGATTACGCAATTTTCTTTTAACAAGTTCAGTCGTCTAATATAATTATATATATATAGATAGTAAAATACTATCTTTTTCTAAGAATTTGACACGTGGCGTTTATTATTGTTCTCATTATTGCTGAATTAATTAATTTTTTCCTTAAAATTAGAGACAATTGGGCATAAGTGCACATTCCAATAATAATATAAGTGTGAAAGACAATTATAAATTAGCACAGTAAGTTAAGGATAATGCAAAAAAAAACACTAATGCTCCTTCATTAAAATAACTTAGAAGATATAAAAGTATATATATAAACAAGTCTTCATTAATTTTTTGCAATCTTTTCTCTCTCTTCTCCTTCACACATATATATGCTTTAATTTCTTCTTCTTGTGAAATATTTTATAATTTTTTTATTTCTCCAGGGAATCAAAAAATTTGGGCCATATATATATATATGGGTAGAAATTAGAAAAGAATTCCATTAAAAAAAATCAAAGCACTCATCTCTTCCTCCGACTTCTCCTAAATTTAATAATATTTTCAATCATTTGCTAACATTTTTATTAAATGGACCATTCAATTTTTTTTTTTTTAACTACAACTTATAAATAAAACCCAATGTGAGTTTTGATGTATTAATTTGAAGCCTGCAATATCAATAAATCCTAGTTTATATATATATATATATAGATATGTATATTGAGTTCCACTCTCAGTTTTAGTTATCTTCCCTAAAATGCATCTTTAATGCTTGAAATATTATTACATACAGTAATGATTTAGTACTTCTTCTATGTAGAAAAAGTGCTCAAAATTTACATGGACTCCTTTTTGTTATCTGGCAATTGTGTCTCAGATAATCAAGCTAGCTATACTGTTGGAATAACCTCGATCAGCAAGATGCATGGCCGGAGGGACAAAGGATTTAACAATGTTGATTGACTATCATCACTAACAAACTGAAGGTGCTAAACGGTTTTAGCACCCTATCCAATTCTACACATTAAGATGCTAAAACATATTTAGCACAACTTTTGTCCAAAGTAACTAATCACATGATGCTAAAATAGTTTTAGCAACAATTATCCAACACTAAAATTAAGGGTGTTCACGGTCCGGTTAACCGGACCGTTTACCTACATAGTGGACCGGACCGAATGTTTCGGTCTTTTAAATTTTAGGACCAGACCGGACCAATAAGCTATTAAAGACCGGACTGAACCAAACCGTCTTAATCGGGTCAGTCTCGTTCGGTCCATTCGGTCTAAGCTTCACAACAACCTCATCTTTCTTGCCGGAATATTATGGTCGAAAAACTAAACCAAAACAAAATGAGGAGAGAAAAATGAGAGAGAGGGGGGTACTGTGAGGAGGAGAAAAAAGTAACGAGGTTGGCAGTGAAGATGGCGGAGAATGGTGTGGTGGAGGTTAACGGCAAAAATGGTGTAAGAGAGAGAGAGACAAATTCGAGTGCAGAGGGGGAGAGAGAGGAAAATGCAAGAAAGAGAGTGTGTATATTTTACAAAGATATATATATATATTTTAAAATATATGTATATAACAGAGAAAGAGAGAGAGAATATGAGAATAAAAAAGGAAAAGAGAAAAAGGAAGGCCGAAATCACGTGGGTGGGGGGTGAGTGGGGGACAAAAGTGATGGGTGTGATGGGTGGTAGGTTTATGGGGAAAATGTGTAAGACTTTGGCTCCTTCTTATGTATATAAATGCATATTTAAAAAAAATAGTTTTATATAAATAATCGGTCCGGTTCGATTTTGTAAAAATTTTTACTTATAAGACCGCAGACCGGATCGGACTATTTCGGTCTACGAAAATTTGGACCGGACCGTTGTATGTGTAAAAACCGAAAAACACCCTCTTTTTTGGTCCGATCCGATCGATCCGATTCGGTTATTGAACACCCCTAACTAGAATAGTGCTAAAAGGGTTTTAGCACGATAGGTGAACACATATAACTACACTGAAGGTGCTAAACGGTTTTAGCACCCCATTCAATTCTACACATCAATGTATTAAAACATATTTAGCACCATTTTTGTCCAAAGTAACTAATCATATGGTGCTAAAATAGTTTTAGCACCAATTCTCTAACACAAGAATAGTGCTAAAAAAGTTTTAGCACCACATATGAACACATATAACTAAACTGAAGGTGCTAAACAGTTTTAGCACCCCATCCAATTCTACACATCAAGGTGCTAAAATATATTTAGCACCATTTTTGTCCAAAGTAACTAATCACATGGTGCTAAAATAGTTTTAGCACCAATTCTCTAACACAATAATGGTGCTAAAAATGTTTTGGCACCACATATGAACACATATAACTAAACTGAAGGTGCTAAACAGTTTTAGCACCCCATCCAATTCTACACATCAAGGTGCTAAAACATATTTAGCACAATTTTTGTCCAAAGTAACTAATCACGTGGTGTTAAAATAGTTTTAACACCAATTGTCTAACATTAGAATGGTGCTAAAAAGGTTTTACCACCACAAGTGAACACATATAATTAAACTGAATGTGCTAAATAGTTTTAGCACCCCATATAATTCTACACTTTAAGGTGCTAAAGCATATTTAGCATAATTTTTATCCCAAGTAATTAATCACATGGTTCTAAAACAGTTTAAACACTAATTGTCCAATACTAGAATTGTGCTTGTTGGTGCGAAAATCTATAGTAGGTCCGTTCCCAACAACACAGTCAAACAATTGGTGATAGTTACTTATGTAGAATAAGACAAGGTCAAAATAATGACAAACAATATGGAACGAAACAGAGACATAGAGAGGAAGTTGGCCTTGTATGAAGATACGGGTTAACCCCCCCTGTGGAATAGAGCTCGGAGCTCGGTTTGCCTTGTATTGATGATGATCAAACAATTATTACAAATTCACAAAAGTCTCTCTAGTTATTCTATCGTCACACTATTACAACACGAGGAAGGCTACGCCACCCAGAGTTTAATCTCTCTAACTTAGGAGCTCTAAAGTGGGCTGTGGAGCTCTGTTCCTCTGTGTATCACACTTGTAATAAATGGTTAAGTGTTCTTCGTTGTTGGAGTGTTCTTTTTGGCAGTTCCCAATCATCCCTCTGCAGGTGCTTGATTCTCCTTTATATATATATATATGAGACAGAGGAAACGTGTAGACGAGCTCTAGGAGCAGATTGTGGCAATCCCCTAATTATCACCACTTCTGACATTGCTTCTCCCTGAATTTCGATTTTTTGCCTATAATGGGTTAACATTTAATGAAGTTGGGGAAGGCTCTACTGTGCCAGTGGAGTTGGTAGCAGTCGCCCATACTGCCTATGCTTTCTTTGACACAGTAGTTGACGGGAGCTCCAGAGCTCATCGAAAGAGCTCTGATGTTCGAGCTTAATAGTTTGAAGCACGAAAATAAGTCCTTAGGCCGGACGCCCATACTCTAGTCTTCAGGTAGCCTTCAGGAAGAGCTTCCGAGCTCTACTCTAGCCTTCAGGTGGCCTTCAAGTGGAGCTTCTGAGCTCCATTCTTCAAGCTATCTAGAATTGCGTGGGACCTAGCAAACTTTAGCCGAAACGGCCTAGAGAATTCAAGTCACCGCCTTTGGCGATGATGCACGTCATTTTTCGGCCAAATTCCTTCATTTAGGCCTTCGAATCCATGTTTTTACTATTCGAACAGAGCTCCTCTGAGCTCCTCTAGCTGTGGCGAAACATGTTGCTAACGTGGGTGGCCATGCGTCACCTCATGGTTGGCTGAGTAAATCGGATTATTAATTTACACCATCATGCTAAAAAGGTTTTACCACTACAAGTGAACACATATAATTAAGCTGAAGGTACTAAACAGTTTTAGTACCCTATCTAATTCTACACATTAAGGTGATAAAGCATATTTAGCATAATTTTTATCCAAAATAACTAAACACATGGTGTTAAAACAGTTTTAGCACTAATTGTCCAACGCTAGAATGGTGCTAAAAAGGTTTTAGCACCACAAGTGAACAAATATAACTAAATTGAAGGTGATAAATAGTTTTAGCACCCCATCCAATTCTACACATCAAGGTGCTAAAACAGATTTAGCACCATTTTTGTCTAAAGTAACTAATCACATGGTAATAAAACAATTTTAGCACCAATTGTCCAACACTAAAATGGTGCCAAAAAGGTTTTAGCACCACATGTGAACACATTTAACTAACTAAAGGTGCTAAACAGTTTTAGCACCACATCCAATTCCACACATCAAGGTGTTAAAACATATTTAGCACAATTTTTTGTCCAAAGTAACTAATTACATGGTGCTAAATAGTTTTAGCACCAATTGTTCAACACTAGAATGGTGCTAAAAAGGTTTTAGCACCACATGTGAATACATATAACTAAATTGAAGATGTTAAACAGTTTTAGCATCTCATCCAATTCTGCACATTGGTGCTAAAATAGTTTTTGCACAAATTTTTCAACAGTAGAATGGTGCCATATCTTTGATTTAGGGTTCATAAAAAAAGAAAAAGAAAAAAAGAGTTACAATCATATTTTTTTTTCAAATCCCGCTGAGCTATCGAAATTGGTCGATTTCGTTAGCCAAAAGACCTCTGATCATCTTTATTTTTCGCGCAAATAAAGTAACTTTGTCTTCCGAACAACATATCCAAAAATAAGTCCAATCCAACGGTTCGATTAAAAGTTACATATCTTTGATTTAAGGTTCCTCAAAACAAAAGAGTTACGATTAGATTTTTTTTTACAAATCCCGCTGGGCTGTTTGGTCGATTTCGATAGCAAAACGACTTCTGATCGTCTTGATTTTTTACGCAATTATATTAACTTTGTTTTCCAAATAACATATCAAAAAATTAGCCCAATCCAACAGTTCGATCAAAAGTTATATCTGTTTTACGATTACACCTGCAGAAAAGAAAAAAAAAGAGATGAGAACGAGTATTGTTTAGGGGCTGAGAGAGAGAGGGATATTGTTTTAGGGTATTTTTATCCATCAACATTTATCATTTTCCTTAAAATAAGTTAATATTATGAAAATTATCCTTATTGTAAAACCAAATTATAAAATTAGTAATAATTTCCTTTACTAAACATGAGTCCGTCCTTAGAGTTATAAAACATTACGGAGTGACTCCTTATAACCCATTATCTCTTAAAATTAGCTATAAACGGTTAATTACATAAATGTGGAGTTTTAATTTTCATGATTAATTACTCAGCATTTGGTAGGCGTTTTTTAATCTAATTTGGTCTTTAATTCCATAAATGTGGAGTTTTAATTTTCGTGGTTAATTACTCAGCATTTACTAGCTGTTGTTAATCTAATTTACTTTATTTTCGTGAGTAATAGATAAATTTGGAGGCAACTCTTCTTCTTCTTCTTCTTCTTCTTCTTCTTCTTCTTCTTCTTCTTCTTCTTCTTCTTCTTCTTGTTTTGGCCAATTCATAGACTCCACTTCCTCACTATCTTAATTTAATACATAATTTACATAATATATATGTATATATATATATTCATTTCTATATATAATATATAATTTCGTGGGTTAATCCACGCGCATATATATATATATAATACTTTAATTTTTATTTATCTAATTAGATCTAATGAGATATATAGTAAAAATTAATTCTAGTTATTTCACTTTATAATTATTACCTTATTACTCTTGTTTTTTCCGTTTTTCAAAATAGGGGCAATTAAAAAAAAGGGCTTAGTAGAGAAAGATTTTCACACTAAAGCCAAGGAATAATTTTTTTTAAAATAAAGGGCCTATTTTTTATTTTATTGATAACATGACATGTGTTTTTTTTTTTCATTATAAAATGACATCCCAACCCTTAAAATAAACTAAAAAATACCAATATGCATTAAAATATGGACTGCAATATGAACTTTGCAGTCTATATTTCACTGCAATATGAACTTTGCAGTCCATATTTCACTGCAATGTGAACTTTGCAGTCGATATTTTTAGTGCAAAGTTCATATTGCAGTCCATATTTTACTGCAATGTGAACTTTGCAGTCCATATTTTTAGTGCAAAGTTCATATTGCAGTCCATATTTTACTGCAATGTGAACTTTGCAGTCTATATTTTACTGCAATATGAACTTTGCAGTCCATATTTTTTATGAAAATTTCATAAAAAGGGGTAATTTAGGTAATACATAACTAATTTAGGTAATACATAACATGTTTTTATTAATTAAATGATATTTAAATTTATTCAAATACATTCATTTAAAATATAAAACAAAATAGGCCTCTTACACTAATTACCAATTAAAAATAGGTCATTCATTCAAAAAAATATTATTCATTGGATTTTTGGTAAAAATCAATGTATAATAAGCCCTTCTACCTAATTTCTAGTTCAAAATAACTCTCTCATTAATTCTAATTATTTCCGTTTATAATTATTACCTTATTAGTTGCTCTTATTGCCATCATTTAAATGACTCTCTCTTTAATTCTAATTATTTTCGTTTATTTGTAAATAACTCTCTCATTAATTCTAATTATTTATGTTTATAATTATTACCTTATTAGTTGCTACTATAATTATTTATGTTTTTACCTATTTTCTCCCATATTAATCGAAAAATTCCAATTTTTTAAATGGGGGTAATTAATATTGTGCATATTATTACTCCTTATTTTTTTCTTATTTTTTTAATAACTCTCCCAATTCTAATAATTATTGTGCATCTAATTATTTCTGTTTATAATTATTACCTAATAGGTTGCTCCTATAATTATTTCCATTTTTCCCTATTTTATCCCCTATGAATCCGAAAATCCCAATTTTTGAAATGGGGTTTAATTAATAATTATTACTCCTCGAGATGGAATTATAGCAGGTAAAATTTAGAAAATAAACCATAGCCATTAAACTAAAAGCATGTTTCCTCTTCTCTTCTTAATGTAATTAAATCACCACTAATACCCTATTAAAATAAACATTTATATATTAGTTTTGCTTATTAATTTCAATTCCCAACCTATTTCTTAATACCGAGAGTCCTTTTTTTTTCATTTCTCAAGGCATTGCCATTCACTAATATCATCTTAATATAAGTTTTATTAGCATTTAAGTTTATCATGGAGTCTTCACTAACGTTTTTTGAAGAAAATAAAAAGTTTCTTTAAATTACATATGAGTTAAATGGATTTCTTTATATATATAGTTGAGATGAATGCTGCAAAATCATTAATGGTCCTTCTTCTTCTTCTTTTATCGATTCACTATTTTTGTTTTTGCATTTTCCAGGCTCCTTGTATAAAGAGAGTTCAATCGATGGTTGAAAAATGAAATTGTTTTCCTTTTTATTTTGAACAAAAAAATAGTTCCATTATAACTAAATGGTTTGTGTAGTTCTATAATTTGATTGGAATCCTGTAAAGGTCTTAATTTTTCTTTTTTTCTTTTTGCATCAATTATATTTGTGATATTATTTTTATTATTTAGTTGTATTCTTCTATTGCAGGGATGGAGTGATTGTCAGATTGTAGGATGCTATCATGTTTCTTTTTAACGTTAGGTTGAGACTTATATTTTAGCAAATTTTTTAGATTTTTAGTTACTTTGATGCTCGATTTATATTTTAATTTCATTATCCCTTATTCTCTCTTACTTCCCCTGGCGTTGCTTGATATTGTTTGATGATTTCTAGAAGTTATATGCAATTTCTTTCTTTCTTCCTTTCTTTCTGCCTATATATATAAATATATATAATTGTAGACATATCTCTCTATAAATATATATATATATATATATAAATGTTTATTATATTGTATAATAATAGAATTTGTTGAAAGCTCAAGATAATGGGGAGTGGAATCGAGACTTTAATGGAGTATGCATGTTTGTTAACTTATGGGTATCCTATATTATTTATTCTTTACTTATTGAATTTGTCTTTTGGGATTTACATTTATTTTTGTATTTTTGTATTTTTCTAATTTTTAATTGAATTGATTTTTTTTAAGTTGCATAATTTTTGGTGTACACATTACAAGAAAATATGCACTGCTACATTAACACACATTCAATCGCATGTTGTCTTTTCACTTACTTTGCTAATTAAACATATCGACTCAAATGTATATTTTTGGATATCATTTGAACCTATGATCAATCATATTATGTATTTTTACTCTGACTATGCTTATCATTAAATTTTTGGTGTACACATTACATCACTATGATTACAGGTTTTTTACTTTAGATGACTTTTTTTTGTTAGGTTGGATAATTTTTTGTGTACAAATTATAGGAGGAGATGCAATGCTGATGTGAACTGCAATCGTATTCTATCCAAGCAAGATGGATCCGCAACCCTTAACGTATGAAGACGCAAGAACCTTGGAATCACGCGAAGTTAATGGAGGTGGAACCTCAACCCAATCCCGAAAACGAGAAAGAACCTTGGTATAGTCGAAGACAAACAATCAATCGATGGATTAATTGATTGCTAAGTCGAAGAACAACTAGAACCCTTATTCTAGCTGTTCAAAACGTTCTTAGAACGCAAGAGGTGAAAAATCACTCGAAAATTTAATTAATCAAAAGCGGCTTAAAACAATAGCGTTTGCTCCTTTAAATAGGAGTAATTAAACCTACTAGGTCTAGAAAAATAAACAAAAACAAAATTAATGAGTTTCCCACATAATTTGGGCTCTAAGCAAAACTAAACATAAATTAAACTTAAAATAAACAAAGCCTAGCCCAGCCCATTTATCTAATTCATGCTTTTAATCTCTTGGGATGCTATTTTGAACATCTTCAATTGGGCCTTTAAGTAATGTCTTCCATTCTTGAGCTCGATTTCCTTCAATTCTCCTCCATGCTTCAGCTTTGCTCATCATCACTTGGACCATGGTCATAAGTGCCTCCTTGATCTTCTTAGCTCTAGCTCGAGTGATTGGGCCACTTAGAACCCGGATGGGATCTGCACAGCCTTCACTCCATGATCCAACTCCAGTGTTATCCTTGGGCTCATCATTCCCCTCCTCTTGAAAATGAATTGTCCTCAATTCGTTACCTGCACTAAACGGACTTAGATCAGTAACATTAAATGTAGCACTCACATTATACTCACCTAGAAGATCAAGTTTGAATGCATTGTCATTGATCCTTTGCATAACTTGAAATGGTCCATCTCCTCTCGGTAGCAACTTAGAACGCCTTTGAACTGGAAAGCGTTCCTTTCTCAAGTGCAGCCAAACCCAATCTCCTGGTTCAAAGACCACTTTTTTTCCTTCCTTTGTTTGATTGCTGCACATACTGCTCAGTTCTTCTTTCAATGTTTTGCACTGCCTTCTCATGAATCTGTCTAACAAACTCAGCTTTCTTCCTGCCATCTAGGTTAGCATGCTCAACAGGTAATGGCAATAAATCCAAATCAGCTAAAGGATTAAAACCATACACAATCTCAAAAGAAAAAAACTTAGATGCAGAATGAACAGATCGATTACATGCAAACTCAACATGAGGCAAACATTATTCCCACTCTTTCAAGTTTTTCTTAATTATGGCACGCAACAAAGTGGATAAAGTTCTATTTACTACTTCTGTTTGACCATCAGTTTGAGGATGACATGTAGTAGAAAACAACAATTTAGTACCTAACTTTTCCCACAAAGTCTTTCAAAAGTAGCTCAAAAACTTTGCATCCCTATCAGAAACAATGGTTCAAAAACTTTGCATCCCTATCAGAAACAATGGTTCTAGGCATGCCATGCAATCATACAATTTCTTTAAAGAATTAATTAGCAATTCGTGGTGCATCATCAGTTTTATTACAAGTAATAAAATGAGCCATTTTAGAAAATCTATCAACCACCACGAAAATAGAATCATTCCCATGTTTAGTCCTAGGCAAACCAAATACAAAATCCATAGAAATGTCAACCCAAGGGTCACTAAGAATGGGCAATGGAGTATATAGACCATGAGAGTTTAACTTAGACTTTGATTTCTTACAAGTAACACATCTCTCACAGATTCTTTCAACATCTCTTTTCATGTGAGGCCAAAAGAAGTGTTCTTGTAATACTCCTAAGGTTTTAATTATACCAAAGTGTCCCATTAGACTCCTACCATGAGCCTCTTTCACCAGCGACTCACGCAATGAATATTTAGGCGTACAAAGTTTATTTTCACGCATTAAGAACCCATCATGCCTAAAGTACTTATCAAATGCCACTTTCTCACATGCATTAAAGATATCTCTAAAATCAGCATCATCACAATACAATTCCTTGATGTATTCAAATCCAAGCAATTTAGCATATAAAGTAACAATTAAAGCATACATGCGCGATAAAGCATCTGTTACAACATGTGATACCAACTGATGTGACCTGCGATCGTATTCTATCCAAGCAAGATGGATCCATAACCCTTAACGTATGAAGACGCAAGAACCTTGGAATCACGCAAAGTTAATGGAGGTGGAACCTCAACCCAATCCCAAAAACGAGAAAGAACCTTGGTATAGTCGAAGACAAACAATCAATCGATGGATTAATTGATTGCTAAGTCGAAGAATAATAAGAACCTTCACTTCACCGCTATCATTCAACCACTACAGTTTGTAAGGCTTTGGATGCATAGTCGTGTGCAATGCTAGCTTCTCCACCATTGTCGTGCTAGCCACATTAGTGCAACTACCTCCGTCTATCACCAAACTACACACCTTGCCTAGTACCAGGCACCTAGTGTGGAAAATATTCTCGCGCTGCTCCTCATCCTCCCTTGTTTACACACTAAGGGCTCTTCTTGCAACTAATAACTCGCCCTGGATGGCGCTCTCTTCTTCTTTGACTTCCTCTAATTGTGGCATAGCTTTAGCGCCTTCTTCTTTTGTCTCGTATTTTCCATTATCCAAAAGCATCATCACTCGCTTGTTCGGGCATTGAGTGGCAATGTGGCCTATCCCTTGACACTTCCAACAAATAATGTCTCGATTTCGAGTTGTAGGGGTATTAGTGGTGTTAGGGGCTGCCCTAACTTGGTTTCCACCAGGAGCTTTCAATTTTGAATCAATTTTTGGTTTCAGAGTGGTTGCTTTGTCATCATTTTTTCACGGACTTTGTTTTCATGGAGTAGAATAAGAACTTTGGCTTGGCTTAAAACTACCCCTCCTCTTGAGTTGTCTCTCTATTTTAATTGTTGTGTGAACCATATCTTTAATCTCGACATACGGCTGCAGTTCAACCGCATTGACAATTTCTCGATTTAACCCGCTCAAGAACCGTGCCATGGTAGCTTCTCTATTCTCATCAACCTTGGCCCGAATCATGGCCACTTCCATCTCCTTGTAGTACTCATCAACACTACGATTCCCCTGTGTAAGCCCTTGTAATTTTTGGTACAATTCCCGATAATAATGATCGGGTACAAATCACTTCTTCATCAGGCGCTTCATCTCTTCCCATGTCTCTACGGGCCCTTTATCAAGCGATCCCACCAAACAAGTGCATAATCTAAAAATTCAATAGCTGCCAATTTCACCTTCTTGAACTCGGAGTAATTATGACAAGCAAACACCAACTCTACTTTCTTGACCCACTAAAGATAGGCCTTGGGGTCATTCTTCCCTTGGAATAATGGAATCTTCATTTTGATCCCATTCATGTTGTCGTCCTCCCGATTGGTTCCTCTACTAAATCGCCTACCATTCCGTTGGTTAGCGGTTACCGAATCAACGTCACTATTCCCGTCATCAAAACTATCTCGGTAATAGTTATCAAGATCATTCTCAGCCCTCCTTTCTCTAGGCTGTATTCTCCTAGTTCTTTGGGCACTACGCGATTTGCCAGATTATTCATTTTGAGTGCTCTCAACTCTATCCACTTTCACCTGCATTCGTTTTAATTCATCATTAATCTCATCTACTTGCTCTCTAAAGCCACCCAACTCCTCTCTCATTATATTTTGTAAAGTACTCGTCATGGCTTTTTGGAACAATTTAGGATCGAAATTTGACATATTGCTGCAAAACAGAGATTAGCACAATATAAAAAAATAAAAAATTTCCTCACTGCACTCCCTTACGTGTTTTACTCAGAATATGTCACTCTGATTTTACCGCTCGTGTTTAGCTCTCAAAAGTAAAGATATACCTCTCAATTTTCACCTTTTGGAACTTTCAAACAAATCGAAAAGCCAGAACCTTCGTCTTGCTTCCTAAACAAACCAATCACAATCTAAACAGATCAATTGTATGCTAGGACAAGTATGTTTTTCACCAAGAATTAAAGAAACAGGAATCTCAATGAATTATGGACACAATACAAAACGAAAAGTCGAGAAAAATGAGCAAAAATTCAGTTTCGTGAAAATAGGATTTTTGAATCCTTGGACCCTATAGAACCCAAATCCAAAAAGAAATAGTTGCGAATTTCAGAAATTTTTGCTTTTTTTTTTTATTTTGGGTCTCTCGACTTCTACTTTAATATGGTGTAGTCGAAATTTCCAAAATTCGAAAATTCAACAGAAAAATATGAACAATTCGAAACTCAATTATAAATCGCTTTAATTAATCGAAACAAGGAAATCACAACAAGAAATCGCAATCGCAACCGCAAACAAGAACCTAGGGTTCATATGGTATAATCGATATCTTAACCCTATCAGTCTCAAATCCTAACAGAACCCTAACATTTGCAGTATTAGCAGTCAAGAACATATTCAAAGGCACTTGGCAAGAATGATTTAAAACAGATTGTGAATTTCAAGATTCGCAGGTAGGGTTTAGTTCGCAATAACACAGCATAACAGATTCGAAATTACTAAGCAAGAGCAGAATCGAATTTTTTTTTTCACAATCGAAATTAACAACCCTAGTTTTAAGAAGATACGAACAAAGCAGCCTACGAATTGAAGAAAACAGAAACAAACGAAAGATAAAACCTGGATAGAAAATTCGCTCTGATACCAACTGATGTGAACTGCGATCGTATTCTATCAAAGCAAAATGGATCCGCAACCCTTAACGTATGAAGACGCAAGAACCTTAGAATCACTCAAAATTAATGGAGGTGGAATCTTAACCCAATCCCGAAAACGAGAAAGAACCTTGGTATAGTCGAAGACAAACAATCAATCGATGGATTAATTGATTGCTAAGTCGAAGAACAATAAGAACCCTAATTTTAGCTGTTCAAAACGTTCTTAGAACGCAAGAGGTGAAAAATCACTCGAAAATTTAATTAATCAAAAGTTGCTTAAAACAATAGTGTTAGCTCCTTTAAATAGGAGTAATTAAACCTACTAGGTCTAGGAAAATAAACAAAAACAAAATTAATGGGTTTCCCACATAATTTGGGCCCCAAGCAAAACTAAACATAAATTAAACTTAAAATAAACAAAGCCTAGCGCATCCCATTTATCTAATACATGCTTTTAATCTCTTGGGTTGCTATTTTAAACATCTTCAATTAGGCCTTTAAGTAATGTCTTCCATTCTTAAGCTCGATCCCCTTCAATACTTCTCCATGCTTCAGCTTTGCTCATCATCACTTGGACCATGGTCATAAGTGCCTCCTTGATCTTCTTGGTTCTAGCTCGAGTGATTGGGCCACTTGGAATTCGGATGGGATCTGCACAGCCTTCACTCTATGATCTAGCTCCAGTGCTATCCTTGGGCTCATCAAATGCTATATTAAAAAATATTCAATCTTATGTTGTATTTTTAATTGCTTTGTTAATTAAATATATTGAATTAGATGTATATTTTGTATGAATAAGGGCTAAAACATTAATATATGCATGTTCCTCATACTAATACATCTTTTCTATATTATAAATTGCACCGAGCATAGCACGGGTTGCATGCTAGTATAATGTAAATTGTCAACTAGAGAAAAAGTGTAGCAGAGTTATCAATATAGCTCAGGTTCAACTTTATTTAAAAAATTAGCTTGGGTTGAGACTTTTTTTCTTTTCTTTTTTGTTTTCTCTAGAAGGTCTAAATTTCTCTTTTTAGGGGTCCGTTTGATAATAATATGAAAAAAAAATGAAAAAATTGTTAATTTTCGTAAGAAATTAAAAAAATAAGTTGAGTCATAATATAGTGAGATATCTTTTTTCTTTGTAACTTTTACATGGAAAAATTTTATTTGGTAGTTGCCGAAAAAATAATGAATAATAGAGGATAGCTATTCATAAAAATAAGCATGAGATAGGGATGATCTCATCGCATGCCTCAACTAATTTTTCTACTTTTTATAAAAATCAAGTATTTTTCTTATCATTTTCTATATTATCATCTAACGGAACTTAGGTTCCATCTGGTTGGAATTTTTGAACGTTTAATTTAAAATTTACTCTTAAGCTGAGTTCTTTAAAATTGTTTTTCAATTCAATTTGTTTTTGGTACACTATTTTTAGAATTTAAAAAAAAAAATATATATATATATATATATATAATCTTTGATTTTTGTTTTTTTTTCCATTTCTTAAAGTTTTTCTAAAATACAAAGAAAATAATAAACAAAAAAGATTATTTTTATTTGAATGAAAATTTTAAAATGGGTAAATCAAACACAATTTAAAAAAAAATCAAAAATATTTTTTAAAAGCCCTATATATAATAAATAAAAATATGTGTCAAAAAAATAATAATCATAACAACCGGGGCTCCTAGGCCCAAGAGTCTCCTTTTTGCGTGCAGGCTAACCAACTGCTCGAGCATGGGTTTGGACTTTAAAGGCCCTAGTGTTCAGATTTTGATTAGGCTCAGCAATTTGTCATAGTAGGCTAACAAGATACGAAGTCAATCACAAATTTATCGGTTTGGATAAAATCTTAACGGGTACAACTTATAATTAAGTGGATTCGTCACACCAATGCCGTAGTTAGAAAATCTGAAGAGTAAGATCATTCAATCGTTAAAAGTTTTATCTTTCAAGACAATGAAAAATATTAACCGAAGCATTTAATGGTAGGTAAAAAAAATTATATCTTGACTGTTGATTAATGTGAAAAATTAATGTTTTTTTTAAAAAAGATACTAAATTCAAAATGAGAATATCAATTTGGCATCGAAAGAGTACATGCATTTTTTTATTTCACCCCACTATTAATTATTCTTTAATCTCATCATTTTTATTTTACCCCACTATTAAGTATTCTTTTTAAATTTAAGTGGTGTCAAATATGCACACTAGTTCAAATATCCCCACGTATTTGGGTGATGATATTGCCCATTCCATTTTTTGTCCCTAATATCCCCACATCACAAACATCCCGTTATGTGTTGTTTTTTATCACTAACATTTGATCTATATCATTAAGCATTTGGTTAACAAATCGAATATGCCTATACATCAATCCAAACCAAATATATATATATATATATATAACTTATTATCATTTATATTTAACACCTTATAATTATTACACTTACAAATAATACTATAAATTAAATAACATTGATAAGTTTCTTGCTACAAATTAATAACATTTATTCTTTTCACATTTTGAGAAATCTTTTTATTACTGAGAGGAAATTTGTGGTCTATTTATGTAACTATTTTTGAGCTTTTTGATTCATTTTATGAAACTTATGCTAGAGCAAGTGGAACATCAAACACTAGGGTGATGTTAATTTTAATTTTAAGAGAAAAAAAAAATACACTACGTATATGCACATCTTTATTTTTATTTTTATCTGTGTATTTAAAAATAAAAAAAATATATACATATATATAATAAGTTCAATGTTAAGGAATTATTCTAACATGACTGAGTGAACTACCCTAGTTTGTAAAGGACACAAGTCCTTAGTTCGAGATTCATACTGAGCGAAAAGATTTTCAGTAATGTTATTAATATAATAAAAGGAAGAGACTTTTAGTAGATATTTGTATCAAAAAATTAATAATAATAACAACCCGGGCTCCTAGGCCGAAGAGCCGCCTTTTTTGTGCAGGCTAACCAACTGCTCGAGCATGGGTTTGGACTTTAAAGGCCCAAGTGTTCAGATTTTGATTAGGCTCAGCAATTTGTCATAGTAGGGCAACAAGATACAATCATAAATTTATCGGTTTGGATAAAATCTTAACGGGTACAACCTATAATTAAGTGAATTCGTCACACCAGTGGCATAGTTAGAAAATCTAAAGAGCATCATTCAATCGTTAAAAAAAATATCTTTCAAGACAATGAACAATGTTAACTGAAGCATTTAATGTTAGGTAAAAAAATTTTTATATCTTGACTGTTGATTAATGTGAAAAATTAATGTTTTTTAAAGATACTAAATTCAAAATGAGAATATCAATTTGACATCTAAAGAGTACATGCATTTTTCTATTTGACCCCACTATCAATTATTCTCTAATCCCATCATTTTTAATTTACTCCACTATTAATTACTCTTTCCAAATTTAAGTGGTGTCAAATATGATGTGCCTCGCTATTGTACTCAGTGTTTACGGCAAGGTCATGATAAAGAGAACTGTAAGATGGGACAGAATTCTCGAACTGAGATGACTCGTAGACCTTTTAACATAGTTGCTCCAGTGGAGACTATCCGTCCAATTGATACTTTTGTAGATGACACACCAGATGTTCGAGGAAATGCTGTGTCCAATTCTAATATGGTTCCTGTCGAAAAAATGCCTTCTACTGGGGAATTGGCTACTTCAGTGGTGAAAGCTATTCTTTCTACATCAAAGCCCATACCTAACCAAGTGCCGCTTCTAAGTAAGGCTACTAATATTACATATGGTATAGTGAATGCTGATGAAGAGCAAGATTTTAAATGGATTGAAAATCAACAGGGTAAGAAAGTCCTAGGAAAGGATGCAACTGGGCGCATTTTGTTTCTCAATTTTTAAAGGAAACTAAGGTGGGAGATGTTGTCGACATTTTAGAAGAAGATGCGGATAGTGATGATTCAATTCATTCTGATGGAGGAAGGGGCTTAATAGTCCATGCTCCGCCTCCTCCTAGGAGGTTAGCTGAGCTTTATATTTCTCCTAGTAAAAACTCCAATGCCGTAATATGGAACTACTCTAAAATGAATGTTAAGGAAGTGAAGGGTCGTTTTTTTAAGGATTCGGAGAATTTTGATACTTGGTTGAAGAAAAGAGCACCTAGTATTAGATGTGCTTCTCCAACTCCCATATTAGCTGGTCAGTCTAGTAAGAAAAAGAAGGGTAGGAAAAAAAAGGGTGCTCGTGGGGGTAGAAAGGTAACTCAGAAGGCTCCTTCCAAACATTTTCTATGACAAAGTTGTTATATTGGAACATTAGAGGAATTGCTAATAGTTCCTCTTTGATTCGACTACGTAAACTTATTCAATTACACTATTTAGATTTTCTTGCTATTAGTGACCTATGGTTGCTAATTATAGATTGGTGGAAGTGAAGTTTCAATTGGGTTTTGATAATGCTGTTAGTAATTTAAATAGTAGTATTTTGGTTTTCTAGAATTTTTCTTTTGACTGTACACTTGTTCACACCTTTTCTCAGTGTATCTCGTTGCAATGTAATCACGGCATGATCTCATTGCAATGTAATCACGGCATGCTCTCAGATCCTTTTTTGGTGACTTTTGTTTTTGGGAAGTGAAATAAAATTGAACGAATGGAATTGTGGTCTCATCTTAAACATGTAGCTTCTACTAATGATGCTTGGCTGGTTGGTGGTGATTTTAATATTTTCAGATATGCTAACGAGAGATTAGGAGGTAATCCCATTGATTTTAACGCGGCTATGGAATTTAATGATTGTATTACTAATAGGTCACACGGGTTTGGGGTACGCTAGCTCAAAACCGAACTAAACCGAACCGAATTATGTATAAAAAAAATGTTAATATATACTATAAGGTCACACATTAATTATATTAAAATACGAAAAAAGATGGCTTTTACATTGTTATGTTAAATTGATTTAGAAAAAATAAAAAAAAAATATATGTCAAAACCGAATAAAACCGAACTGAAACCGAACCAAAAAGTTTGGTTCGAGATTAGGTTTCGAAGATTTAGAAACCGAAACCGAACCGAACCGAACCGAAACCGAAATTTTATATTTGTTTTGGGTTTGGGGTACTTAGTTTCTACCCCGACCGAAACCGAAAACATCCCTAGTCCGATGGATCGTTTTGCTCTAAAATTAAAGAGACTTTGCAGGGTGCTTTCTTCATGGAATAAAAAGTTTTTTGGAAATGTTTTCGATAATATTAAGTTTGCTGAAGAAAAGGTAGTTGAATTGGAGCGTTAGTTAGAAGGTGATAATTCTGAAGCGTGTCAAGTAGCCTTAGATTTGGCTAGGCAACATTTAAATTCTCAGTTGGCAATAGAAGAGATTTTTTGGAGACAATGATCTAAGGCTAAATGGCTTAAAGAAAGCGACAAAAACACTAGATTCTTCCATGTTTCAGCTAATATGAAGAGATGCAAATCAAAAAAATTTCAAATTCAGGATTCGGCTGGTTGCTGGCTGTCGGATCCTAAAGATATTGCAATTGCGGGGTGCGATATTATTGTTCTCTTTTTTCTAGAGATGAAGATTAGTTTGATTTTGAATTGATGCAACGATTTATTCCCCGGTTGATTTCTGAGGATCAAAATGCTTCTCTTGTTAAGATCTCATCTAAAGATGAAATTTACGCGACCGTTCATGCTTTAAATTTGGAAGGGGCAGCAGGTCCGGATGGCTATGGTGGTGTCTTTTATGCCTCTTGTTGGGAGATTATTCAAACTGATTTAGTAGAAGCTGTTCAAAGTTTTTTTCAAGGGTATCCTATACCTCTCTCTTGGTCGAGCACTTTGATCGTCACTGTTCCTAAGGTTCAATGTCCAGCTAGTTATGCAGATCTTCCTCCCATCAGTCTGTGTAATTTTAATGCAAAGGTTATCTCGAAGATTCTTGCTGATAGATTAGCGGTGATTTTTCCTTTCATTATTAGTAAGGAGCAGAGTGGTTTTGTTAGAGGTAGAAATATTACGGAGAATATTTTGCCGGCTCAAGAAATGATTTGAAAGATTGATACTAAAGGTAGAGGTGGGAATGTTTTGCTAAAGCTTATGATAGAATGTCATGGTTATTTATATTAAAATTTTTCAGACAATTTGGTTTCTCCGAGGTGCTTATTGATATGGTGTGGCAAATTCTTAGTAATAATTGGTACTCGGTGATCATCAATGGTAGACAGGAGGGTTTCTTCCATTCTTCTAGGGGTGTTAAGCAAGGTGATCCTTTGTCACCTTGTCTTTTCATTATTGGTGCTGAAGTTCTTAGTAGGGGCCTCATTGATTTGGTGCAGTCTAAGAGAATTTTGCCATTTTCTTCTCCGCTAAATTATTCTCCGATTTCTCATTTGGCATTTACGGATGATATGCTCATTTTCACTAATGGAGCGAAACACAGTTTAATGAACTTGATGGAGTTTCTTGTTAAGTATGAAAAAGAGTCAGGCCAGTTAATTAGCAAAGGCAAGAGTTGTTTGTGGTGAGTGATCATACTTCTGATACTAGAGCTAATATTATTGCTCAGTGCACGGGTTTTATTCGAAAATTCTTTCCCATTAAGTATCTCGGCAATGTGCTATTCTTGGGCAGAAAATGTATTGTTTATTTCAGCGTTATTTTGAGAAAGTTTGAACAAAAGCTAGTAGGTTGGAAAAGTAAGCTACTGAGTACTAATGGGCGTCTTGTTTTAATTAACCATGTTCTTCTTAGCTTGCCGTTATATATTATTGTTGCCATGAAACCTCTTAACAGCCATCATTCATCGAATGGAGTCTATTTATGCTAATTTTTTGTGGGGAGCTTCGGATTTTGGAGCTAAACATCATTCGGTTTCTTGGAAAAAATGTTGTCGGCCTCGGGAGGAAGGAGGATTGGGTTTTAGACAGATTTTTGATATAGTTATGGCTTTCTTTATGCGTTTATTGTGGACTTTGAGATCGTCTAATTCTCTTTGGAGTTCTTTTATGAGGCAGAAGTATTGTTCTTTTATGACAACATATGCTTGATTGTACGTATAAAAGTGGTTCTCCTAGCATTTGGCAAAGAATGGTGAGGGCTCGAGTTCTCACTGAATCAGGTCTCCAATGGGTAGTGGGGGAAGGCAATACAGACTTTTGGAAAGAGAAATGGTGGGGAAGTGAGCGTCTTTCTAATCTAGTTGGAGTTACTGAAGATTTAACGGTGTGTCCCTTTAGCTCTAATTCTTGGGTAGTGCCATGTCAAAGTTCCATTTTTTTTTTTTTTTTTTTATAAAATCACTAGCCTCCTTAGAGGACTAGTGCCCTGCCATAAATAACCAAAAAGAAACATAGAGGGGGGATACAATAAGGCCATCCCCGGGACCCCAAAATACAATGAAATGAGCAAAAATTACGAGATGGACTAAAGGACAAGACCGAAAATCTACCAAGCAATTCAAAACAAGAAGATAAATTCTAAACGGATGACTGTAGAATAAACTAAAAATACTTGCAGCAAAGACAGATTCTGCGGAAAGAACCAAGTGGTCGACCGCAAATGAAGAAGGCTATGTTTTTGCTACATTGGCTGATTGATCCACTAATGCAATCTCTTCTCTTTTCTTCTTGTCCTGCAAATGGACTTGCCATTGATATAGAGGTTGGGAAGAAGAAAGGGAATTAGATTGAGCTTCTTTAGGAGGTTTTCCTGGTGCAGCAGCTTCAACTTCCTTCTTTTCTCTACTTGAAGCTTTCTTCAATTTATTTTTCTTGTTTAAAGAAAGAGTTGTTCCTTTCTTCTGCCTTTGTGCTCTTGTTTGAACAGGAGAGGGAACATACTCTAATCCACCTTTTGAGGTGGAGCCATGGCTAGATATGGAAATATGAGAGTTGCCATGTGGTGGAGAGACAATACCTTCTTCATCATTGTTCTTGGCTATAGCTGCTTCAAATTCTGCATCAGCTCTAGCTTCCCATGATTGGAAAGGTTCATCATCAGCCATATTTTCCCAATTAAGAGCCTCCTGGACATTGAGCACTAGAGGCCTATGGACTGCTATGAATTGGTTGGAGTTTGCAAGTGAGTAAAAGCCACTACAGTCATTAAAATGCTCTTGATTCTCAATATAATTCTCTTCTGAAGAATGATCCCAAGCTTCACCATCACCATCATCATCTAACAAATGCTCACTAAGAGGAGAGTACTTATTATTATGTCTAGATCTAGTGAATTGTTGAGTGTGGGAGTCAGATGTTGATATGCCATATTTGGACTGTGAAGATCTCATAGAGTGTGTTCTGAATTGTGGAAGAGGCCTGCCATCTCAATCATTATCAACAGAGTTAGATAAGGTAACAGATTGGTTGGTGAGGGATCTATTCAAGCAAGGGGAAGGGCTATGTTGAGTGAAAGAAGAATTGCTAGATGGCAGAACTGCTTTGTGGGAATTGGTTTCAGAAGCATTAGTATGTTCTGCAGAATCAGAACTTTGAACGGGATTGGATTGACTGTTATGACTAACAGAAACAAACTTAGAAGGACTATGATCAAGGTTTGTATTGGCATGATTAGTGGGGGGATCAGAGGTGGAAATGATGGGAATAGTGGGAGGAGAAGATTGAACAGAAATAGTTGGCATAAAAGCAACTTTTTTCTGCCTTGAATCAGATTTTGTGGTATGCTGGAGATTAGCGGGAAGGGCAGTCTTACTGTTTTTGTTGGAAGAAGGAAGTCTGCAATGGTCATTATGGCTTGCTTCTTGCACTTTTTTAAGGCTTCTGCACTCTCCCACAAGATGACCAATAGTATGGCAGTGCAAGCAAAAGCTAGGAACTGATTCATATGAGACAGGAACTTCAAAGCTATATCCTTCTCTTTCCACCAAAAGCCTAGAAGGAAGAGGATGGAGCAGATCTACCTCAACTTGCAATCTAGCAAAGTGACCAAAAACAAAACCCATGGTATGTGGATCAATAGCTTGAGGGATACCCACCAAACTATCAATACTGATGAGCATTTGAGGATCCCAGTATTCTTGTGTGATTTCATGAAGCTTGATCCAAATCTGTGTGGTAGTTTTTTTCTGGTTGACAGGGTTGAAGTCTTTACTCCATAATTGAAGCCTAAAACTTCCAGGAGAGAGGTTCAAATGACCTGTAATCCATGCCTTGTTTTGGTCTGCCTTGCTTTTGAACCTTAAACAGAAAAACCCTTTTCCTATGGGAGTGAGGATGAATTTTTCTGAAGTTTGCCATCGAGAGTTAATTTTGGAATATAAATCAGAAGTTTTTATAGGAGAGGAGCCTTTAGCAAAGTTCCATTCCTATTGATATTTTCAGTTGGATTTTTAGTATGCGCATTAACTTGTGTGCTGAGAAAGATAAGTGTGTGTAGATATATAATAGTTCGAGGACTTTCACCATAAAATCTGCTTGGGAGGTCTGTCGAAATAAGTGTACTAAATCCATTTTCGCTTCTGCTTTGTGGCATCGATGTTTTCCTATTAAGTGGGCATTTTTTCTTTGGTGTGCGCTTTAATGCAAAATTCCGGCTGATGAATGTTTAATTACTCTTGAGGGTTAATTTAGCCTTAAAATGTAATTGCTGTGAAGAAGGTTATTATGAGACTATAAATCATTTGTTGGTGGACAGCCGAAAAACAAAGCAAGTTTGGGCTTTTTATGAGTATATTTTGTAGATATATTCGACTGGTCAAACGCTAAATCAAAAGGTTAATTGTTGGTGTATTCAAAAGCAAAGATCCATGTGTTTCAAAGCATTATCATCCCTTATTCCTTCAGCTGTGGTGTGGGAATTATGGCTTGCTCGTAACAAAAAGCGTTTTGATAATGCCATTGTATCCTCCAGGTTTATGATCGAGAGAATTAGTGCTAACTTGCGTGCCATCTTGATAGACAATCGGGTGATATACAATAACGTGCAGGCTGATGCAATCATTTTACAGAAATTGAGTATCTTTTTCTCTCCGAGTGTGGCTCGTAGCTGGATTTTTGTTAAATGGATTGCTTCGGCTCCTTCTCGGTTTAAGCTTAATGCTGACGGTTGCTGTAAAGGAAACCCCGGTCTAGGGGATGGTGGTTGTATTGTTTGTGATAGTAATGGGCGGGTGGTTCATGCTCAGGCAGATTTCTATGGTTTGGTTACTAATAATGTGGCTGAGATCAATGGTTTATTCAGGGCCTATTGCTGTGTAAGGAAAAGGGTATTGCTGATATAAATATTGGGTTAGATTCTCAACTCATTGTTGATATTATCAAGCAAGAAAAAGATCCTCCTTGGAATGTGGTTCATTAGTATCGTCAAGCAAAAGCTTTGTTACAAGGAATGAATTGTTCGATTAATCACATTTATAGGGAGGCTAATTAGGCGGCCGATTATCTAGCAAATGTGGGTGTGAAGCAGAGAAGGAAGGTTATTTTTACTGCTGAGAATTTACCTAGAAAACTAGTAGGAATTGTAAAGGTAAATAGAGCCAGTATTGTTAATGTAATGAGGGTCAAAGTGTAAAGATTTTGCTTATTCAATAAAAATCTCAGGGCCTTCAATGCCTTTTTTTGGCAAAAAAAAAGTGGTGTCAAATATGCACACTAATTCAAATATCCCCACGTATTTGGGTGATGATATTGCCCATTCTATTTTTTGTCACTAACATCCCCCATCACAAACATCCCTTTATGTGTTGTTTTTTGTCATTAACATTTGATTTATATTATTAAGCATTTGGTTAACAAATCGAATATGCCTATAGTTAATTCGAAACTATATATATATATTAAACTTATTATCATTTATTTTTAACATCTTATAATTATTACACTTACAAATAATACTATAAATTAAATAACATTGATAAGTTTCTTGCTATAAAAAAAGAATTATTTTCACTTTAATTAGTCTTAACTTTCATATAATTCAATATGAATAAATTTGAATATGAATTAATGTTTTGGGAACCCATTAGATGATTCGATCCGATAACCTTAATAAATAGATTTGAATTCACTATAATTTAATTTGACAAGCCTAGCCATTGGTAAAAATGGCCATCTGAACTTAGAAGATTAGTATTCAAGCCTTACCGAGAGTTAAGAAGGTTTTTCCTTTTCTTTTCTTTTTTCCTTTTTACTAATAAAAAATCTTTTTCAATTTGAGTGACATTATTACTATTGGAGCGGCTCACTTGCTTTACTTCAAACCCATTAATTTTTTCCTTTTTTTTGAAGAAACTTCAAATCATTTATTTAACAAAAAACACATTTTTTTTTACTTATAAATCTTATTACTTATTTTTATCAAGTATATTAAATAAATTATAATTTTATTATATTTTGTAAATATTTAAATATATTAAATATGCGTGTTACATTTTTCTTATATTTTGTAAAGATATAATTTATATTATAATAATATTAATAATAATAATAAGAATAAGAATATTCGATAACTATAATATTGTTGTTTGTTTCATAAAGTTTAAAATAGTTTCATGTCGTTATAAACATAATATATAATATTAACGTTAACATAACCAAACTATTATTTTAATTATCGTCAATCGACATTAATCATTGACATTTGATACCCAAATCCAAAAACATATAAGAGAGTATCAAAAAAGAGAATTCCAAAATTCGCTTAAACCCTCTAAATTTCGTAAGTTCCACCAATGTCCCTTGACTCCGACCCTTCTGCACCGTCGCCGTCGCCGTCGCCGTCGACGAGCAGAGACTGGTTCTTCCCTTCACCGTCGCCGTCATTCATCCACTCTTCAAAAACCCCAACCACCACCAGAAGAAAGTTCTCTACAAACCCTAGAAACCCCAAACCACCCCATGTTCCCATCACTACGACAACGTCGTTTCACTCGAGCTCGATACATCGCCGTGACCCCAAGTATGCCGGAATACGACGACGTATTGACTTCGCTCGTCGGAGCGAGGAGGAATCTCCGATTTCGGTGCGTAAAGCCGGGGGAATCTCCGAGAAATGTGAAGTTGCGGTGGAGAAAAGGAGGGTTTTTACCGGCTTGGCCGGTTTCCGGTTGAAGATAAGGTGGCAAATGGCTTTTACTGTTGGTGTAAGTTTGACCCGTGCTTCTCTTTAGGATAAATGTAATTTTGTGCCGTAAAAAGCGTTTCTTCTTTTACTTCGTTTGACGCGGCAAATAATACCAACTCAATATTTTGTGGCATAAGTTATAAAGTTAGGATATTTTATCCGGTATTTTATTTTATCTGAAACTGTGAAAATTATAAATTAAAAATATTTAATTTTATCCCGTCTTTTTAATCGACATGCTAAACGTAGCCTTAATATCCTTAATATCTAATAAACGTCTATTTTTTTTTTTTTGACTAATCATTTATATCAAAGACAATTACATGGAGCCAGACATAGAATTCTGTTGTCTTATCTAACTATGAACTACATAATTCGCTGACCAAAGAGATGGATAAGTAAGCTTTGCTTCGCGTCACCCTCATGAGAGTCTCCCAACCGAACTGAACTGCCGAACCGAGAGAGCAGCTTTAGCTTTCTTCTGCGTCACCAACCATACGAACCACACGAAATATCTCCAAGTTCCAACCACCCACATAAGAGGTGGACATATCCAACCACCCACAAAGGGTGGACAAACCACTTTATTAAGTTCGAATACCACATCCATGGGTTTTGAACCTGTGACCTCTCTAATACAAGACTAGAGAAGATGTCACTAAGTTACAAGGCCATTGGCAATAAACTCGATTAACATTAAGAAAGAAATAGTGATTGTTATATGACCTCTTAAATAAATTCGATTAACATTTCAAAGCAAATATGGTGTTGAATGCTTAATTTAATTTTAATAAAATTATGTTTAACTAAATTTTAGGGCAGTGACGTTGGCACCCCAAAATCTCTTGAAAACACTCCTATTTTTCATTCGGTTCTTAACAACCGAATAACGTAAATGTTATTCGGTTGTGAAGGACCGAATATAAACTTGCAAAAATTTGAAAAAACTTGAAGATGCCTTACTCGGTTGTCAAGAACCGAGTATATAGACTTATATTTGGTCCTCAACAATCGAATAATAGACACTTTACTCGATTGCGAATGACCAAATTAAAGTGGGAGTGTTACCAAGTGTTTTTGGGTGCCAACATCACCACCCAAATTTTATAGATACAAGTAATTTAACCAAAAAAAAGTAGTATGTGGGCCGATGGTCAAGGGTCTTAGGGCATCTCACCCGTTGTGTAAAAATTGTTGTCTAAATCCCAATTTACTTTTGCAACTTTTTAAATGAACCAATAAGATATTAACCCATCTTATTTGTCATTTTATTTTATTTTTTTAAATTTTTTTTGAATTATTGTATACAAGATGATGAATCTTGATTTGTTAGTCTTGTTGAGTATATTTGAGATTTATAATTTTTATTAAACGTTATTACATTTTAAAGTGTTATATCGTTATAAAATACTTAAGGAGTGAGAAAGCTGACCTCACTGTGTAAATTGGGGGTGTACGCAAATTTAAAAGACTGGTTTTACAAATTTTGTAAACTTTACACAAAACGGAAATATAAATTACTACTAAGGATGCTTTTAGTACCCTTCTAATTGCAAAGTTTAAACAATATTGCTTAGCTAACGAACAAAATATCTTCTGGCTTTATATAATAGGAGATATTGTCCTTAAATTTTTTTTTTAAAATTAATTTAGTTGTTGATATATATCGTAATAATAAGGGTAAAATTGTAAAAATCCATATATTCTACGTTCAGAGTTTAGCTTTAGTGTTCACCAGAAAGAGGCTAAGTGTTGAAATTTTGTTTGTTTTGCAGATTTTGATAATGGGGTTCTCTTCCTTGTTACGCAAAAACTTTTCATTGAATAACCAAGTCATTCATCTACAGGTAATATATGTTCTATATATATTGCAAGAGAATATTTAGGGTACGGACCGGGCTTTTTAGCGATAGTTTTTTCTCACCAAAACATTGGAGGGATGTTTTTACCGTGAAAAACTACCGCTAAAAGCCTAGTCCGTATGGACCGGTCCGCACCAGAATTTTCCGTATATTGCAATATCATGATGAAAGCTCAATTTTGTTTCAATATGGAATTATGTAGTTCAGTTTCACAGTAATCCTTATTGAATTATAGCCCATTTTCACAATGTAAACTGATTATCTTCCATTTTATACTTTTTTACATCAACAATTTATCAAGATTGTTCAAAATCACTCGAAACCAGTAACAATGTTGAAAAGGAATTATCAAATCACTGATCTGCAGGTAAGATATATATCACTGCAGTTTTCTGGTAAAATCTGAATTTTGTTACAATATTGTATTATATCCTATTTTCACGGTTTAGATAGGTGCTGATTTGATAAATACTGATAACTCTTGCATACAGTATTAGAACTGAAAGATCCATTAGATGATGTTATACGGGTTTCAAACCATCCATGCCAAATCAGCAGGAATTCAAAGTGCTTTTCTTGCGTTTTATTGTTGATAAACCAGCCTTTCCTAATAGATCTAGAAGGACCTTTTTTTGAAGCCAAAATTTATTCGTTACTTAAGGCAAACAGTCAAACAGATTATCTTCCACCCTTTTTTTGTATAAAGAAGTTCAATAGATTTATTGAAAAATTCAACAATTTTACAGAATTGTTCAAAATCTCTATATGAATTATGCCTTCTCTCTTTTGAGGGTAAATTATAGTAATCGCTAATGGTTATCTTTCATCAACAAATGATGAAAAGTGAAAAAGGTCAAGAATATAATTTTATTTCAGAGAAGCATAAAGTAGGAAAGGTAAGTCAGTTGAACCATAGCATAAAATTTTAATAATGAAAAAAAAAAAGTTGTAGTTTTCATTTAGTCACAATGTCCATGAATTTCTGTCTCGGAAATGCTGTTTGTATATTTGCGTAATTCAAATAGATTTGTATCCCTACTATAATTACCAACGCGAATGATGAACCTGTTCTGTTGCATGCTGGCCTTATTTGATGAACCTAAAGTCTATTCAATTGAATCATCAATTGTGGAGTTTAATTGAATATATTGTTTGATCCTCTGTTTCAACATAACATTTAGAAATGAATTCATAAACACTGTTTAGCTATCAGATTTGGTAATTCTTGTTATCGAATTTGGGTAAGCCTAATTAGTTCTCTAAAATGAAGTAGATTATCAAGAACAAACATTATGGCAATACTAAATTGTTATATTAGTATGTAATATATATTTATATACAATTGAAAAGTGAGAAGAGTAAATTTTGTTCTTCCTACGTCTCACCTACCTTAAGTAGTGTGGTTTCTTTCTCACTTGTATGGGAAAACCACAATTATACCCTATCATGTTAACATATGCGTTACCGTTGGTCTAATAACATAGACAAGGGATTTAGAGATTATTTAGTCTGGCCTTTTGCAATGCAAGCACCTGCTAGATATGATAGTTGCTCTGTTGTTTTGCAGGATCATATTTCCAAGCTCCATTCGAGATTACGGATTTGCAATGTGTTAGACTCTCTTGATTTCCTTGAATCAATAAAACAAGAGAGCGATAACCTTCCTGGCAATAGCTTGAAAAATTCGGCTTTAATTCTCTCACTCATACTGCTATCCCTCCCTTTTCTTTTCTTCAAGTACGTTGACCATGTCTCAAAATCAAGAAGATTATCAGACATTAACGGAGACGAAGTATCGTTGAACAAACAGCTAGCATACAAAGTGGACGTGTTTTTGTCTGTCCAGCCATATTCTAAGCCGTTGACACTATTAGTAGCAACTCTGCTGTTGATCTTTCTTGGTGGGCTCGCACTTTTTGGTGTAACCGACGATAGCTTAGCCTATTGCCTTTGGTTATCTTGGACATATGTTGCTGATTCGGGTAACCACACAAACTCTGAAGGAATCGGTCCGAGGTTGGTTTCGGTCTCGATAAGTTTTGGTGGGATGCTTATATTTGCAATGATGCTCGGGCTCGTTTCTGATGCAATTTCTGAGAAGTTTGACTCATTAAGGAAAGGGAGAAGTGAGGTAGTTAAGCAAAACCATACTCTAATTCTTGGGTGGAGTGATAAATTGGTAAGTTCCTCATTCTACTGAATATCTAGAAACATAAGAAAATGGTTTTCTATCACATCAATATTCATTGTTGCTGAATAGGAAGGGCAAAATGGCCCAACCAGCCAGATTCTTACCCAACAATACCCTAATGGGTCGAATTTGGGTTTTACAATAAAAACCCGGCACGGTTCTTGTAAGTTTAACCTGACCCAACCTGACCTGAATCTAATTACACCAGGTCAGGGCAGGTTCAGGTTTATGCATATAATAAACGTGGTGGGTTTATAGTTGGGTGGGGTTCTAGTTTGGCCAAACCCGACTTGTTGCCATCCCTAAATGGTGAATGGATATACCCTAATTTTGTCAAATAAACAGCAGCTCTAAAATGTTGGCCACAGGCTTCTTGTTGACAACATTGGAAACAAAATATTCAGCATGATGATGTTTTCTTTGTTTTGGGAATGTGAGAATTTGAGCTTCATTTTTTGTTTTCGTAATTTTTTACGTAATTATGTGTCAGGGATCGCTATTGAATCAACTTGCTATAGCGAATGAGAGTTTGGGTGGAGGGATTGTGGTAGTGATGGCGGAGCGAGACAAAGAAGAGATGGAACTTGACATTGCTAAGATGGAGTTTGATTTTAGAGGAACTTCTGTTATTTGCAGAAGTGGGAGCCCTCTTATTTTAGCTGACCTGAAAAAGGTAATTCATCACATGAATTTGCTTTGCCTTAATTGCCTCTGCTGTCATGTTTTAATCTTTATTGTGGAACTAATTACCACTCGGTACAAACTTAGAGGTAGAGACGTGAGATTATTTCACCAAGCCTCAAACATGTTCTACCTTTTTAACGTATCTCAGAGTAAATTTTCAGGCACCAGAATCAGATAAATGAGTGAAAAGCGGAGAAATGCACTTAATCACTAACAGGAAAACCATCTAACAAAATAGGACTCTAAGACGAACACACGATGACAAAGACGAACTTGACAGGAAGTTAGCGGGCTAGGGTCAAGCATAAACAGGTTTGGGTGAAATTCGAGTCAGACATGAGTACACGACTAACCTGTTTATTAAACAGGTCATGTTCCGGTTACCACATCGGAGACGACTAACCCGAAAATGACCTACTTTTGACGTTTTTAAACTTAAAGATAGACAGTCTATGCCTGACCCATTTACTGTATAGGTTAATTGGTTTAGGTGATCAACTAAGCATGACACGACCTATTTATTAAACGGGTTAGTCGTGTTGTGTAACTTGTATATTAAACTGTCGTGTTTGGGTTAGTAATGATCTTTACACAACCCGAAACCAGACAGGTAACCCAAATTGCTAGCTCTAACTTGTCACCAACATTGTTGTATTTTGGGTCTATTTAATCTGTAGATGTTCTGGTCTGTTCATTTGGATTATGAGCAGTGGTTGAAACAAGAAAACTTTTTTCTCATTCTTAAAGTTTTTATTTTTGAACATATTACATGAAGATTATCCCGTCTCTGTGCACTGCTCTATTTGTTATTACTGACCATATGGCATTTCTTAGGTATCTGTCTCCAAGGCCCGTGCAATAATCGTGCTCGCTGAAGATGGAAATGCTGATCAGGTTATCCATAATAAGAAATCAATGCATGTCATGTTTGATATTGGATAATGGTTTGTACCTCTCTAATATATATCCTTTTGACTTCATCTTGCAGAGTGATGCCCGTGCATTGAGGACAGTTTTAAGCCTTACGGGAGTGAAAGAAGGGCTTAGGGGACATATAGTGGTTGAACTGAGCGATCTCGATAATGAGATCCTTGTTAAACTTGTCGGCGGTGATCTGGTTGAAACTGTTGTAGCCCATGATGTAATTGGTCGCCTCATGATTCAATGTGCTCGGCAACCCGGCCTTGCACAGGTCAACTTTTAGTTTAACTCTAAATTGTATACTCCCTTTGTCCCAAATTAAGAGTCCCAGTTTCATTTTGGTACGATTTAAGAGGACACTAATTTCAACTTAATCAGTGGTTGAATTTAAAACTAGCTTGGCTATCGTGAAATTCATTACATTTATTTATTGTGTAAGAAAGAAAGTAGTCTCTTAATTCGGGACATCCCAAAAAGGAATAGTGGAATCGTAACTGGGATAGAGCCCAGAGGGAGTATTTCTATTGGTATTCGCTTTTTTTCAATGTTGTTGTAGCATCTAATACCATATATTAAATGAGAGGAGCACTTTTGGTACGTACTTGAAATTATATTAAGAAATTACCGTTCCTTAATTTAGCAAAATAAAGGATGATTAATGGGTGTTTTGAACCCATGATCTTACTCTAAGCGAACAACATGGTAACCTCTTGGTCAAACACAAATACATTGCCGTAAAAGATTTTAAAACAATTTTAGTACCAAGACACACATCAAGTGTGCTACATGTTCTAGTTCAATTAAGTTGTTCATTGGATGTCCGGTACTCATAACAGATGTCACTTACTAATCTATATCTGCATTGGGTGCAATTAGCCCCGATCATGGACATTGCCTCATTAGGGGTGTTTAGGATTCAGTCACTTGAGTT
The DNA here is from genome assembly GCA_021464415.1 of Lonicera japonica. Taxonomy (NCBI): domain Eukaryota; kingdom Viridiplantae; phylum Streptophyta; class Magnoliopsida; order Dipsacales; family Caprifoliaceae; genus Lonicera; species Lonicera japonica. The sequence continues at coordinate 120,576 of JAKCWG010000438.1, read as the reverse complement.
GGGAAAATTTTTAGGATGTGTTCCCTGAACCCTTTTTTGAAAGGATGCGCTCCTTGAAGATAACTTTTTTTGGTATCTGCCTCTAGCGAGGACTCAAATATTATGCTGTAGATACTGATTTTCTTGATGTAGATACCAGTATCTCTCGGAACATATACTAATTTTCTTGGTATAGATACAGTATTTTCTCTGAGATACTATTATCTTGGCACAAATACAGTATCTATGGGACCTCATCTTTTAAAGTAAAAGTTGAAGGACCCGATCCTAACTTTTTGCTTCATTATTTGTGTAGTTTTGATTAATATATTTTTCTTCCCTATGGACTGGGCAATGACAGATATGGGAAGATATCCTTGGGTTTGAAAATTGTGAGTTCTACATCAAAAGGTGGCCGCAGTTGGACGGGATGCAATTTGATGATGTATTGATCAGCTTTCCGGATGCTATTCCTTGTGGAGTGAAGGCTGCATCTTGTGGAGGGAAAATTATTTTAAATCCTGATGACTCCTATGTTCTACAAGAAGGCGATGAAGTTCTTGTTATTGCAGAGGACGATGATACCTATACTCCAACGACACTACCTATGGTGCTTTCCTTATACTTAGATTGTTCAACTTTCAAATTAGTTTGCTTTCATTTCTGCATTTCTTTTGCTTTATTAGTCTTGTCATCCTATGAGGCGATTGCTTTCACCTTTCGCTTTTCACATTAATGGTCTTGTTTTTTTCTTTTTGTGCTGGCTTGTTTATAATGACCCACATCCCACATCGGTAGTGCATCAAGGAGTTCTTTGGCTTATACATGGGTTCAGTGAACCTAAACTAAAACTTGGGCTAGCCATTTGGGGGAGAACACAAGTTGTTAAATTTGGTATAAGAGGGGGAATCAACTCAAAGTGTGCCAACGAGGACGTTAGACCCTAAAGGGGTGGGATGTATCAACTTGTGTTGTGGCCATGTTGTATGTGCCCCAGTGTGGCTACAGTAGACTACCTTTTATAGTGTAATACCCCGGCCATAATTAACGTAATAAATTTGTAATTAGGACCGAAGAGTAATTAACTTAATAAATAATATAAACACATGAATTATGAACCAATTTAAAAGTTTTAGTTTACATGAACGTGAACATATAAAAATATATCCCAAATTAACTATCAACCAGCGTCATGCTTTCTTCATCGTTAAGTCTATAACACCAACATAATTATACATGCACACACTAGCTGATTACAGACATAAATCCCTATTCAAATACAAACACTAAATTTGAAGTTTAGAAATCCACTTAAGGTCTTGAATACATCATCAAGAATACTTAAATCTAGTAGGCTGGCCACTCTTGGAAGGAAAGTCTCTTGTGCTTTGTGCACGTTGGGAAGATTCCTACCAAGGAAAATAAATGAGTGGGGCATACTGTAAGTAATAAAACTTACGTAAATATAATCAATTTGGTCATTCAGGTTAAAGAAGCACCATTCATACACATTGTCCGACCAGCAAGAAAGCCACAGAAGATTCTACTATGTGGATGGAGGAGGGACATTGATGATATGATTGTGGTAAGTTCTATCCAATCAAAGCTCTCCTGATTCCCTCTTTTCTTTCGCCTGAATGCTGCAGGTCTGGAGTGGAAATCTACCCAAAGACTCCATTGTTCCGAAATCTGACGAACGGATACTTTTTTGTGGTTGGAGGCGAGATATGGAAGATATGGTTATGGTAATTTTACTAAGGGAATCTGACACCCGTAATCCTCCCCAGCCTGTTACGAGTATACAATATCTAAATGGCACCAGTAATCGGCTAGCTGTCTTTGTTATCAAGTTTTTTCCCATTGGAATTTTTGCTTTTTTGGTTTAAACTTATATATCAATAGATACTCTGCTATGTTGTTCTAGGTACTCGATGCCTTTTTAGCACCTGGTTCAGAGTTGTGGATGTTCAATGAAGTTCCTGAAAAAGAAAGGGAAAGGAAGCTTATTGATGGTGGCCTTGACATCAACCGTTTGGTGAATATAACACTGGTTCATCGTGAAGGAAATGCTGTTATAAGGCGTCACTTGGAAAGCATTCCCTTGGAATCTTTCGATTCAGTATGTTCATGCTTATATATACTAGAACATGTGGTACACTCGACGCTTATGTAATATTGTACTTGGTGATTCATCGTATTCTGTAGATTTAAAACCACATTAAAAACATGTGATGGCATTTGTCAAGTGGTTGTGTGAGGTCATGGGTTCACATTCAAGTACTACTTTTGTTTCTAAAGGATGCGGGGTAATTTAGCAATTTCATGTGTGTACCAAAAAATAATTGCTGCATTCTCATCACGTTTAATATAATAGAAGATAGATATTCCAGGAGCACATATACCAGGGTAGCAAGTACATAAACAAAGTACTCCCTTAGTCTCAAATTATGAGTTCTGTGTCCTATTTGGGACATAATGAATGCACAGATCTTACAATAGTACATAAGTTGTATTCTTGACCATTGATTAGGTTGAATTATGTTTTTCTTCCTTTCTTAGCTTGGACAGTATTGACGTATGATAATTTGTGGGTTGTTACAGATCTTAATTTTGGCTGATGAATCAGTAGAAGATTCTGCCATTCAGGCCGATTCCAGATCTCTTGCAACATTGCTATTGATTCGTGACATTCAGGTACCTTCTGCGAAAACTTGTTTGAAACATTTACATCATGAAAAACAAACTTGTTTCTAACAATTTTTTTCAAAATTCTTACAGCAGTTTTTGTCTCTATTTTCTTCCGTTTTGGGTGCGTTTGATAAAAAAAAAGTTGGAAAATAATTGAAAACACTACTAATGTTTACTAGAAATGAGGAAAAGAGATGAGTCATTGGTTGTATTGTTCTATTACTTTTTGAGTTTTCCTTGGAATAAGATTCTTCGTGCTACTTTTGGTTTGTTCCTAGAATCCTGAATTGGTAAATTCACACTAGGAGTCTTTTATAGTTCATGTCAAGAGCTTAAATGATAGTTAATTAGGCTCAAACTTTCCATGTGAAATTACATTTTAGGTTCCAGGGATGATCAAACACTCGAACTATATGAGCACTTAGGGTGGTGGGTGAGAAAAATATTCCGTGGAAAACAAGGAAAAGATGGAGAACATCTGAACAAATCACTGAACTCTTTTTCCAACTTCTCATAAAAATTAGTAGTTTTTAAAATCATTTTCCAACTTTTTATCATATGCACCTAATATATAAAACTTCCAATGCAGATCTTAACTCTTGGAGTCAGAATTATATAGATAAGCATCAGATGAAAATCTTTGCTTTTTGGGTTTGCAGGCTAAGCGTCTCCCATACAGAGAAACGGTTCTAGGGTCCCAAGCTCAAAGAGGTAGTAGCTTCTCACAAGGATCTTGGATAGGAGAAATGCAGCAGGCTTCGGACAATTCAGTCATAATAAGCGAAATTTTGGATCCGAGAACCAAAAATCTCTTGTCCATGTCAAAGATAAGCGATTATGTACTATCCAACGAGCTTGTTAGTATGGCATTAGCCATGGTTGCTGAGGACCGCCAAATAAACAATGTTCTTGAAGAGCTTTTTGCAGAAGAGGTAATTAAAACAATAATTTATTTATGTATATATACTTTGATTGAACAGCATCACTCTGTGTTAATTAAGACGGGTATCAAATCTTTTTTGACCTACTACTACTAGGGGAACGAGTTGCACATTCGTCAAGCAGAACTGTACCTTTTTGAAGGGGAGGAACTAAGTTTTTACGAGGTACTGTTACGTGCCAGACAGAGGAGAGAGATAGTGATTGGGTACCGTTTAGCCAACACAGAGAAAGCTGTCATCAACCCACCTGCCAAAAACGAGAAACGGAGGTGGTCAGTCAAAGATGTTCTTGTAGTAATAGCCGAGAAGGAATGAATACGATAGTTATTTTCCTTTGCGCTCTCTCTCTGTGTATACATATATATATACACGACGGCTCTTATGTGGAGAGTGTTACATTGAGCCAGCCTTTAGCTTTGGAATTTTGTCATCAATGTGTTGGGGATTGCATTTAGTGACGGAACAAGGCAACTGAGAGCGGGTTAAGTGTATATATACGTGGAGAGAGAGAGCACGCGATGGCGCCTGGCCCTATTCTTAAGTTCAAATTCAAAATCATTTGAGGTGGCTAAAGTTGGCAAGGAGGTTACGTTCGTGTCATATATAACCTTATTGTAGTCATATGCTTAATGATTTGTACAGCTCAGTGAAATAAAATTGTCTTCCTGTTGATATCCTAGCAAAATGCAAATTAAGTTGAGGGAATATAGTGTATTCTTGAACACTTGGTTGTATTATGCCAATGAGGAACAAGAGCAAAAGTCCTTAACATATGGGTGGTGAATATGATGGTTAATTGACCTTTTACGCCTTTGAAGTTTAAGTGTTCTATCTTTGGACCCCAATGTGTTGGTCCAAAAATTTGAGCTGATTTACACTTCTATTCGAAATGAGATGCCTTGTCCATTCTCTCTCTCTCTCTCTCTCTCTCTCTCTCCACTATCCGACCGACAACTTTCTCAGGCGAGCAATGGGTTTTGATCTCTAATTCGGGTAAGAATTGAATGTTACTTTATAATTCTTTATAAATGAATGTGGGATCATGTATATTGCTTCAGGTTTTGGGCTTATTTTCCTATGAATTTTAGGGTTCGTTTCTGTCATCTTATTATTATTATTAATTGCTTTTGGTACTAAATAAATGCCTCTTGGATTTCTTTCAATGCGCTTATGCGTCTGAAAAAATAGTTTTTGCGTTGTGATTATTGAATTGAATCAATTTGGACTGTATTTTTGTACCAAATGAATGCCCCATGGATTTGTTTCAATACACTTATGTGTGTGACAAATAGGTTTTTCATTGATTATTGAATTGAACTATTGAAGCATTTCGGACTTTATTTCAGTACTAAATAAATGCCTCTTGGATTTTTTTCAGTACGCTTAGGTGTAAGTGAAAAAATAGGCAATAAATGCTCCGTTTAATTGTAAAGATGGAAAAGAAAAAATAAATTGAGTTAGTTTATGTGAAAAGATGAAAAATAAGGTGAGAGATGTTACTCATGTTATGAGTATATATCTTCCATCATTCAATATTTTTGTTAGAAAATTTTTACTCACTACCGAGTAAAGAAAATTTCTTCATGGAAAAACTTAAAAATGAAGAGGATATCATTTCTATCACTCAACTTATTATCCATCTTTTTAGCAAAACTAATTTAAATTTTTTTTTTTCACTTTATAATCAAACGGAACCTAACATGTCTTTTTATGTGAGGGATCACCGATGAGACAATAGTCGTAATTGTCTTGGGATATAATGGATAAGATTTTTCAGGTTCAAAGTCACAAATTTTTGGACCAAGTATTAATTATTATGCAATTGAAAGTAATATATCAAATAATTGTAGTAACTTAATTTATAAATTAAGGAGCAGTTAAAAAAACCTTAAATTTGAACAATTAAAGCGAAAATTGATTTCCAGGGTCTTCTCGATTTTGTTCCCTGTAAGAGCACTAAACTTCTACAGGAACACATGCATTTAGAACTTTTGTTACAATTTGTTTTAGCACAAAGGGCGTTTAAAATGTTTGTTCACAAGAAAATTGACTCCATTAGTAAATTTAAACTTTATTCTTATTAAATACGGAGTATTTTATTCTTTTTACCAATGGTCTTGTAATTTAATAGCATTTTCTCTAATTTTGTATTAGAGAGGTCACATGTTTGAAACCCATAAATGTGGTATTCGAATTTAATAAAGTGAGCTGCTCTCTCGGCTCGGTTGAGAGACTCTTATGAGAGTGACGCGAAGTAAAACTTACTTATTTATCTCTTTAGTTAGCGAATTATGTAGTTAATAGTACAGTAAGAGCGACAAAATTTAATATCTGACTTTATATAATTATTTTTGATAAAAATAATTAATAAAAAATAAATAAATTATTCTTTCTCGCTCATACGCGTGTCTAGTTAGGCGACGACTAAGGCTGTGGTTAATTTTAACTTTCCCAAAAAATAGGTATAAAAGAGGAAATGTACTTACTTCAAAATATAAATATGTGGTTCTCATTTTTGCCAGCAAAAAAAGAAAAATGTGATTTTTATAAAATCAATAGTCATTGTCAATATTAATATCAATACGTCCAAAATAAGGGCCGCGCCACGCGTAGTTTCCTGCCATATATTTCAGAATGTATTTATTTTTATATGTCAAAAATAAGGAAATTTTTGTAGCCCCCAAAAATTATTAAATTCACTCGAATTATGGGAAATTTGCATTTTATTTCGGACAGATATTTTATTTTCATTCAAACTCACTTCAGTAATTTCTAAAAAGCTAAACAAAGATTTAAACCCTTTTTATACCCCTTATCTATTCGTATAGACCAGTGCGTACTTGAAATTTTTTGTATGCACATATATGTATATTTTGTATTACAAATCCGAGAAACAACAATTTTTATTACAATGCAAGAAATTAAGCACCGAATCAATTTCACTTCCATTGATTTCACAAATTCATCTTGATTTCATAAACTCGCTTTTCCTCTTTTTCTAGTGAACTCTCCGGCCATCGATCACTTGGAAAATGATCAACAATTTTTCGGCCGACAAAATAATATGAACCGCTGTTTGGAGATAAGGTTTATGACGATAAGGTGTTGGAGATTTTATGTATTTTTAAAAAAGGAGAAGAAAATAAAAAGAGTAAATGACACTGCAAGCCCTTAAACTATATCCTAAGTTTCAATTAAACCCTTCAACTCAATTTTGTATCAATTGAACCCTTAAACTATTCAAATTGAACACTAGTGACCCTTCCATCCAAATCATTCGTTAAATCAAACGGATTGATGGTTTTTTTAGTCATTAATAAGGTTGATTGAAAAAAAGGGAAGAAAATTAGAAGAAGAAAGAGAAAGAAGTAAAATAATTTAGAAAATCATAACTTAGAAAACCCAAAATAAGATATTTATGTACAAATTTACACATATATAAATACATGTGAACCCATATATATATAAATGTATCATTGAAATAAAACTAATTTAATTGATAAACTTATCTATGTAAATATGTACATAAATTTCTTATTTTTGGTTTTCTAAGTTATGATTTTTGTGATTTGTACAACAAAAATAAAGATGGAAGAAGTAAGATGGCGGAGGCGGGAAGAATTGGCTTGACATTTTAACAAAATAATTAATGTTGCTGTAGCACTTCAATAACAATACTTAAGTGTTCTATATATTTTTCAAAATTATTTTGCCTCTTTGTCTTTCTTCTTCTAATTTTCTTCTAATTTTCTTCCATTTTTTTCCAATTAACTTTATTAATGGCCAAAAAACTCTTCAATCCGTTTGATTGAACAGAGGATTTGGATGGACGGGCCATTAGTGTTCAATTTCAATAGTTTAAGGGCTCAATTAACACAAAATTGAGTTTAAGGGCTTAATTGAAACTTAGGATATAATTTGAGGGCCTTTGGTGTCATTTACTCAAATAAAAATAAAGCAAGTACCAATGTAAACATTCTTATGTTTTTCTAAGTCCCACACAGGAGAGAAATAAAGTTTTCATGGGTTTTAATAAGGAAGAATTTGATTAAAGATTTGAGACCTTTGGAGATTAGACTTTTGTGTTATTGCTAAGGACTTGGGTTTATGCACGCCAACCCGAGCTATGGGCTTACTTTGAGTAAAATATTATGTTTTTAGACAAAATTCTTTTGAAAAATTTAATTTATTAAAATAAAATTATTTTCTTTTTGATTTTAAAAAGGCTTTGCCTGAGTCTCACATGGTTGTCTTTTGGATAGCTCCCATTATCGCAATGTTGCGTTTTTCTCTCCCTCAATGCAATGGAAAAATATTTTCGTTTTCTTCTCCAAAAATATACACACACAAAAAAATTATATATATATTCCTCCAAATTTTTTATTGCCTCCAGCAAGAATAGTTTACCAATTATGGCCAAAGTTATAAGGGGAGTTATATTCCGATTTCTCATCGTGCAAAGGAAATTGAGACAAAGGAAAAATTTCAGCTTGTTGTATCTTGGGGTTGGTGTGGCCAATCCGAACTGCTAGTACAAACACCGAGCAGAGTCGCGAAACGTCTTAAAGAGAGCAACCGAATCCGCTACTCAACCCGATGTTTTTCGATCACTTTTAGTAACTTCGTTCTAGTCTCAACATAAGGGCATGTTGAGGTTGACTTGTTGCTCCCAATATCGATTTCTAGGGTTGTCAAAATAATGTTTGGCCAACGGAAGCGATGTACAAAGAATGAGAATTATTCGAGGTGTGTGAAAATTAGTCCAGACATCCGTGGGATGGCCCTGGAACTAAAAGAAGGAAAAGGCAAAATTCATTTGAAAAAAAAAACGTGTCTTTTACTAATTTATTTTTGGCATTTATTAAAGTCGTTCCAGAATAAATTTTGCATTCTTTTAGAAAAAAAAGAAAATCAGTTTGGATGCATGTTTGCCAAATTGGCTTACTGGTCCCTTCATGCGCAGATTTAGAAAAAAATATTATAAACATGCAAAATTTGAGGCATGCAAAAAAATTAAACGTGTCTTTTCATAGTCTTCTAATCCCTATAAATATATAGCAACTCCAGCAATTCTAACAACACATTATATTATCTACAAGCCACATATTGAACCACAAACTCCCTCCGAAAATCCCTATCTCATTAATTTCCTAATATCATCATACATACAATCTTCTTCAACTACATAAAAATGCCCCAGAAAGTGACTCCTAATTTAGTGTTCACGGTAAGAAGGCGTGAACCAGAGCTAATAGCTCCATCTAAGCCCACCCCTCATGAATTCAAACTATTATCCGACATTGATGATCAACACAGCCTTCGAATTCAGGTCCCTGTAATACAATTTTATCCTAGTAACAAAGAGAATGTTCATAGTGATCCAGTTAAGGTGATTAGAGATGCGCTTGCAGATGTGCTCGTATTTTACTACCCGTTTGCCGGTCGGCTCAGGGAAGTTTCCGGTGGCAAGCTTGTGGTAGATTGTACGGGCGAAGGTGTTTTGTTCATTGAAGCAGACGCGGACATTAGGATGGAGCAATTTGGGGAGGCACTTCACCCGCCATTTCCTTGCGCGGAGGAGCTCCTTTACAATGTTCCTGGCTCTGATGGGATAATTAATTCTCCTTTGCTCCTTATTCAGGTAAAGAAAACTAATAGTATTGTTACACGGACAAAAATAAAAAAATAAAATACAATCGCAACCATGTTGACTAACTGGAGTAATTCGAGCAACCATGTTGACTAACTGTTAATAGTGTTAAATTTTGTAGGTTACTCGTCTTCTATGTGGAGGTTTTATCTTCGCTTTACGCCTAAACCACACCATGAGCGATGGACTAGGACTAGTACAATTCATGATGGCCATAGGTGAAATTGCGCGTGGGGCACATACCCTATCAGTTCAACCTGTGTGGCAGAGGGAACTGCTTAATGCTAGGGATCCACCACATGTAACATGTACACACCACGAGTATGATGAAGTGGCTAACACTAAAGATACCATCGCCTCATTACTAGTTGATGTGGACCATCGGTCTTTCACATTTGGTCCCACTGAATTGTTGGCCCTTCGCAAGCTCGTCCCTAAACACTTATCCAAGTGTTCCACATTCGACATATTAACTGCCTGCCTTTGGCGTTGTCGCACCATTGCCTTACAATTAGACCCCGACGAGGAGGTATACATGTATTTATTATATATTTTAAGTGAAATAATAATTACTTGGATCTTGAGAGGTTATGTGGTTCTTGCCACATTGGTCAATTAGTAAACTAGCAGTTTCATGTTCGAAAATTGTACGTAATATTTCAATTTTTTTTTTCATAGTAAATATTTATTATAATTTCAACATGCAGGTGCGTTTCCTTGGTATCGTTAATGCACGAGGCAGATTAGATATGTCACTCCCCGCTGGTTATTACGGCAATGCCTTTGTTTTCCCTGCCGCCGTTTCAACCGTCAAAAAACTATCTCAAAACTCATTAGGATATGCATTGGAGCTAGTGATGACGGCAAAATCCAGCGTTACGACTGAGTATGTGAGATCAGTAGCAGATCTGATGGTCACCAGAGGGCGACCTCCTCTTCAAGCTGCAGGATCCTGGCTCGTCTCGGACCTCACCCGTGTCGGATCAAGGGATGTGGATTTCGGGTGGGGCAAAGCGGTTTATGGTGGGGTGGCTACGGGTTGGGTGGGTGATATCCCGGGTTTAATCAACTTTTTTGTGCCATTTAGGAACAATAAAGGTGAGAATGTGGTAGTTGTGCCTCTTTGCCTACCTGCTGCTGCTATGGAAAGATTTGTTAAGGTGCTTGGTAGCATGTTAGTTGGCAACCATCAATTGGTCAATGGTACGGCCTCCTGTCAAATTATATCCGCATTGTGACTTGTTTACGTTAACCATGATATTTAGATGGTTCCTAATATGGTGCCAAAGTTCGGTTTATTAATCTTAAATCTGTTTGTTCTGAAGTTTAATTATCTGAAGTTTAATTATCTGTCTGTTCTGATGTATAATATTGCGTGGAATAAAATGTATCTTAATTTTCTCGTATCAATGAACTACTACTTCCTACAAATTATATATGTATGTCAAATAATATTAATGTTAGATTTCGGAATATCAAACCCAAAATCAATTGAGTGAAATAGACCCTAAATTTTATATCTTACTTTATAATAATTTATTTTTTCGATGTGAGATCAATGATTTTAACAATTAACTGGTAAATGGTGCGGCCTCCTAACTGTCAAATAATTAATGTCTGCGTTATGACTCGTTCACAATTAAATATTAATTGAAGTTTATAAATATTGGTGAAAGTGTTTCTCTCATAATAGTGAACTACTACCTACATATAACAGTCGCATGATGATGTGTCAAGTTACTGTGAAAGTGTGTGCACGATGAATGAAGTTATGGGATCAAACAGGGATCTGGCCACTTTGGTGGTTGTGGGACTCACTTAATATTTATAATATACGTATGACTATCTAAAAACATGTTGTAGAAATATTCAAAAGTTTTGTCACAAAAACATTTTGATTGATATATATATATATATATAACTAGCACTTTTGCTATTGGTTTGAATTGTACGTCTTAATTTTAATTTTTGGATCAAATAGTGTTGTTGATATCTTATTATTTTTTTTATTAATAATTAAATAATTATACTTAGTGATTAATGATCTCACTAACCAAGTTTCTAGTTACGTCACTGGAACCGAACTAACTCTATGTCTAGACCGATATACGTTATTTTTCCATGAATGTCAATTTTGCATGGAATAAATTTTCAATACACAACATGATTTGCCAAAAAATTTCCCACATAATTCATAATCACTTCCTCTAAATTTTTTCTATGGTATACAAGGCAATGGGTTTCCATTTATAATTACTAGTTTATAGCCCGGTGCGATGCACGGGTGTTTTACAAAAACTACATAATTTAAAGTAGTGCAAAATGATTTTTTGTGAAACAATCGTTTATAAGTGGAACAACAAAATGGAAAAATTAAATAAACGTTGTAATAATAATATAGAAATCTGGCTTTTAATGACATTATAGTAGTGAAAAGGCACAAAAAGCAGGCAATTTCCTACGGCACCAAATCAGGTAAAAAAAGGGGGATCTTACAACCTAAAAAACATATTTCTTGATAGGAGGAAAAGCAAACACAATAGAAACTAAATAATTCATGTCAATAGCACGAATTAGGATGGAAAATTCTTCCTTTAACTTCTCCAGTTTAACCAATGATCGGTTTAATGATGAACGAAGACCCACCCTGGGCACCAAAATGATCGATATCTTTATACCATAGAAACTTCAAGTTTATAAACTTTCTTCATTTCTAAATAAATCAAATTTGTTAGAAGTTTCAATTACATATGCACATGCCTGCAGTCACAAAATTTGGATTATTCTTTTTATTGCAATTCTATATATAGTCGATCCATTGATTCAATGAGTCACTATCTAGCAGCCTTGTAGTATTACCACCAAGCGTATATATATACATGTTTTTTTTTTTTTTTAATAACAAGAAAATTATCTCACATTTAAACCTATAAAATATATTTTACATGATATGTTATAGAGATACACAAACTATACTCTATTGAAGTAATACAACAGGTGAAAAAAAAAACACCAGAGAAGTAATACCACAAAAATCATTTAGGAATATACATTTATTTGAACAATGGAAAGAGATTGTACAATAACAAAATACTCCCTCCGTCCTAATTTAATTGTCCAACTTTGAAAAACTAAAAATTAAGAAGACATAATAATTACTCTAAGAGAAAATGCTTATTTTCAAAAATAACCTTTACTTTTCTCCTAATAAAAAAAGGTGGCGAGGCCCATAATAAACAAAGTGGTGAGAGCTTAAAGGGTAATATTGAAAATAATAAAAAGTGCTCTAATTAATAGCTTGCTAAATATAGAAAGTGGACAATTATCTTGGGACATCCAAAAATAAAATACTAGACAATTAAATTGGGACGGAGGGAGTAATCAGAATTCATTGTTGATAATTCACCGTATAAAGAAAAGGGAATAAATAATTACCATTTACACAACACCAAAATAGGTCATATATAAGTGTTCTAGACACTTACAAATAGCTTTTGTAAGTGTTCAGGACACTTATAGTTTGCCCACTTACTGTTTTTTGTAAGTGTCAAGAACTGTTACTTATAAGGCCCTTAATAACACTTTTTGTAAGTGTTGGCAACACTTACAAAATCTAACTATGTTAGAGCACTTGTAAGTGTTTATAACACTTACATATAATTGCAAAATTTAAATTACTATAACCCACAAAATGACTACAACCATGCCCACATTAAAGCATCATTGCCACTAATAACTATCCAATCTTCACCTAAAAAGAAAAATGAAAGAGCCAACAAGATTCTCAACACCAAATAATAAGAAAATAATAACTAGTAACAGATCCATTAAAAAAAATCCAAACATAGTCCATTAGCATGTATCCAACAGTAAGATAGTAAAATTAGAACATATGTTTCGAGTTCACATAGAGTAACGCATAAAGACAATTAAGAAATAGGTTTCACAAGGCTTTTAAGCCATACCACGTAACCACCACTTCCAAGGTCTCCAAGATTCTCAGCACACCCTTGTTGTCCCAGGTAAATGCAAGCATTTGGATCGAAAATGACGTCTATGATTAATAGTACTTCTTCCTTGTAATCAACTACATGATTGTGGATTACTTCTCGATGACTGCCGTCTACCCTTCCCTTTCCAATAACCCTACCATTAAACCCCTTTATCTCACAAATGATACCATCATCTAGTAGCCCATGTTCTGCATTGCTTGAACTTGAAGCTCCATGGGTTGCACTTGCTCCATCTCTAATAGGAGACTTCCTTACAGTGGCACTAAGTAAAGTCCTTATATTGCAAAGTTCATTACTAATACTTGTATTCATGTCTTTTACATATTTTTCCAATTGGTTCAAGCGACCTTTTACCTCTCTACCTTCAACTCTTTTAGTTTCAAGCAAATATACGGCGGGCAACGAAGCTTCTATAGACGATCTTGAAACTGTGGAGCCCACCCCACGAGTCCGTCCTCTAGTATCTTTTCCAAATACACGGGATAGTGCATCACACGCCAATGATGTGAACTGGTCAATGTTTTCACTTGCGTTTTGCATTAGTTCCTTTTGCTTGGCCTTCACCTTATCCTACAAAACACTAAACAAATAAGATGCCACTCTAAAATATTATTGTAAAACAAATGAATTTTATGCCGTGATATCGATACTATATTAGCCGATTTAATTTGGATAGCACTTTTTAGTGACAATCATATTCATTATATCGGACTATATTATGTAAATTTAGCACCCACAATGCCACTTTCGAAACTATTATATTCAATTATTCATTATATGCTCAATGTTCAAAAAAACTATTTAGATTATTATTACGTAAGTTGGATCCATCTCCAACAGTCATTCAACTAAGTTTAAATTTCTAAGTAATTCAGTAGTGTTTCACTAACTAAATCACAGCAAGCAAATGAAATAAGTATAGAGTAAACGAAATATGTAAAATGATAGTTATCTTAAAAGTAAATCGAATTACTATGGACCGATACAAAAGGATATAAATGAAAAAAACTCACCACTTGTGGAGCTAAGCTTGTAGGGATTGTGCCATCTTTCGACGTGTGGGATTCAATCCACACTTCAACTCTTGTTGGCTCGGGTTGCCCATCTTTCTTCTTCTCCATCTGCGAATTGCAAAAAAGTATATGTCAATACTCAATTTTGTACTATAACTGCCTTATATATGATTTTAAAATAATGTATACGCACTAGATTGTACTCTACTTGGGCTTGACCTGAACGGCCGCTCGTATGAGTTGCCCCAATCTTAGACCTGTTAACCTTTCCTAATTCACTTTTTCTTTTAGCATCAGTCATACTCTCTTTCTCAACAAATTCCCTCCATTGCTCTCGCTTAACAAAAGGAGGTACATGTGCCAACCTTTCTGCATTTGTTTTATACTTGTTAAAATATCTACGTCGCAACTTAGTTCTCCATGTCCTAAGCATTGAGCCCATCCTTTTGTAACATTCATTTTTGTAACATGGTGGTAGTGAATATCTCGTCTGCCATGGCAATTAATGGGAGCAATTTTGATGAGAGAAGAGATTCAAAACATATGAGAAATGAACCTAAAAGATTAGGAAAAAAAAGGTAGTTTGTGATTTCTTACCATTGCATCATTCCAAACGTCTTCTTTGTAGGCATCCGGAACAACACGCCAATCATGATATGTTATCGGGATATGAGTACGGACTAACTTACCCAACTTTGACTTGAATTTGCTTGAACCTTCTCCTACAAGTTGATTATATTTATTGACATGAAGCTTTACTTTTTGTTGAGAAGATGACGCGGTAGGTTGACAATCTTGATTACTAGGCTGGCTAACTTCGCTAGACATCGTGTATCTTAGAAGTAAACCGAAACTTCACCAAGCATATACCTAATTACATTAAAAAACCTAAGAAAAAGAAATGAAATAACACCAGCACAATTGAAACCCACAAAAATAGAATTACACTTTATCAGATGTTACTTACATCTAGCTCTTTATGCACTTGCTAGAATTGAAGCTCCAAAATTTTCTAGGCGTGGATAATTAACTTGACCTATATGCTACATTAATTAATTAGCTGAAATTAAGCTTTATGAATAGAATAACACTTGAGTAAAACAAACTTGTACCTAGAAACCGAAACAATATAGAGAGTGACCGGCACTTTAGCATATGCTTGAGAGTTTCTGCATATAAAAACAAAAAAGTAACATTAGATTAAAGTAATAGAATATTTTAATCAACTTGCAGCCACATAGTAAATTTTTTTTAAAAAAAAAACCTGATTAATTAGTTCATATTGACCTTTACTAACAAAAGAATGATTAAGTAAATGAAATTCGTAACCAGCAACCGAGAACACATAATCTACTACAAAAATGTATTCTTCGTATTACAAAAACAACTTGTGCAATATTACAAATCAACTATAAGTCCTTGAGAAGATTATTTAGATTTCCATTGTCCTTGAGAATGGACTGATACATAGTAGGGACCTCCAGTTCATCTACTCTTTTGGTTAATCTCATTGGCATATGTAAAACAATGGACCACCCATCATTTACGAGATCATTAGAGTATATTACTTGAGTTGCTTTAGAGGCAAGAATGAATGGTTCATCTTCAATTCTGTCTTTACTCATAATCTTCTATAAATTTACCATCACCAAGTTCGAGTTAGGATCAACTTTGCAACCATTAATCTTATCCTCAACTCTCACCCAATCACAATAAAATATAACAGTTTTGAATGACGTGTAATCTAACTCAAATATATCAAGGATAACCCCATAATATATTGTCTCCGCTTCCATATAATTGGTATCTTTCCAGCTTGACCTGAACTTAGTGATAGCCCTCATGAAGACACCACTATTTTGTGTTACTCGATGATTGTCGTACTCCTTAGTGGAGAATTCAAATCCATTGGCACGGTATTTTTTATAAGATTGCACATTGTATTTTGGTCCATTTGCTAACCGCCAAATCATCGAGTCAGTCAACCCAGCTTCCAAAAGCTACAAAAGAATGCAATAACCAGTTAAGAATAGTAAATATAGAGGAATATATCTATAGACATATACATTAGTAATTGAATTTAAGTTAAAACCTCATTAAGCAGCCACGGGATAAAACCCTTGTCTTTTTCTTTCATCGCATTCCCTTTCCGATTATGACCATAAGTAGATCCCCAATAAAGATCATATTTCCTACATTATAAACATATTACTCAAAATTTGAATAAGATTTTTAACTACTATGATCTTAAGTAATCAACTTACTTTCTCCATTCTTGTACTTCTTGTGAGTGTTGCAATACCCATCTACGTGCTTGTGTATATTGTGTAGGATTTAAAACCACATTCTTCCCATGTACTAAAGCCCCCTCATCCACGAATTCATCGACTTCATCAAGAAAGGATTCATGAGTACGTTTATGATTTCCTTCACTTGAGTTTGGCATGTACGTTTACGATCGCCTACCCTGCACCTTAGGATTGGCCCTGCTTGTCTGCTTAATGATATTGAACCTATGCTTTATACTAATAATTATTAAAAATTGAATTTGACTATCTACTTGAATATTTTAATTGCAATTTTAACAAACACAATACTTTCATTACTTCTATTTTGTTTTAAGTTTAATTAGATGAAAGAAGTGTGTAAAAAATTACCTAGAATTAATTCCAAACCAAAAGGCAAACACACAGTGATAAAATCTTTGATTTATGAATGTATGTATGCAAGTGTGTATTCAAGCACTACAATTCTAAAGTAAGAGAAATGCACGGACAGTGAGAAGCTTACCAAATTGACGAACCCTAACTCAAAATGAAGAACCGAGTATCAATAATCCCCAATTTCCAAGCCTCAACTTTAAATTTAAATCGCTGGCCAGCAAGTGGTAGCAAGATGAATCAGAGATGGAATGAGCGACTATATTGAGAGAGTGAGTGTATTATCTGTATGATAAAAAAAAATAAACTACATTGATGAAACAAACACAAGCATAGATTGAGGAATCAACTCAATCATTCAAAAAGGAAAATTAATAAGCATCTAAGGAGTACATAACTAACCTTGCAGTGTCGATGTGAGCATGAACTTTAGCAGATCGTGCACAATCACAACATAATCTAATTGATTAGGGCTCAACTTCAGCAGATCGGGGTGAAGAGATGAACAATTTAAGGTTTCAAAAACTTGAGGAGATCGATGGGAAGAACTTCTAACATCTAAAATCTAGGTTTTATGAAGAGCGAGAGCGAGAGCGAAAGCGAGAGAGGGAGAGGGAGAGAGAGCGAGCCGCAAAACAGAAGGAGCGTAATAAACTTCCAATGTTTTTTGGGGGAGAAATAAACAAAGTGATAATAAATTATATTAAGTATATTTTTTAATTTTTTTTAACGGTTGCAAACACTTATATTTTTTATAAGTGCTTCAGTCCGTCGTTTATCTTGACAAAACTGTAATAAATTTTTAGTAAGTGTGTAGAACACTTATAACAATTATAAGTGTTCCGGACTCTTATAATATTTTTTTTTTAAATGTTGCTGATCACACATTTTGGTGTTGTGTTATGGGTATGACTTATTAAGAAATTTTCCTTTTGTTAGCTTTTTATCCCCTTTTTCTTTTCCAATCTCCTAGTAACTCTTACCATATAAATTTTCTGCAACAAATAAAAAATCATTGAAGAGCATATACATTTGAGAATATTCAAGGGCATACATCTAAGAATTAAAAAAATACATATATATATATATATATTAAATAAATACCAATAGTGTAGAACTAATATCTAAAGGGGGGTTGAAAAGAACAATAACAAAGTAATACTTTTGGTGCAAATTAATCGAGATAAATATCAATCGTCAGATGAATTGGTAGAATGAAGCATAGAGAAGATATATTGAAGATATGTTTGTGGGAATTTTAATTTTTGGTATATAAAATCGAGAGATGCATAGCAGTTTATTGATAAATTAATAGTTTAATACAAATGAAAGAAAAGAGGCGTGCAATTTAAGAAGGGTGTTCTTAAATGTACCCACATAATCCGTCTTCTCATCCCAGTGTGAGAATACTTTCTTCTCACCCCATCATATTTTTTAAAAAACTTGCAGTTCACCCCAGTGGTGGGGTGAGTTTACTGAAATAATATAGGGACGTTAATGTTTCGTCGCTAAAAGTAAAAATATTAAATAATATTAAGTTTTGAATTAAAATAAAACATAATAATTTTTTTTATATCATTCTTAATAAATTTCATTAAAAATTACGTAAAAATCGTAATAACTATGAAAAAAATATAAAATATTAATTGTAATAAATACATTTTTAATGATTATATGATATTTCATATCACAAACTATAGATATTTTTTTTGACTAACACCAAGCCTCTTCTTCCCAAACTTTCTCTCTTCAAAATTAAAATTAACAAACTAAAACTCCACCCCCTCTCTTAAGAACAAATAAAAAATGAAAAACCAAGCTGAGTACACCAGAATATTTAGAAGATTTGGGGCTTGTTTTCTCATTTGAGTTGCTGCTCTCGGTTAAAATTTTTTTAGGTAAAATTTAAATAAATATTATATCATCAAGGAACCTACAACTATTTGAACTAATAAAGAAAATAATACCATTGGGACACTTGATTTTTTTGTGTATAACCTATACATAATTTTATTATTATTGCATAAAAAATCGTACTTTTACCATCACAAGCAAAACAATCACATTGATTTAATTAAACTCAATACACAAACGCCTGGAGTTTCTTCTAATGATCCAAATATAATTTCTGAATGTAAATGCTTGCTCCAAATAATACAAATACATAATGTTTTTCAATAAATTTAACAACATTTGAAAATTATATCTACGAGTTTGTTGCTCTGTGAAGAGCCTCAAAGAGCATTTAAAATATATATATATATATATATATATTATAATTAAAAAAAAAAACCCACAAGCCACAAGAAGTCCTATTTGGGGTACTTTATAGATCCAACAGAAGTATGAAACTCTATGGCCAAATAGCTTATGTCTTCTTACAAAGAATAGATTGATGCATGGAAGTGAATCTGAATGTATTTCCATTTGGAAGAAGATCTAAAAAAAATCTCTTTACTACATTCTTCGAGTTAGCAGAAACATGAATAAGCCAAGTGGTTCTTCTTCGAGACGTAAGGGAATATGAAATCAGCCACAGAAGCAGAGTCACCTTGAATGTTTGTCGTAACTAGTATTTGTGTCTTGCCGTTAGCAATTCTCTTATCGGCCACATTGGAATAGAATAGCCCTGAGATGGCTGGTACAAATACAGCACTTTGTAAACAAACATAGAAGTCAATAGCCTTCTCGAATTCAGAAGAGTCAGAGTCGAGGAATTTCCCCTTCTTATCCACGTGCATTATACCTTCCTGCAAATAATTGTTTTCAACAAGGGATATATGTGAGATTCAGACAAATATTAGTCAAACAGTTACACA
Source organism: Lonicera japonica (assembly GCA_021464415.1). NCBI lineage: Eukaryota > Viridiplantae > Streptophyta > Magnoliopsida > Dipsacales > Caprifoliaceae > Lonicera > Lonicera japonica. The sequence goes on along the minus strand of JAKCWG010000438.1, from coordinate 100,813 downwards.
AAATAAGAAACAAAATAATAATGGATAAGAACATTATGAAAATTATGAATATTGTAATTGTTAGCAGCGCGAGTATGTTTGACATATGGCGAAGCTTAAAAAAACACTAAAAAATAAATCACATAAAATTTTGAATCCATAAATAGTAATCAGTATCAATAAGGAAGAAGCAATCTTTTCGGTTGTATTTTGTTCCTAATTTTTAAGTGTTTGATACTTGTTTGAGCACATCTTAAATATAATCGGTTAGAAAAGTAAAGTTTAATATAAGTACTTACTTCCAAACAATGACAATGAAGCTCCAAAATCACCCATTGAACTTACAAAAGCTGGAACATACATGATTCATTATCAAGGTGAAAAATAATAATCCACTTCCAAACCATTAAAGAAAAAATAAATACTATTATAATTAATAAATCTCTTTTCAAACTTGTGAAGCTTAAATGATTTAATACGTGGTAAAACAAAAAAATATAATTAAGCCCCGGATCAAATCTGGTGTGGGGAGTTTTTTAGAAGAGAGTAAGGTTAAAGTTCTCTTATATTTACATGTTGTTATCCCTAATTGGAAAAAGATAAGTCAAAATTTTAGTTCTCGGCATTCTAATTTAATATTTTTACGTAAGAATTACTTCTTTAATTTCAAGTTTACAACAACAAAAAAATTTAAAAAAAAAGGAAGAAAGAAAGGAAAAGCTAAAGAAAAAAGGTGAAGAAGTTAATAATTAATGAGATAAGGTATATAGCTAGCTAGAATTGTGCACCTGTCAATTATTGCATTGCTTCTGATAATTCTAAATCACAGAAACAGTTGGAACAAATGCAATAAAAAATTGCCATCTTCCTCCTCTTGTTTTAATATATATAGGTTATGTTTATGAGTTAAGAACATATACTAAGCATTTTTAAAGGGTGTTGGTATTGGCACCTTGAAAATCTAATTTTAACACCAAAAAACAGTGAGTATTGTATACACTTAAAGGCACCTAACAAATAGTTTCTTTTTGTTAATTAATTCACCCGCCCAAAAAATACCATTATTTTTGCTTCCCAGCCGCAACAAAACTACAAACATGACTAGTCGGGCTCCATATCATTCCTTTCAAAATTGGGGAATAGAATAATGGACTGAGTTGTGCATGAGAAAGACAATATATTAATTCAGTGTTAAGATGATCTAGGAATGCTTGATTATATAGACTATATCTAAATATATGTAGCAATAGAAAATCTAACAGCTGCTACTAAATTATTGGTGAAAGTTAATCACTATTCATTATGGGTATTTCAATTTTACAGGTCTTTATTTTTTCTGTTCAAGACAAAGTCCAAGTTCCAGTGTCTATCATCATGATGTATTTGTGTTCCTTCACAGCTTGAGCTCACTACCCAAGACATCCATGACTGAACTTTCTTAACGGGCTTTGTTTAGACTAATTGTCACTGTGAAATTTTATTTTCCAGATATGGCTAATAAATTCGGGGGAAGTGGAAAAGAAAGTTCCTACAATTACTTTATCAGAGTAGCCTTACTTATCATGGATCTCCTTATTTATTTTGTTCAAATTAAGGCCAAATATGAACTTCCTTGAAAAATATATATTGTTCTCTTTGGGTTGTTGAGTGCATTAACTAGTTTCTTAGGCCTAGTGATAACTTTGGGGGCTACTAGGCATTATACCATAGTGTGTTTTATATACCGTGTAAATTATGTATCATATGCAATTTTATTTTATTGCGTATATGTAATGATATCCTTATGGCACTCTTGATTGATTTCACTCAGTTTGATGTTCTGGCTTATAATGTTTATGACTAATTACTCCTACTTATGACACTAATGGTTTTATGGAAAAAAAGAGTAAACAACTAGACTTGTAGAATTGTAGAACAACTAGTCCAAGGAAACGAAGCAAGATCCAACTATGCTTTTGTGCCCAATTTATGCGTAGTTTAATTCGAGTTCACAAGAGTGTGCCCCATTTATGTCCAGTTCTTACATTTTGAGATCTGTTTATATGTATGCATTTATAGATCAGTTTGTGCACAGCAATGTAAATTCAGTATATACAATTTTTTAGCAATACACAGTAGTGTAAATTTAGCAATTCAAGAGTGTAAATTCAGTGGCATACCAGATTTACAACACATATATACTCCTCTTCAAATCAACGGAACCCATGTTTAATACTGTGTGTATGCTACTAAAAATCAGAACCCCTGTTCAAAATCAAAACCCCTGAATCTATGCGTATGCTACAGGAAATCAAAGCCCTAAAAATCAGTAGCGTACACACAGATTAATGGCATGTATATATACACATTGATAACACTACAGAAATACACACATACATACATATATATATATAATACATACTCGATCAAGGCATGGTGGGGGGCGTGCAATCGTCGAGTTCAATATTGAAAGTCAGGTCGTAGAGGGGATCAGATGGAGACGGGAGGTGAATTCTCTGATACTTTAGATGTAATCATCTCTCTTAGTAGGGAGATGAATTTTGTGTTTTGAGGGGATCAACAAGAATGAAGAATGACGAAGAAGAAGAAGAAAGTAAAGACGGGAATAATTAACTCGAAGAAGAAAAGAGAACTAATACAGGGCGTTTTTTAATTAAGGTTTGTATCGGGGTGAGGAGAATGGATTTTCAGCGCTTTTTTGTTTGTTTTAATTTTACGCTTTGATTTTGATTGGGGTGAATTTATGGAGTATGCGGGTGTATTCAAGAATTCCCTTTAAGAAAAGATAAAGAAGAGGTATTCGATGCCGGCTGGACTCTAACATGAACGGTTGGATTAAGGGGAAAGAAGGGAAATACTGCCGAATAGAATAGGAGAGGAGTCGGGGAACAACCAACAATAACACGTGTCATAACGGGATAAAAGAACACGCGTTAAACTTAGGTACAATTCTTCTATTATTAGATATTAGTACTTCTATTATTAGATATTAGTAATAGATATTTAAAGGAAGAACACCTTACTTTTTCATTTCAAAGTAAGGACACTTCTTTTTCTTTACTTAAAACCCATTCACTATTTCATTTCTTTTTTTTTCTACAAAAAATTTCAATCACCACCCGCCGCTGCCAACATCCTCGACCACTAGAGATCAGGCAACCACCATGGGAACTCCAACAACGATTGGCAGAGTCCTTGCTTAAGCTCCGCAACCACTATCAAAGTGCCAAGACCTTACTGCACAAGTACTACAAATATATTTTTGCACTAAATTTGAAAGCAACTAATAATATAAATTATTGTGCAAATATCTTTTTGCACTAAATTTGCAAGGAAGTAATATCATAAATTTTAGTGCAAATATATTTTTACACTAAATCCATATACAAATTGAGATATAAATTTTAGTGCAATTTTATTTTACACTAAATCCACATGCAATTAATTAAAGATGTAAAAATTTGAGTGCAAATTTATTTTTGCATTGTATATGAATTCTTACCAGAGCTCGTGGGACCTAGTCATAGAATTGGCAACAGTCGTCGAAGCTTCAGGGAGCTGTGGTGGTGGTTGGAGTGGATTAGCATCAGCCAAATAAACCAATGGTAATAAAACAATAAAAATGTTAACATATATAAATATCTTAAATTAGATATATAATTGATGTAATCAAATCTCAATACAAATGGGAAGTTCTCTCTGGGTTCTGCTTGGAATATTGTAAGAAATAAGCAAAATTATTCTAGGTTTGATAGTTGGATATGGAGTCGCTTTATACCATTGAAATGGTCAATTATGACTTGGAGGGCTCTTAAGGGTCGACTTCCAATTGATGACGCAGTTCAAAACGTGGGAATTCACTTGGCATCTAAGTGTGTGTGTTGTTTAAAGCCAAGAAGGGAATCTTTAAAGCATGTCTTTGTTACTAATGAAGTGGCTAAAATAGTTTGGAATCACTTTGAGCAAATCTTTCATATTCAGAGCAATTCATCTATTCTTCAACTTAAACTGAGCGAGTGGTGATGACAAAGGTACGCTCTCCTTGTTTTAAAGAAATTCTTTCATTTATTCCGATTTGCATTTGTTGGGAGCTGTGGAAAGGCAGAAATGAATGTCTTTTTGATGGAGGGTCGATGGACTCTAGGCTGGTTATTTTTAAAGTAAAACAGGCAATCAAATGTATATACGGCGGAGAGGGTCTGTTGGCCAAAAGGTGTCATAAGGATGATCTGATGTTAAAAGAGTTAGATCTTAATTGTCCGATAATGCAAGTAGCAAGGTGTTTAGTTACTAAGTGGATTAAACCACTAGCTGGAAGATTTAAACTGAATTCGAATGGATGTTCGAGAGGTAACTCGGGCTTGAGTGGTGGAGGCAGTTTGTTACGTTTGTGTTCGGGTGAATGTTATGGGCTCAGGCCAATTTTTTTGGTCATCAATCTAATATGGTAGCAGAAACTAGGGCTCTACTTCAAGGTTTAGATCGATGTTATGCTGATAATGTGTGTGGTTTAGACGTGGAAATGGACTCTCTGATTTTATTGCAAATTTTGGAAAAACAAGATCACGATTCCGTGGGGAGTGATATATGAAGCTCGTAGACTTCTATTCTTGTTGAGTTGCATGGATGTGCAATTAAGGCATACATATAGAGAAAATAATGCTGCAGCTAATCAGTTGGCAAATATGGGATGTTCGGCTCAAAAAAAGTTAGTCTTTAGAGGATTTACAGAATTACCGAGAAAGCTAAAAGGGATAGTGAAATTAGATAGGGCAGGTATTCAAAATCTGAGGTTTAAAACATTGTAAATGTTATAGTTACTTTTCTGATATTAATAAATTATGGGTAGTTGCCTTTTGGTAAAAAAAAAAAGATGTAATCAAATGTCAATATTCGCCAAATTCCCCCGATTTTATGTTCGATATTTAAGTGATTATGCATTCTTTATTTATCTCTCATAAAGCATTTTTCATTAGAATGGTTCATATCATTATATCACATAATCAATTCAATATACTGTTCTTCCTCTCATAGGCAGAGCCATGTAGGGTGGTTTTGGAATTTTCTATTATATATGGGGTATGTTTTTACTAAAAAAAAATATATAGGTACTTTTCTGTATAAACTTATACTTGAGGGTAACCAAAGTGTAAGATATGGAGAGCCTTATTTTTCTTAAATGCTTGTTAAGTTCACAAGAGGTGATCCCTTATAAACCCAACAATTTTTTCACAAAGTTCTCACGTGGGACTTACCTATTTTCATTATGTTTTTCTATTTCAAGTAGCTTAATTTGAGTGGTAATTTCTCATTCACTGTGTAACCATTTTGAGTAAATTAACAAAATATATGATTTCAATATCCTCACGGGAGGAGAACATGAATATATAATAACATTTCACAACTTATTAATGATGAGGTCCCAATGTAAATTACCCTCAGCCAATGTTTTAAAATTCAATAGGTGTATTTGAGGCATTTTGCTCGAATGAGGTGAGGCGTACGCCTCGTGGCAGAACAAGGAATAAGCTTAAGTTTTTTGGAAAACAAAATATAAAAAATTATAAAATAATAAACTAACACAAAGTTCAATAATAATAATTAATAGTACTAAAACTTCAACAAAACTAGAATAAAATCATCAATCATCCCATGATTCATTATCAAACACCACAAAACATGATGCGGACATGGGCTCAAATCAATTAGTATAAGCCAAAGTATGCAAAGGAATTTTTGAAGAAATTCGATATAGAAAGCACCAAATCAATGAGCACGCCTATGAGTTAAACATTAAAACTTTAAAAAAGACGAAAATGGTAAGAGTGTCGACATCAAGAAGTATCGAGGTATGATCGGTAACTTACTATATTTGACAGTTTCTAGGCCAGACATTATGTTAAGTGTTTGTCTTTGCGCACGATTCTAAGCGGATCCAAAAGAATATCACTTGCAAGCCGCAAAACGTATATTCCGTTATCTTTCCGGCACTAGTTCTTTGGGTTTATGGTACCCAAGAGAAAACTCATTTGACCTATTAAGTTATTCCGATGCGAATTTTGCTGGTTGCAAAATCGATAGTAAAAGCACTAGTGACACTTGTCATTTTTTAGGACATGCATTAGTATCTTGGTCAAGAAAGAAACAAAATTTGGTGGCCCTTTCAACCACCGAAGCCGAATAAGTGGCAGCCGGAAGTTGTTGTGCACAAACCTTGTATATAAAACAACAACTAGAAGACTTTGAAATTAGTCTTAGCCACATTCCCATTAAATGTGATAACACAAGTGCTATTAGCTTGACCAAGAATCCCATACAACATTCTCGTACAAAGCACATTAAAATAAGATATTATTTTATTCATGATCATGTGCAAAAAGGTGATGTTAAAATTGAATTCGCTAGCACCGAATCGCAATTTGCAGACATTTTTACAAAACCACTTCCTAATGATCACTTTTGCACTATTAGATGTGAACTTGGCATGACTAGAGCATGTAATATCTAGTCAATTAAATTATTCACGAACATTGATCATAAATGCCAATTTAAAAGGCATCCAAATTATAGAACTCATTTAATTAATGTTATTTAATAAAGCATTATTACTCAGCCCGTAATTCATATCTCATGTCATTATACTAATATTGTTTTTGTAGCATAAAAATATTCATCCATGGAAGTTGTAGGTTATAAAGGAATAACTGATGCAAAACTATAAAAAATCTGCATGCTTAGTCGATTGAGTAAAGTCCATTAGTCGACTAAGGACAAAGGCATCAGTCGACTGATGGCCACTGGGAGACCCACGTTATATTCCCCTATTTTTCTACTCTTTCTCTCTATCTCACTTTCGAACCTCTTTCTTCCAAATCACTCTCAAACTCTTTCAATATATTCAAATCATCATATTTCTCACTCATATCTACATTCAAATCCTAATCTTTATCAAATCCAATAACACCATTTTCACTCAACCTATCGATTTCTCTCTCTATAAAAACCCTAGACCCCATTTTCAAATTCTCTCAAAAAATTCTCCAAATCCTTCATAGCTCTCACCTTAAAACCCCTCTAATCTATTAAATAACTATATTCTACCATCTCTCAAACATCAATTCCACTAAAACCTCTCTAAATCCATTTCAACCAATTTTTTAACTTAATTCTCCTTCTTCCCATCTACACCCATGGCTTCAAGAAGATAACGAAGAAATGTGGTTCAAGAAAAGACATCCGAAGATCAACTTTCTCAGGCACCATTACCACCATTGTTCTTTTCAGACGAAATCCAAGCGAAATTCAATACCGATTACGTCACCCGAACTATTGTAGAAGGTAAGCAATTTAACGCATAATTATTCTCCTCTAATGGCTTGAAACTCCATGCTTTATTTAGAAAACAATGTATTGTTAGATTCCTATGTATCAAAGAAAATGTGTACCCTCGATTGGTACGACTTTTTTATGCAAACCTTCACCACCCTACCCTCGATACTGAATGCCCGGATAAATCCAGGCTTGTTACATTATTGAATGGCAGAACTATTAGCTTTACAAAGGGCGATCTCGTTGGGATTTTTGGGTTCCCCATAAACAATATTACGGAAGTTCCGTCGAACTTTGAAAATATCCTTGGTTTTATGAAAACCAAAGCCTTGACTCTTATGGTGAAAAGGCATTTCCGGGAACACAATAGTGATATAGGTACTAAAATTAAATCCTCAATGCTTACCTTGCAGAGCCGACTCATATATTCGATAATTGACTATAGCATTGTACCTCGACGAGGTAGTCAAGCCGGGATAAATCAATTGGATATCTTCAAATTTTTACTCCACATTTCTCAAACACATTAATTTATTGTCATAAAAAAAAAGGGATTGACCTAAAGGTCACTAATTTTATTTTGATAATAACAATAAAATTAATAATTGCTTTCAAAACATTACCATTATCAAATAAATGTTTTTATGGTACAAAAATCTACAAACCGATGGTGAACTTATTCCTTTACAAATGTACTTCTCTCTCAAACAACATAGATATAGTATTATGCCATATCAATGAGGATATCATACTCAAAGTAAGAGAGACACCAGATAAGTGTTTCTAAATCTCGAAGACTTGTTTATTTTCAAATTGAGTGAGTTTCTTAGATCTATGTAAAGTTACTTGTTTGATAAACATATATAGCTCAATAACATCATGCATCATGTCTTATAAGATTGAAAGCAAGTTTGATACAAAATCCCTTGAAAAACAAATTTTGAACAAAAACCAATTTCAAAAAATGATTAAATTTTGAACAAATTTAATCATTTAAAAGTATTTTTGTGTTTTCTCTTCTATATAAGTCTTAGGGACATATTATTGAGGCCCCTGAAGTATTAGAATCATTTTTGGAGCTAATATAAGAAAGTTCAAAAAATGGGTTTTGGCTGGTTGGGACAGTGCCCATCAGTTGACTGATGCGGTAAGCCTCAGTCGACTGATGGCCCTCAGTCGACTGATGGACCAAAATATACCATTGGAAAGTTTGAAAAAGCTCACTTTTGATCTAAATCTTTATGTAATTAATCCCAACGACCATAAACTTTTTCCTAATATATATATATATGAATTTTTAGACTCATTTTTACCGACTTTAATCATTCTACAAATTATATATATTTTCATATACACAACATTCAAGTTTTAAGCTTATGCATTGATCAAATTCTTCATACATTGAGTTATATCTATTTTGATCAATCTTGATGACTCTAGTGTAAGCATCATTTGTAAATCTTCAAACACATTTAAGAGTTATTGTAAATTGGTGTTTGTCACCAAACAATTCATTCATTTAAATTGTGAGATGTGTTTCTCAAAGTATAGCAAGATGATTTCTTGTGGTTGAATGTGGTGAGACGAATCACACTTGTTTAAGTGTAGTGAGAAGAATCGCACTTGTAAAGGTTTGATTTTCACATAGAAGAAAATCGATTTGTAGTGGAATTTCTTGGGAACCAACTCGGGCGCGAACGTATGATCTAAACAACTGAACCGCGTAAACAAAACGTCATTGTGTTATTTGGTTCTATCTCTCTTAACTCAAGCTCTTTATTATTCATATTTATTGTTTAATTAAGTGATTGGTTTATATACTCATTCCTTGTAATATTTTGTATTAAAATTTTAATTATTAAACCTTGTTTAAAACTATTTTTAAAATTCCATTAAGCTTTTCAAAAACCCTATTCACCCCCCTCTGGGTTATTTTTCGACCTACATAAACTTTATTTTTTTTAACAAAAAAATGAAAAAACAAATCGTAATATAATATTTAGAAACCATACCTTGAATTAAAAATAAAATAAAATCCTTAACCAGTAAACATGAGAGCTACTTAGAACAGTTGAAAACTAACCTGATACTTATCAAACAGCTCGTCGATCCTTTTCAATCAGCTTTGATTCATGTTCAAGCTTCCGAGCTATATAATCTTTGATGACAGATAGAGTGAGGCAAGAATTCTGGGACAAAGTCTGAACAACACTTCCTTAACCTCTTTGGAGCACTCTTTTCCAAGTTCCCCAAAGTACTTTAAGAACACTTCCTGAGTCAAAACTCCATAGTCTTTGGCTGCATGTAAGCAATAAAAAATTTTTGAAACATTAATTTTTTTAACAAAGAAATAAAAAAACAAATCATAATATAATATTCAGAAACCATACCTTGAATAAAAAAAAATCCCTAACCATTAAACATGAGAGTTTTTGCGTAGCAACCTTTAATTTGTGCGTGGATGGAGGTTTAGGGAAATTAGGGGAATTAGTAGAGATTAAGTGGGAAATTAGGGGAAAAACATGTAAGAAACCTTTAACAATGTGAGAAATCTTACACAAAATTAGTGAGAGAGGGCTGATTACTGAATGTTCTTCATCCCTAACTATTGAATGTTTTTCATAAACCCTTAACAAAGGCGAAACCACCTTCAATCTATGCGTGGATGGAGGTTTAGGGAAATTAGGGGAAAAGCATCTAAGAAACCCTTAACAATGTGAGAAATCTTACCCAACATTAGTGAGAGAGGGTTGATTGCTGAATGTTCTTCATAAACCCTTAACAATGGCGAAACCCTAACTACTGAATGTTCTTCATCCTTAAATTAGTGAGAGAGGGTCAATTCATTGGCGAAAAATCAACAAGAGTAAGAGAAAGAGATAGAGCCCTTCGTTTGTGCCCTTCATTTGTAGCGAGAGCTTTCGTGTATAGCAATGGGGGGTTTGTGAGGGCTCAAAATATGAGAGTTAAAATTCCAAAGAGAGATAGTGAAAAAATAAAAGAGGGATATTGCAATTTCTATCCCGCTCAAATAGAGGGATAACATTTTCCAACTTATTTCGGTTAATACCCAATACATCCTCGCTGACAGGTTATTTTGGTTTGAGACCATGCCGCATCTACTAATGAAAAGTTATATATTAAAAAACAAAAAAGTGACTTTAGGACATTATTTCGGTTTGGAACCAATACAATAGCTTGTCACAGTTCCGGTCCATGACAAACCCTCCGCACATTTCAGTAATATTTTGCCAAATTTGGTGTAGTGTTGATTAGGATTTAGATTAGCATTTTCCTTTTTGGGTGTGTTTGGCTCGCCAGATAAAGATGCAGGATATGACAGGATAAAGGTCGGATAGGATAAGAGTCAGAATTAGTTAGTTAGGAATTATGTGGGATATGACAGGAAAGGAATCAGTCGGATAAGGATCAAGCGGGATCGGACAGGATAAGGACTAGTCGGATAAAGATTTAATAAACTTTGCATTTGATAGAGTTCTGGATTACAAGTCCATATATTATATAGGGTAAATTACCAAAAAATACAATGTACTTTACCCGTTTTTACAATTTGCGTAATGTACAATTTTCTCGACACTACAAACATTGTACTTTATTTATTTTTTTCATTTTAGGTGATTTTATGAACAATTTTTGGGCTTTTTTTTATCCAAAATAAAAAAATAAATAAAGTACAATGTTTCTAATGTCGAGAAAATTGTACATTACCCAAATTGTAAAATCGGGTAAAGTACATTGTATTTTTTTTTTGGTAATTTACCCTATTATATAATACAACTTGTTTTTCTTTTGAAAAGATATGCAATTTTAATTATTGTGCACAAAATTTTTTAACTAATGCGAATTTTCTATTTATAAATAAGTTTCATAAAAAACTCTTTCAGGAGAATAGTTATATATCACATACAATATTTGTGAACTAAGCATTAAGTACAGTTTCAAATTCTAATTTTACAATTTTTTCTAAAATTAAAGTTTCTTATAAATACCTTCATTTAATAAAAAAATAAATAAATAAAAATGCCATATTATAAAAGAAATGAATTTTATTAGTTGAGTTACTGTGATTTTGGGTGGTTGAATATTTTCATTAATAAATTTGATTATCTAAAAAGTGTAAAGAAAAAGATTAAAAAAAATTAATTTTTATATTCATTTTGTTATCTAGCAATCATGGGATAAAATAATATCACCTATAAGGGTGGTATATAATTATCTGGTTCTAAAGGGATAAAATGATAATTAATCCCGAATGCAATCTAGTTCTTTGTTGCGCCAAACGCAGGATATGATTAAAATATCCTATCCACCCTTGTGCTAAACGCATGACATGATTTATTTATCCTATCCTTTCCGATAACAAACAATGGATATGATTAATTAATCATATCATGCTTCTAATCCTGCGCGACAAACATACCATTTGTGTATAAATTAGTAGTTTCCTTGTTGTTCTAGGATTCTAAGTTTTGTTTTGTACTATATTTAAAGGGACTAGATTTCATTGTTTTAATGGAAATTACTAAGACTTTAATCATTAATAATATTGAGTGAGATTAATCCTTTTTGGTTCTTCACGAACTACTTGAACTTATCGGTTTGTTTGTGGCGTTCATCCGACTTATCAATCGGTATTTCGTACTTGGTTATGGCTGATTTTAAAAATTGTCCAAGTTTATTAATTTGCTACGGTTTTCGTGTGTATCTGTGTCGAGGTTTGTACACCAATTCGTTGTGTTTGCAGGTTTCATACGATATCACTGTGGGTCGTATCAGTTGATATCAGATGAGAGCTTCTACTTTTAGGTTTTTCTATCTTTTTATTTCTTATTCTTGTTAGAGATTTAATTCGATTTAAAAAGAAACAAAAGAAAGAGTTACAATAATTTTTTTTAAATCCCGCTGGGCTGTCGAAATTTGTGTTTTTCTCTATCGAAACGACCTCAAATAGTCTTGATTTTTTACAAAATTATTGTAACTTTGTGTTTCGAATATCATATCTGAAAATCAGCCCGATCTTACGGTGAGATCAAAAGTTATAACAGTTTTACGACAGCACTTGGAGAAAAAAAATGTACATGTGATTTGCGATTTTTAGTTATGGATGATTCATAATTGTTTACTGAGGCTTTCCTAATTGAGGCAAGAAAGGTTTTTAGGGAGGAGTTTGATCCACTTCATGAGAGGCTGGAGAAAGTTTGTAAAAGTCTAAATAAAGTAGAGAAGACACAAGTAAAGTTATCACATAATGATCCTAATGAGAGAAGGAGAATTCAGCCTAGAAAATATAGGGTTGAAGATGATTGGGATTCAAGAATTGCTAATAGGAGACGTGATGGTAGGTTTAAAAAAGGTAAAGTTCAGGATAACAACAATATGTGTAGTATCAAGAGGAAGACTTCTTTGAATGATTCCGAAAATTAGCGTGAATTGGAGAAGATGATGGAGGCTTATCTTGAATTCAATATGATGGGCAACAGAGAGTCAAGTCCGAATGCATCATTTTGCGAATCAAATCAATGTAAAGAGGAAGAGAAAGCAGCCATATCTAAGCTACTATCGGAGAATGAACCAGAATTTAATTTTAAGCTGTCATTAGAGGATGAAGAGAGTGATCTACAATGCGAATTGTTGGATGTAAGTATAGTTCCATGTGTGCAAGAAGGAGGAAGATGAAGAAGTACAGCGAGAAAATATCGTTCAAGTAGAAAACATCATGCATGAATCTTAAAAGATAGTTATTGAAATGAGCGATGTCATCACCGAGAAAGAAGAAATATTCAAATTGAGTGATTATGTTTGAAGATTTATGAAATTGTGCATATCGATTTCATTGGCGTTGATAAGTTTGACATTCATCCGAATTACTAGCTAGTCAACTTCTTCAACAAACTGAGAAAAAATGAGTTGTCGTATAGGATAAAGCTTAATGAGTTTCGACTTGCAAGGAGTTTCAAGCATCTTAAATATTTGAAGTATTTATTTTCATGACATGGTAGATTTGTCCTGTTTCAATTTGAGTTGAGAATGAAGCGTAAAAAGTATTTGAAGTACTTCTTCTATTGGCATGGAAGATATCAAGATTCGAAGTGGCATTCGAGGGTTAGTTTTGTCGAAGAGTGGGCGATTTGTGAAAAACGTAATATGAATTTGAGGACGAATCTGTTTCAAGAGGAGGGGAATGATGTGGACAATGCTACATGGGCTCAAATCAATTTGTGTAGGTCCATTGGAAAAATTTGGAAGCTTTATTTTAAATAGTTTTAATTACAGAATTATTATTATTTCCTTATTTAGTTAGGAATGTTTTCTTTAAAAAATTAGGATTTAGATTAGTATTTTCCTTTTTTTATATAGATTAGTAGTTTCCTTATTGTTCTAGGATTCTAAGTCTTGTTTTGTACCCTATCTAAAGGGACTAGATTTCATTGTTTTAATGGAGATTACTAAGACTTTAATTATTAATAATATTGAGTGAAATTTGTAGGTCGGAAAATACCCTAGAGGGGGGTGAATAGGGTTTTTAAAAACTTAATCGGATTTTTAAAAATATTTGATGTCTATATTTATCAAGCAATCAAGAAGAAAGTTAATTCCAAACACAATGAATAAATAACACAATATAATAAAGCAAGAGATAGAAAGATTGAACTGATCGAAGTCGAAGATTTTTTGTTCACACGGTTCGGCTTGTTCCCCTACTCCGCGCTTGGTTAGTTCTCCGAGAATTTTCACTATAACCGATCACCTTCCGGGTGAAGATCAAATCTCTACAAGTGTATTCTTATCACACACTCTCACAAGCATTGAAAACACCTTCAATACTTTCATAAGAAATCCCTCTTGCTAATCTATGAGATACACATCTCACAATTATGATTCAAAATGAGTTTTGGTGACAAACACCAATGTACAATATCTCTCTTGTATATGACAAAATACAAATGAAGCTCACACTAAGAGATATCAAAATTGATCAAAGTATATAGCTCAAAAATGAAAGATTGATTAAAATATGTTCTTGAATCTTTGTTTATTTGAATATATGAATAATAGAGTATTAGAATGATTCAAGGTATATTAAAACATGTCTAGGACCTCATATTTATAGCTTGCAAAACCATATGGTCGTTGGGAATGATGAAGAGAGATTTTGGCTCTAAGGTATACATTTTCAAATTTTCCAACAGCTAGTTTTGACAAAAAATTCAAATTTGTTTTGTTAATTTCTCCCAATTTGACCGTTGGATCATGCTCAAATTTTAGTCAAAATTGTCAAGAGATGTTTTCCAACTACTGTAAAAATTTTAAAATAATCGGAGTTCAAGAAGGCCTCCATCTTACTGTTAGATCAAAATTGGGCAAAAATTGAGCGAATTTTAAATGTAAAAAAAAATATTTTTGCAATTTAACAATTTAGTTCCAAATAAAATTCTAATGATTTTTGAAACTCAAAAATATGTTTCTAAGATACCTATTTTTGTTATAGCTTAAAATATGATCATTTAAAATTAATATGAATTTATTTTGAAACTCGATTTTTGTAAAATAATGTTTTTCAAAATTAATATGCTTGATTTTCTTGTGCGTATCTTCACTTGTTTGATGTTCTTGATCCTTTCTTGGTTTAGATAACTTGTAGAACATGTGGAGATTATTCTTGTGCATATCTTCACTTGCTTGATGATCTAGATCTTTTCTTGGCTTTGTATAGCACATATATATCACTTGATTTCATTTCTTGTGAGTAGAGGCGTTTGTAAAGTTTGTGTGAGATTTTGATTGCTTCAGTTTGAAGTTACACTTGGTCGGAAGTTATATCGGTTAAAATGGCTATCATCATTGGAACAACCGAGTTAAATAACACTTGAACACTTGGTTGTATTATGCCAATGAGGAACAAGAGCAAAAGTTCTTATTTCTCCAGCACATGGGTGGATGAATTTAATGGTTAATTGACCTTTTACGCCTTTGAAGTTTTATGTGTTCTATCTTTGGACCCTAATGTGTTGGTCCAAAAATTTGAGCTGATTTGCAAGTCTATTCGAAATGAGAGCCTTGTCCATTCTCTCTCTCTCCACTATTTTCTACACTCACGTCACAAATTTGTACACCCAATTAACTCCATTATTTTCTAAAAAAAGGTAAAAATAAAAAATTTAATTCTGTTCATTGCATTTACCTTATTTAATCTATTTTTTTGGGATGATATTTTTTCCACACAAAACACTTAGTTTTACCCTTACTTCCGTTCGATCCTTGAAAAACTGAGTAAGGTACTAGTTATTCAATTTTTAAAGATATATATTCCGTACTTACGAATCAAAGAAGGCATTGTTAAATTTATACTCAATTTTCAATAATCGAATAATTTTTTTTTTACTCGATCGCCAAATCAAAAGCAAGAGAGAAATGAAATATTTTGTAGGTGAGTTCCATTATTTGGCGGACATCTATTATTCTATTGCACCTATGAAGTTGGCTACGGATTCCTTTTCTCCACCCATTCCATTACTTTTACCACAATAGAAAACTTGACTGACAAGAACGAGTAGAAAAATTAAAAAAAAAAAAAAAAAAAAAAAACGTAAAGAAAAAGAAAACCACGGATTTTGATATTTATTTCTGCATTAAGAAACAAACACTTCGTTATCTATATCTATTAATTTACCAATCCAATAATCTTTCTAAATGATCCCCCGCTGCTCCCCATCCTATAAGTGTTGCCTACATCCTAATATTCTCTCCAATTTTCCCCGTTTCATCTACTTGCAGATTTCATTTTGTCGCTCTCCGACCGACAACTTTTTCCGGCGAGCAATGGGTTTGGCCTCTAATTCGGGTAAGAATTGAATGTTGTTTAATTATTCTTTATGAATGAATATGGGATCATGTATATTGCTTTAGGTTTTGGGCATTTTTTCCTATGAATGTTAGGATTCGTTTCTGTCATCTTATTACCATTATTGATTGCTTTTGGTACTAAATAAATGCCTCTTGGATTTCTTTCAATGCGTTTATGTGTCTGAAAAAATAGTTTCTGCGTTGTGATTATTGAATTGAAGCATTTTGGACTGTATTTTGGTACTAAATGAATGCCTCTTGGATTTGTTTCAATACGCTTATGTGTCTGAAAAATAGGTTTTTGCATTGATTATTGAATTGAACTATTGAAGCATTTCGGACTTTATTTTGGTACTAAATAAATGTCTCTTGGATTTTTTTAGTACGCTTAGGTGTATGTGAAAAAATAGGTAATTAACATGTCTTTTTATGTGAGGAATCACCGATGAGACAATAGTCGTAATTGTGTTGGGATATAATAGATAAGATTTTTCAAGTTGAAAGTCACAGATTTTATGTTGTGATTGTAGAAGTGAATGTGTAGCTTCGTGTAATTCAATAACTTGTCTTCAGGTTGACTTAAAATTTAGCATTTTTCATTCTTTTTTTTTTTGGACCAAGTATTAATTATTATGCAATTGAAAGTAATATATCAAATAATTGTAATAACTTAATTTATAAATTAAGGAGCAGTTAAACAAACCTTAAATTTGAAAAATTAAAGCGAAAATTGATTTCCAGGGTCTTCTCGATTTTGTTCCCCGTAAGAGCTCTAAACTTCTACGGAACACATGCATTTAGAACTTTTGTTACAATTTATTTTAGCATAAAGGGCATTTAAAATGTTTGTTCACAACAAAATTGACTCCATTTGTAAATTTAAATTTTATTCTTATTAAATATTTTATTCTTTCTACCAATGTCTTGTAGTTTAGTTGCATCCTCTCTGATCTTGTATTAGAGAGGTCACATGTTTAAAACTCATGAATGTGGTATTCGAACTTAATAAAGTGGGTTGTTCTCTTGGCTCGGTTGGGAGACTCTCATGAGGGTGACGCGAAATAAAGCTTGCTTATTCATCTCTTTGGTCAGCGAATTATGTAGTTAATAGTACAGCTAGAGCGGCAAAATTTTATATCTGATTTATATAATTATTTTTGATATAAATAATTAATCAAAAAAATAACTAAATTATTTTTTCTCGGTCATACGTGTGTCTAGCTATCATGTGGCGACAACTAAGGCTGTGAATAATTTTGACTTTTCCAAAAAATAGGTATAAAAGAAGAAATGTACTTACTTCAAAATATAAATATGTGGTTCTCATTATTGCCAGCAAAAAAACAAAAATGTGATTTTTATAAAATCAATAATCATTGTCAATATTAATATCAATACGTCCAAAATAAAGGCGGCGCCGCCATGTGTAGTTTCTTGCCATATATTTTACTAGAAATTAGGTAGAAGGGCTTATTATATATTGATTTTTACTAAAAATCTATTGAATAATATTTTTTTAAATGAAAGGCCTATTTTTAATCGGTAATTAGTGTAAGAGGCTTATTTTGTTTTATATTTTAAATGAATGTATTTGAATAAATTTAAATATCATTTAATTAATAAAAACATGTTATATATTACCTAAATTACCACTCTTTATGAAATTTGCACAAAAAATATGGACTGCAAAGTTCATATTGCAGTAAAATATGAATTGCAAAGTTCATATTGCAGTAAAATATGAACTGCAAAGTTCATATTGCAGTGAAATATGGATTGCAATATGAACTTTGCACTAAAAATATGGACTGCAAAGTTCACATTGCAGTAAAATATGGACTGCAATATGAACTTTGCACCAAAAATATCGACTGCAAAGTTTACATTGCAGTGAAATATGGGCTGCAAAGTTCATATTGCAGTAAAATATAGACTGCAAAGTTCATATTGCAGTCCATATTTTAATGCATATTGGTATTTTTTAATTCATTTTAAGGGTTGGGATGTCATTTTACAATGAAAAAAAAAAGACACATGTCATATTATCAATAAAATAAAAAAATAGGCCCTTTATTTACAAAAAAATTATTCCTTGGCTTTAGTGTGAAAATCTTTCTCTAATAAGACCTTTTTTTTAATTGTCCCTATATTTTAGAATGTATTTATTTTCATATGTCAAAAATAAGGAAATTTTTGTAGCCCCCAAAAATTATTAAATTCACTCGAATTATGGGAAATTTGCATTTTATTTCGGACAAATATTTTATTTTCATTCAAACTCACTTCAGTAATTTCTAAAAAGTTAAACAAAGATTTAAACCCTTTTCATACCCCTTATTTCTTCGCACGGACCGGTGTGTACTTGAAATTTTTCGTATACACATATATGTATATTTTGAATTACAAATCAGAGAAACAACAATTTTTATTGCAATTCAAGAAATTAAGCACCGAATCAATTTCACTTCCATTGATTTCACAAATTCATCTTGATTTCATAAACTCGCTTTTCCTCTTTTTCTAGCGAACTCTCCAGCCATCACTTGGAAAATTATCAACAATTTTGCCATTGACAAAATAATATGAAGCACTGTTTGGAGATAGTAGGAGGTCAATCGCAGGTGACTGCGATTTAAAACGTTAATGAGATTTTATGTATTTGAAAAAATGGGAGAAGAAAACAAAAACAAAGCAAGCACCAATGTAAACATTCTTGTGTTTTTTTAAGTCCCATACGGGAGAGAAATAAAACTTTTCATGGGTTTTAATAATGAATAATTTGATTAAAGGTTTGAGACATCTGGACATTAGACTTTTGTGTTATTGGGTAAGGACTTGGGTTCACACACGCCGACCTAGGCTATGGGCTTATTTTGAGTAAAATATTATGCTTTTAGACAAAATTCTTTTGAAAAATTTAATTTATTAAATATATATATATATATATATTTAATTTTAACAAGGCTTTACCTGAGTTTCACATGGTTGTTTTTTAAGTCTCACAGGTTTGAAACCCATGGACGTGATATTCGAACTTAATAAAATGCGTTGCTCTCTCGGCTTGGTTGGGAGACTCTTATGAGAGTGACGCAAAGTAAAGCTTACTTATTCATCTCTTTGGTCAGCGAATTATGTAATTTATAGTATAGCTAGAGTTACAAAATTCTATATCTGACTTTATGTAATTATTGTTGATATGAATGATTAATCAAATAAATAAATAAATTATTCTTTCTCGCTCATACGCGTGTCTAGCTAGCATGTGGCGACGGCTAAGGCTGTGGTTAATTTTGACTTTTCCAAAAATAGGTATAAAAGCAGAAATGTACTCACTTCTAAATATAAATATATGATTCTCATTATTGCCAGCAAAAAAAAATGTGGTTTTTATAAAATCAATAGTCATTGTCAATATTAATATCAATACAACCCCTCTACAGTCCACTCATCTGCGGGAAGGAGCCAAGGGCGGCGCCATGCGTAGTTTTCCTAATAAGAACTTTTTTTAATTGTCCCTATATTTCAGAATGTATTTATTTTTATACGTCAAAAATAAGGAAATTTTTGTAGCCCCCAAAAATTATTAAATTCACTCAAATTATGGGAAATTTGCATTTTATTTCGTACAGATTTTTTATTTTCATTCAAACTCACTTCAGTAATTTCTAAAAAGACAACTCGAGCTATGGGCTTACTTTAAGTAAAATATTATGTTTTTAGACAAAATTCTTTTGAAAAAATTAATTTATTAAAATAAATTTTTTTTCTTTTTTATTTTAAAAAGGCATTGCCTGAGTCTCACATGGTTGTTTTTTCGGATAGCTCCATTATCGCGCTGTTGTGTTTTTCTCTCCCTCAGTGCAACGGAAAATATTTTAGTTTTCTTCTCTAAAAATATACACACAAAAAATTATAGTTTACCAATTCCGGCCAAAGTTATAAAAGGAGTTAGATTCCGATTTCTTACAGTGCAAAGGAAATCGAGACAGAGAAATTTTTTTGGCTTGTTGTATCTCGGGGTCGGCTTGGCCAATCCGAACTACCCGTACAAACACCGAGCTACCTAATCCGCAACTCAACTTGGTATTTTCCGATCACTATTTAGTAACTTCGTTCTAGTTTCAACATAAGGGCATGCTGAGGTTGACTTACTGCTCCCAAAATTGATTTCTAGGATTGTCAAAATAATGTTTAGCCAACGGAAGCCACACACAAAGAATGAAAATTAGTTGAGGTGTGTGAAAATTGGTCCAGACATCCGTTGGATAGCCCTCGAACCAAAGAAGGAAAAGGCAAAATAGACAGATAGTCTCTCTCTCTCTCTCTCTATTTTCTTTTCTTGGTGTCTATCTTTTGAAAATATTTTGAACCATTTAAAGGGATAAAGTTGAGACCAAAAAATAACTTTGAGGAAAATCAGCAAAAGTGGAGGAAAACGCGGAGGGAATAAAGGGAGCGTGGGAGGAAAATGTGGGAGCATGTTGGGGTAAAAAATGATGGAGCATCTTCTAGTATTTTTATTTATTTAATAAACAAAATTCTTTAAATGTATTTTGTATAAAAAGATAATACACTACGTAAGACAAGCCCGAGCCCGAGCCCGGGCGGGTCGGTCGGCGCGCGTGGAGGAGAACCACATTCATCCAAGTCCTCACCCAATAGCACAAAAGTGTAATGCCCAAAAGGCTCAAACCCTTAAGCAAATTCTTCCATATAAATACCCTTGAAAGGTTTTATATCTCTCCTATGTGGGACTTGGGATAACATCACATTCCATTAAATCACTTTGTCTTGGTTTTATTTTTCTTTAAATACACAAAAACTCCAACAGTTCCCGAATAAATTTTGATGCATTCCTTTAGGGGGAAAAAATCAGTTTTGATGCATGTTTGCCAAATTGGCTTACTGGTCCCTTCATGCGCAGACTTGGAAAAAATACTATACACATGCAAAATTTGAGGCATGCAAAAAAATTAAACGTGTCTTTTCATAGTCTTCTAATCCCTATAAATATATAGCAACTCGAGCAATTCTAACAACACATTATATTATATACAAGCCACATATTGAACCACAAACTCCCTCCGAAAATCCCTATCCCATTAATTTCCTAATATCATCATACATACAATCTTCTTCAACTACATAAAAATGGCCCAGAAAGTGACTCCTAATTTAGTGTTCACGGTAAGAAGGCATGAACCAGAGCTAATAGCTCCATCTAAGCCCACCCCTCATGAATTCAAACTATTATCCGACATTGATGATCAACACAGCCTTCGACTTCATTTCCCCGTAGTACAATTTTATCCCAGTAACAAAGAGAATGTTCATAGTGATCCAGTTAAGGTGATTAGAGACGCGCTTGCAGAGGCGCTCGTATTTTACTACCCGTTTGCCGGTCGGCTTAGGGAAGTTTCCAGCGGCAAGCTTGTCGTAGATTGTATGGGAGAAGGTGCTTTGTTCATTGAAGCGGACGCGGATGTTAGGATGGAGCAGTTTGGGGAGGCACTTCACCCGCCGTTTCCTTGCATGGAGGAGCTCCTTTACAATGTTCCTGGCTCTGATGGGATACTTAATTCTCCTTTGCTCTTTATTCAGGTAAAGAAAACTAATAGTATTGTTACACGGACAAAAATAAAAAAATAAATACAATGCTAGTTCGATTCAAATTCATTTGTACTACATCTTGGAATAATTCGAGCAACCATGTTGACTATACTGTTAATAGTGTTAAATTTTGTAGGTTACTCGTCTTCTATGTGGAGGTTTATCTTCGCTTTACGCCTAAACCACACCATGAGCGATGCACTGGGACTAGTACAATTCATGATGGCCATAGGCGAAATTGCGCGTGGGGCAAATACCCTATCAGTTCAACCTGTGTGGCAGAGGGAACTGCTTAATGCTAGGAATCCACCACATGTAACATGTACACACCACGAGTATGATGAAGTGGCTAACACTAAAGATACCATCGCCTCATTACTAGTTGATGTGGACCATCGGTCTTTCACATTTGGTCCCACTGAATTGTTGGCCCTTCGCAAGCTCGTCCCTAAACACTTATCCAAGTGTTCCACATTCGACGTATTAACCGCCTGCCTTTGGCGTTGTCGCACCATTGCCTTACAATTAGACCCCAATGAGGAGGTATATATGCATTTATTATATATTTTAAGTAAACTAGCAGTTTCATGTTTGGAAATTGTACGTAATATTTCAATTTTCTTTTTTCATAGTAAATATTTATTATAATTTCAACAGGTACGTTTCCTTGGTATCGTTAATGCACGAGGCAGATTAGATATGTCGCTCCCCGCTGGTTATTACGGCAATGCCTTTGTATTCCCAGCGGCCATTTCGACCGTCAAAAACCTATCTCAAAACTCATTAGGATATGCATTGGAGCTAGTGATGAAGGCAAAATCAAGTGTTACGACTGAGTACGTGAGATCAGTAGCAGATCTGATGGTTACCAGAGGGCGACCTCCTCTTCAAGCTGCAGGATCCTGGCTCGTCTCGGACTTCACCCGTGTCGGATTAAGGGATGTGGATTTCGGGTGGGGCAAAGCGGTTTATGGTGGGATGGCTACAGGTCGGGTGGGTGATATCCCGGGTTTGTTCAACTTTTTTGTACCATTTAGGAACAATAAAGGTGAGAATGAGGTAGTTGTGCCTCTTTGCCTACCTGCTGCTGCTATGGAAAGATTTGTTAAGGTGCTTGGTAGCATGTTAGTTGGCAACCATCAATTGGTCAATGGTACGGCCTCCTGTCAAATTAAATCCGTATTGTGACTTGTCTATGTTAACCATGATATTTATTGTGTTTCCTTCTCCTAACAGTTTAAACTTTTGGGAGAAATAGTTCCTAACATGGTATTAAAGTTTGGTTTATTAATCTTGAATATGTCTGTTCTGAAGTTTAATTATATGTCTGTTTTGAAGTTATGTCCAATTATATGTATGTTTTGAAGTTATGTCAAATAATATCGCATGGAATAAAATGTATCTTAATTTCTCTCGTATCAGTGAACTACTTCCTACAAATTATATATGTATGTCAAATAATATTAATGTTAGATTTTGGAACATCCAACCGAAAATCAATTGATCATGGGTGGAGTAACCCCTCGATCATATATATTGTTTTATGAGGATTTACTTTTACGATGTAGTTTTGATAATTTTAACAATTAATTGGTAAATGGTACGGCCTCCTAGCTGTCAAATAATGTCTGCATTATGACTTGTCCACAATTAAATATTAATTGAACTTTATGAATATTGGTGGAAGTTTAGTACAAAACGTATGTTTCTCTCATGATAGTGAACTACTACCTACATATAACAGTCGCATGATGATGTCTCAAGTTACTGTGAATCGAAAGTGTGTGCGCGATGAATGAAGTTATGGGACCAAACAGGGACCTGGCCACTTTGGTTGTTGTGGGACTCACTTGATATTTATAATATACGTATGACTAGCTAAAAACATGTTGTAGAAATATTCAAAAGTTTTGTCACAAAAACATTTTGATTGATATATATATATATAACAAGCACATTTGCTATTGGATTGAATTGAATTGTACGTCTTTTAATTTTTGGATCAAATAGTGTTGTTCATCCCTTATTATATTTTTTTATTAATAATTAAATAATTATACTTAGTGATTAATGATCTCACTAACCAAGTTTCTAGTTACGTCACTGGAACCGAACTAACTCTATGTCTAGACCAATACACATTATTCTCCCATGATTGTCAATTTCGCATGGAATAAATTTTCATTACACAACATGATTGGCCAAAAAATTTCCCACATAATTCATAATCACTTCCTCTAAATTTTCTCCTTGGTATACGAGGCAATGGGTTTCCATTTATAAATATATCCAAAGGAAAAACACTTTAGCTTTTCATTTCAAAGTAAGGACACTTCTTTTTCTTTACTTAAAACCCATTCTTCATTTTTTTTTTCTACAAAAAATTTTAATTAGCACCTGCCGCTGCCACCATCCTCCACCACCGGAGATCAGGCAACCACCGTGGGAGCTCCAACAACAATTGGCAGAGTCCTCACTTGAGCTCCGCAACCACTATCAGAGTGTCAAGACCTTATTGGAGTTCCACCGCAAGTACTACAAATATATTTTTGCACTAAATTTGAAAGCAACTAATAATATAAATTATTGTGCAAATCTCTTTTTGCACTAAATTCGCAAGGAAGTAATGTCATGGATTTTAGTGCAAATATATTTTTACACTAAATCCATATACAAATTGAGATATAAATTGTAGTGCAATTTTATTTTACACTAAATCCACATGCAATTAAAGATGTAAAAATTTGAGTGCAAATATACTTTTACAATAAATCCACAAATAATTAAAGGTATAAATTTGAGTGCAAATTTATTTTTGCATTGTATATGAATTCTTGCCAGAGCTCATAGGACCTACTCATAGAATTGGCAATAGTCACCGAAGCTTCTGGGAGCTGTCGTGGTGGTTGAAGTGGATTTGCATCAACCAAAAGAACCAATGGTAATAAAGCAATAAAAATGTTAACATATATAAATATCTTAGATTAGATATATAATTGTTCTAATCAAATCTCAATATTCCCCAAATTCCCTTGATTTTATATTCGATATTTAAGTGATTATGCATTCCTTATTTATGTCTCATAAGGCATTCTTCATTAGAATGGTTCATATTAGTATATCACATAATCAATTTAGTATACTATTCTTCCTTTCATAGGCGAAGCCATGTAGGGTGGTTTTGGAATTTTCTATTATATATGGGGTATTTTTTGACTAAAAAAATATATATAGTTACTTATGTGCATAAACTTATACTTGAGGGTAACCAAAGTGTGAGATATGGAGAGCCTTATTTTTCTTAAATGCTTATCAAGTTCATAAGAGGTGACCCCTTATAAACCCATCAATTTTTTCACAAAGTTTTCACGTGGGACTTACCTATTTTCATTCCATTTTTCTATTTCAAGTAGCACAATTTGAGTGATAATTTCTCATTCACACCGTAACCATTTTGGGTAAATTAACAAATATATGATTTCGATATCCTCATGGAGGAGAATATGAATATATATATATATAATAACATTTCACAACCGATTATGAGATCCCAATGTAAATTACCCTCAACCAATGTTTTAAAATTCGAGAGGTGTATTTGAGGCATTTTTCTTGAATGAGGCGAGGCGTACGCCTCGAAGCAAAACGAGGCATAAGCCTAAGTTTTTTGGAAAACAAAATATTAAAAATTATAAAATAATAAACCAACACAAAGTTCAACATAATAATTAATAATACTAAAAGTTTAACAAAAACTAGAATAAAATCATCAAAGTCATCCAATGATTCATTATCAAACAGCACAAAACATGACGCAGACAAGGCTACATGGGCTCAAATCAATTTGTGTACGCCCATTGGAATAATTTAGAAGCTTTATTTTAAGTAGTTTTAATTATAAGAATTATTTATTATTTCTTCATTTAATTAGGAATGTTTTCCTTAGTCAATTAGGATTTAGATTAGTATTTTCCTTTTTGTGTATAGATTTGTAGTTTCCTTATTATTCTAGGATTTTAAGTTTTGTTTTGTACCCTCTTTAAAGGGACTAGATTTCATTGTTTTAATGGAGATTACTAAGACTTTAATCATTAATGATTTTGAGTGAAATTAATTCTCTTTAGTTCTTCACGAACTACTTGAACTTATCGGTTTGCCCGTGGCATTCATTCGACTTATTAATCGATATTCCGTACCGGGTTGTGACATCTTCGATTTTCACCAATTTGATTGTAGAAACGGATCAGGTTTATTAATTTGCTACGACTTTTATGTATATCTGTGTCGAGGTTTGTACACCAATTCATTGTGTTTGTGGGTTTCGTGCAATATCACCGTGGGTCGTATCAAAACAAGCGTCCTCAAACAATACTAATTAAGTTGCTATATGTTAAGTACTAACAATAGTATGCATATGCTTCACACTAAATAGTAATTAAGCATATGCAAACCTACAAAAAAAACAAACCCACATCAAATCATCAATCACACAGTCTATACTCAAAATCGAGTTCAAATTTGAAGCGTATGTATATCATCGTGGGTCGTATCAGTTGGTATCAGAAGAGAGCTTCTACTTTTAGGTTTTTCTATCTTTTTATTTTTTGTTCTTGCTAGAGATTCAATTTGATTTAAAAAGAAACAAAAAAAAAGAGTTACAATCATAATTAATTTTTTTTAAAACTCATTGGGCTATCAAAATTCTTGATTTTATCTATTGAAACAAACTCGGACCGTCCTAATTTTTTTCGTGATTTAAGTAACTTTGTGTTCCAAATACCATATCCAAAAATCAGCCTGATCTAACTGTGCGATCAAAAGTTATAACAATTGTACGACTGCACTTGCAGAAAACAAAATGTACATGTGATTTGCGATTTTTAGTTATGGGTGATTTAAAATTGTTTATTGAGGTTTTCATAATTGAGGCAATAAAGATTTTTAAAAAGGAGTTTGATCTACTTTATGAGCGGTTGGAGAAAGTTTATAAAAGTCTAGATTGAGTAAAGAAGACACGAGTAAAGTTATCACATAATGATCCTAATGAGAGAACGAGAATTCAGCTTCAAAAAGAAAGGGTTGAAGATGATTGTGGCATTCGAGAATTGCTAATAGGAGACATGATGGTAGGTTTAAAGAAGGTAAAGTTCGGGATAACAACAATATGTGTAGTATCAAGAGACTCTATTGAATGATCCCGAAAATTGGCGTGAATTGGAGAAGATGATGAAGGTTTATCTTGAATTCAACATGATGGGCAACGTAGAGTCAAGTCCGAATGCATCCTCTTGTGAATCAAATCAATGTAAAGAGGAGGAGAAAGAAACCATATCTAAGCTACTATCAGAGAATGAACCGGAATCTGATTTTAAGCCGTCATTGGAGGATGAAGAGAGTGATCTACAATACGAATTGTTGGATGCAAGTATAGTTTCATGTGTGCAAGTGGAAGAAGATGAAGAAGTACAGCGAGAATATATTGTTCAAGTAGAAAACATCATGCATGAATCTCTAAAGATAGCTAATGATACGAGCGACGTCATCACCGAGAAAGAATAAAATATTCAAGTTGAACGATTATGTTTGAAGATTCATGAAATTGAGCATATCGATTTCATTGGCGTTGTTAAGTTTAATATTCATCCGAATTACCGGCTAGTCAACTTCTTCAACAAATTAAGAAAAATTAAATTTTCGTATGGGATAAAGCTTGATGAGTTTCAACTTGCAAGGAGTGTCAAGTATTATAAATATTCAAAGTATTTATTTTCATGGCATGGTATATTCGTTATGTTTCAATTTGAGTTGAGAATGAAGCGTGAAAAGTATTCGAAGTACTTGTTCTATTGGCATGGAAGATATCAAGATTCGAAGTTGCATTCAAGGGTTAGTTCTATCGAAGAGTGAGCAATTTATGAAAAACGTAACACGGATTTTAAAACAAATTCTTTTGAAGAGGAGGGGAATGATGCGGACAATGCTACATGGGCTCAAATCAATTCCTGTATGCCCATTTGAATAATTTGAAAGCTTTATTTTAAGTAGTTTTAATTATAAGAATTATTTATTATTTCCTCATTTAATTAGGATTGTTTTCCTTAGTCAATTAGGATTTAGATTAGTATTTTTCTTTTTGTGTATAGATTAGTAGTTTCCTTATTATTCTAGGATTCTAAGTCTTGTTTTGTTTATATTAGTAGTTCCCTTATTATTCTAGGATTCTAAGGGGCTAGATTTCATTGTTTTCATGGAGATTATTAAGACTTTAATTATTAATAATATTGAGTGAGACTAATCCTCTTTGGTTCTTCACGAACTACTTGAACTTATCGGTGTGTCCGTGGCGTTTATCCGACCTATCAATCGGTATTCCGCACCGGGTTGTGGCGTCTTCAATTTCCACCAATTTGATTGTAGAAACGATCCAGGTTCATTAATTTGCTAAGATTTTCATGTGTATCTGTGTCAAGGTTCATACACCAATTCGTTGTGTTTGCGGGTATCGTGGGTCATATCAAAACAAGTGTCTTCAAACAATACTAATTAAGTTACTAAATAGTAAGTAATAACAATAGTATGCATATGCTTCATACTAAATAGTAATTAATCATACACAAGCATGTAAGCTACAAACCCGGCCACTACAAACTTGTATAATAACTTCAAAAAATAACTCAAAAATCGAGTTCAAATGGGCCGTGAGAGATGCTCAAATTTACCAGATTGAAGACCAGGATGGAGGGAGAGAGACGATTGGCTTTGAGAAGGGTGATTGGAGAGAGACGAGTAGCATACATTTAGATAGAGAGTTGTGTTCGTCATTTTTTTTGGGCGGGTTATATTCGTTTATATTAGGGCTTAGTAATTGTAATAAAAAAAAGGAAAAAAAAGAGGTAAAAACACAATTTCTTGACTCGTCCGCCTCTTACGATTCGACTCAGAACCGAGTGCACTCGTCTACCTCACTAAACTGACTCGTAAGCCTCGAAGCATGAATCATCCGCCTCGCCTAGACTCGCAAGTTGACTTGTACGAGTCAAGCGTTTTTTAAAACATTGCCCTCAATATGGCTCAAAAATGGTATTTTACCCATTTTTCCAACACTATCGAGGTAAATCATTTCTTAGATCTAGTTTTTAATATTGGGTATAATTATTTCTTAATTACTTACATAATATTAGTTGTTCTTGATTAACTGCATAATATTATTAATACTATTATATTTGTGTTGTATTATTATAATTTCTCATAATTGTTCACATTCGCTAGTTAAGTTGTATTAAGTATTATTATTAATGCTTTTATGTTTATATTCAAATTTTATGTCTTTAAATATGTCTATGTGTATTTTGAATTCTTCAACCCCCCCTCCGCCCTTGCCCGCCCTTGCCAGATTCCTGACTCCATTACTATTTCCTCTATATTTCTCTTATTCTAACATGGTATTAGAGGGCTATTATAGAATTTTAATCTAATTTTTATTGTTGCCAACGGGTGACAAATATTATCTCCCGTCGAACCACCATCGTCACCTATCACGTTCATTCAATTAAATTAGTGAGCCCACTATCAGAACATGCACAAGTCATCATTTACCCAATAACTTACACCACTATATCCTTTTCTTTTAAACATTTTCACACCATCGTTTCCTCTTAATAATCCATTGGAAAAAAAAATATGGAGCACCATAATCTAAAACTATACTCAAATTCCTCTTTTGGTCAATCGTAACAAGATCACCCACTCACCATTGCTGCTTAGCAAACTTAGACCGCCTTGCCTTGACCATTCTGCTGAATTGACAAGTCATCGAACACCTCTGTGTCGAACCCCCATCTTACCAGATAAGTAATCGATCACCTCAATGCCGTTCCACTATCATAATGGACAAGTCACCGAGCTCATCGACAACTGTTGTAGCTCTGTGCCAGACCAATGCACCATAGCTCTCTTGCCAAATAGCCCCTCATGCTAGGGAACCATCACCCCAAGAACTCCCACCAACAACTGCATCATCCTTAACTCCAATTGCCTCTTAACAATCACCACTTTAAGACTTCATTTCCAAACTCAAGTTGGTCTCACAATTATTATCTAGAATTTGAGTGGGGATGTTAAACATATATAAATATCCAATATTAGAAATATAATTTATATAATCAAATCTTAATCTCCCCTAAATCCTGTTAATTATATATTTCATATTTAGGCAATTTTTCATTTTTTATTTATGTCTCGTAGAAGCCTATATAAGGCCCTTTTCATTGAAATGCATGGTTCATATCACATAATCAATTCAATATATTATTCTTCATCTCTATTCTCTCTTTCTACAAAAAGATTGTGGTCAGGGTATAATTGACCATTCAAAAAATGGGTGTATTCTTTTAGTGGATAAAGATTAAAAATTGTCCTTTAAAACAAATTATAGAAGAAGTTCTCCATCTAATATGAAATAAAAAGATATCCAGAACTTTAATATAATTATATGTGGAGGAGGCTGTTAAAACCCATTTTCTCTTATCTAGATACAAGATTTGTGAGCGTATACCAAATTTTCTTTAATTATTACAAATTTGTAGTACGTAAAATATTTTAATTATGAATAAATTGTCAAAAACTTTTTGCTTTCTTGTCAAAATCAAGTGAATAGATTTTGTAAGTACAAAGATCCAATGTTATCTTTAAAGAATGAAGTGTATAACACACATGCACATATGCATATATATAGAAATGCATATAACATTTTTTACATGTTACAACTAATTGTAGAAGAGAAGACTCCAACATTCTTTCAAGTTTGTGAACAACATTTTTAAGTAGTTTTAATTATAAGAATTATTTATTATTTCCTTATTTAATTAGGAATATTTTCCTTAGTCAATTAGAATTTAGATTAGTATTTTCCTTTTTGTGTATAGATTAGTACTTTCCTGATTACTCTAGGATTCTAAGTCTTATTTTATTTAGACTAGTAGTTTCCTTATTGTTTTAGGATTCTAAGTCTTGTTTTGTACCCTATTTAAAGGGACTAGATTTCATTATTTTAATGGAGATTACTAAGACTTTAATCATTAATAATATTGAGTGAGATTAATCCTCTTTAGTTTTCTCGAACTACTTGAAGTTATCGGTTTATCTGTAGCGTTTATATGACTTATCAATCGCTATTTTGTACCCGGTTGTGGCGTCTTCGATTTCCACTAATTCAATAGAATCGGTCTAGGTTCATTAATTTGCTACAGTTTTCGTGTGTATCTGTGTCGAGGTTCGTACACCAATTCATTGTGTTTACCGGTTTCGTGCGATATCACCGTGGGTCGTATCAAAACAAGTGTCTTCAAACAATACTAATGAAGTTACTAAATAGTAAGTACTAACAATAGTATGTATATGCTTCGTACTAAATAGTAATTAAGCATATACAAACCTACAAAAAACTACAAATCCGCATCAAATCATTAATCACATAGTCTATACTCAAAATCGTGTTCAAATATGAAGCATATGCATATACACAAGCATATAAACTACAAACCCACTAGAAACTAGTATAATAACTACAAAGAATAACTTAAAAATCGATTTCAAATAGGCTGTGAGAGATGCTCAGATTTACCAAATAGAAGACCAGGATGGAAGGAGAAAGACAACTGACTTTGAGAAGGATGATCGGGAGAGAGATGAGCAATGTACGTTTAGATAGAGAGTTGTGTTCGTTGTTTTTTTTTAGGAGGGTTCTATTCATTTAATTAAGGCTTGGTAATTGTAATAAAAAAGGTAAAAATATAGTTTCTTGACTCGTCCGCATCTTACAAATCAACTCAAAACTGAGTGGACTCGTCTACCTCATTAAACTGGCTCATAAGCCTTGAGGCATGAATCATCCGCTTCGCCTCTACTCGCAAGTCGACTCGTACGAGTCGACATTTTTTAAAACATTGCCCTCAACATGGCTTAACAATGGTATTTTACCCATTTTTCCAGTACTACCGAGGTAAATCATTTTTTAGATCTACTTTTTAAAATTGGGTATAATTTTATTTCTTAATTACTTACATAATATTAGTTGTTCTTGATTAACTGCATAATATTATTAATGCTATTATATATGTATTGTATTATTGTAATTTATCATAATTGTTCACATTTACTATTTGAGTTGTATGAAGTATTATTAATAATGCTATTATATTTACATTAAATTTTATGTCTTTAAATATGTCTCTGTGTATTTTGAATTCCCCCCCCCCCCCGGCACAAATTCCTGGCTCCGAGGGCTAACATAGAATTTTAATCTAACTTCTATTTTTGCCAACGAGCGACAAATATTATCTCCCGTAGGACCACCATCGTCACCAATCATGTTCATTGAACACCATGAATCCACCTTTGAATTGTTTATGTACATCACCACTCAACAATGTCCATCCGCAAGATCGTCCACCTTTTTTGGTCAATGCACATCTCAAGGTACACCCTATTTCACCTTACTCGAGGAACCTGCACAACCACCTTGATAACAGCACCCCAGGTGTACGTAAGTGTAGACACCCCGATCCGTGACCCCCGCAAGAACCCTAACGACCTACGAGACTACTATTTTTTGGAGTCTAGGACACACCCGAGCACCCGAAACTACTCCGGGGGGGTTTGTTGCGCGACAAACCTATTTTTATGAAGGATTGTCGCACGACATATCACATTGTCGCGCGACAATCATTGGAATGTCGCGCGACAATCCCACTATGTCGCGCGACAATCCCTCTCTGCACCCGACCAACCACTTTCTGACACATCACAGTGTCAGGACCCATCACTTCAGCCGTTTGTCGCACGACATACAGGAATGTCGCGCGACAAACAGATATGTCGCGCGACACTTGCCTTTTTTGGGGAAATGTCGCGCGACAATCTTCCCCGAGCAGTATAAATAGGCCAACACCCCCAAGGGTTCAAGGCAGCAATTGGAATCTGAGAATTTGGAGCTTTAGATTTGATTTTTATCAAGCACTTTTCTACTATTATCTTATTTCTGAAGAATTATCGAATCTATCCTCGACACTCGACGTGTCCCGTCTCCGGAATCGATTTC
The DNA here is from genome assembly GCA_021464415.1 of Lonicera japonica. NCBI lineage: Eukaryota > Viridiplantae > Streptophyta > Magnoliopsida > Dipsacales > Caprifoliaceae > Lonicera > Lonicera japonica. Next base: position 67,932 of record JAKCWG010000438.1, on the reverse strand, counting down.
TCGGAAATATCTGAAGAAAGAGAAGATTATTATCGCCAGAGATCCTTCTGCCGTATTATATTTTCTTTCTTATTATTATTCTCGTCGGGAAGGTAAAGAAAGTCCCTTCTAGTATTTAAAATTAGATATCTGTGTACTTGTTTTACTTCTGTTATTCTGTCCACGTTTTATTTGAATAAACTTATTGTCAAGTTACAAATAGTCTATCATTTTCGACACAAAAGACCCTGATAAAACCATTTTCAAAACCAGAAGAATAAGTACGTTATCGACCGGATAAAATTCTGTTTTCAAAACCCGGACTGATAAGACTTATTTAGGAATTAAAAATCAACATATCCTGTCTTCTCTATAGACTGCGATGTGTCTGATATTTCTCCTCTTTATAGTCCCGATATGAGATCCGAATTTTCACAAAAGTAATCACAACCCGAGAAAACCGTCATTATCTGGGAAATAATACGGGATACTCTCTTTAAAAATAAATATAACTTTTATCATTTGTATTTTACATCTTTTAAAACAAAAACATCGGATCTCGGAACACAAAGGTTTTCATCCTTTTCCCGTCTTCCCCCAGAAATTAGGGTTTTCATTTGAAAAGTAGTAGACTATCAGTAAAAGCATCCAAGTTTTTCAACATAAAATAAACATATAAGTCCACTAGAGGCCGAAAGGGCGGAATGGGTGCTTAACACCTTCCCAAACCGTAATATAGTTTCCGAACCCTATAGAATCCTGGTTTCGCAGACAAAACGTGTAAAGAAAGGCTTGTCTATAGCCTTCCCCCTTACACAACCTTTTTGTCCGTTTTCTCGTAAAACGTACTGGCGACTCTGAACGAACCCCTTTGCATCTAGAATAGATGTAAGGACACCCGATATGAATCATCAAACAACTCCAAGCAAATGGAGCGACGGAATCCCTTCCGACGCTTCAGACCACCACGAACGGGGACGAGACCCGGGGGTCGCATTTGCGGATTCTCACAGTGGCGACTCTGCTGGGGACACTAGAGAACTAGACTCTTATATATGGACTTTTTGTTTATTTGAATACTTGCTTTTTTCTGCTTTCCCTACTTATGTTAATTGATTGAGAAGAAACATTTTTTTCAGAAAAAGGGAATTTTTTAAAAATACGTAATCAAGATAATGATATTTGTAAACCCAACCTTTTTCGCACGCACTATCACAAATCATGCATTGGTTCTACGAGTGTGAATTTACCCCAAACCCTCGAAAGTATTATAAGTGAGTAGGGAGTTGGCTTGCTTGGGCCAACATAAACCGAAAGCATTTACTTCCACTCTTCTTGGCCAAGTACACCCCCGAGGTATATCGAGTGACGAGAACACTCACGTACCCGGGAAGTATATCAAAAGGCTCTTGCACGTACCCGCCCCTGGGGTATATCGCAAGGTCTTGCCAAAAAAGGAGGGAGCCTGAAGCCTTAACCGTTCATACACCTGCGCTGCATATAAGATTGAGTCAAGATAAAACACTTGTCAAACAGCCATAGGGGATGTACCACCTTACGGCTTACTTTTGGACGCCCTTTTAAATCCGAGGCTCTTCTCGGCAATTTTTAGTGGTTCTTTTGGCAAAAATCGAGTCGCATCACAGTCTTCCTTCATCTTCGCCACGTGGTTTCGTCTACAGTCGTGAAGCAACAAACAGACTGGAAGGTTGGGCCGGTCGTGATCACACCGGAAGACTAGTAAGACCAAGTACACCTGAAATGGCCGATGAACGTGAGAATAAAGAGACAGATCAGAGCCTAGCCGAGGCATCATCAGCTCAGCCAACCCTAGCCGAAATGCACCGTTTACTCATGACCGTCAGCAGGGATCTGGCAAACCTCACGAACGAGCAACAGGGTACCCGGATCCGAATAGAAGAATTATCAGCCGAACGAACTGCACCACCGGGGTTTGATCGACTACCACCGAATCGAGATCCGAACCAAGGACAGTCTTCACAAGTACTCCCCCCAGTTCAAGGAACCAATTCACCCCAAACGAGCCCTATCGTAGTTGGTCCCGTTCAAACCGACCCCAACAATCAGAACCAATGGGCTCCGGATTCAGGCCCCACTTACCAACAGCAGGAGCCACCCATAGTCTGGCCGCAACCCCAAGTACAACCCGGTTTTGACCCCCAATACCAACCATGGCCACAAGTTCCCGCAAAACCCATTCCACCACCGGCCCCAGCAGCCCTCCCCAATGAATACCCAGACATCAACCGACTTCGGGCAGTATATGCAGAATCGGTAATAGCACGGGAACAGCCCGACGAGGTGTCAAGAGAGAGTGAGGAAATGAAGAAGCTGAAAGAGCAGATGAGGGTCCTACAGAAGGGGGTGTCCCTAATAAAAGGTGCAGACGAGATCACGGATATGAATGCCTTCTCCCTCTACCCAGAAGCGAGATTACCCCAGGGATTCAAACTCCCTTCCATCACCAAGTTCACTGGAACCACGCCCCCTAAAACTCACCTACAGTCCTACATCAGATCCATGCAAGTGTCCGGTTGTGGAGAGCCGGAATTAGCACAAGCCTTTCACATGACTCTCACGGGAGCCGCCCTGAGATGGTTCTTTGGTCTAGAAAGGCATCACACGCAGACTTGGGGAGATATCGTCAAAGAATTTATGACCAAATACGGGTCCAACGAGGATTTGGAAATTACCCGTAAACACCTGGAAATGGCCAAACAGGGCGAGAAAGAAAGCTTCAGCGACTTTGTCACCCGCTGGAGGGAGATGGCCTCCCAAATGTCCAAACGACTCGATGAAGAAGAACAGCTGGAAATCATTCAGAAGAACTTCACTCCAGCCGTACTGAGTTGCATGGGAAAGCACGTATTCCCACACTTCAGAGCCCTGTTGAGTATGGGGTCACAAGTAGAGGAAGAACTGGCCAAGAAAGTTGAAACCGATACCAAGAAAGCCTCTTACGCCGGAAGAAAGACGGCCACTCCAGCTGTAAACCAACTAAGCTCGTACCCGTATCAACAAAACCCATTCCAGCAGTCACCGCAAGTCCCCCCAATGAATTGGCCTACGCAGGGAGACTCTTCAAACACCGAGGCCAAGAAAAGGAGAAATTTCTGCACCCTCCCCACTACTCTGGTTAAGAGCCTGGAACTACTCCAAAAAGCTGGACTAGTCACTCCACTCAACCCACGCCCCCCACCAAACCCTATTCCCAACACTTGGAGAATGAATGAGAACTGTGCGTACCATCAAGCGGCAGGCCATGACACGGAACGCTGTTTAGCTCTCCGCCATCGAATCCAGGACCTCATTGAAGCCGGAACCATCCCCGCACCCGGCGGGCCCAATGTTACTAACAATCCACTTCCTAACCATGCTCCACCTGCAGGGATTAATGCCTTGACCACTGATGAAGAAGGCTTCGATCCCGTGGGGCTCATTCGAGATGACCCAACCTACAGGGCACTCATTGTACTGCCAGCAAAGGCTCAAGTTACCCCAGGCCTCAATCCAATAATCGACCAATGGATGGCCAAAATGAACTTCCTACCCGGGCAGGGTTTAGGAAAAACAAATCAGGGGATCTCACAACCACTCACAATCAAAACCAATCCCGAAAAATCTGGGATAGGATGGACCCAGAATAAGAAGAAACAATCATGGAAATCCTAAAACCCCCCCAGGGAGACAATCTGTATGACAGAAACCTCCCCCGGGACTTTCAGTTGGTCGACAAAGCCAGAATCGTCAGAAACTTCAGAGGAATCAAACCCGGCATCCCTTTGGATCCAACAAATCACCCGTTCAGGAAGGGTATACCAACCACCACCGGATGTTGAGAAAACACCGCCACCTAAGGAAATAGGAAAAGATAGAGTGCTTGAGCAGTTGAAGAAGACCCAGGCACACATCACCATTTAGGGCCTCTTGGTTGCCTCCAAACCCCACAGGACCGCTTTCATCAAACTTCTGGACGAAGCCGTGATATCACCGGACTCCACACCCGAACAACTGCCAAACATGATCGGGTCACTTACAGTCCAAAGAAGTCTGTCATTTTCAGATGAAGACTTGTCTCCATTGGGGAGAAAACACAGCCTGGCTCTCCACATCACCGTTCGAACCCGAGGGAAGATCTTGCCACAAGTCCTCATCGACAATGGGTCGACCATAAATGTTTGCCCCCTGAAGACTGCCAGATGCTTGGGTATCTTGGATTCAGAGCTTTCACCATCCGCCGTAACCGTCAGGGCCTATGATAATACCAGGAGGGCCGTTCTAGGTTCTCTGAAGCTTGATCTCATGGTCGGTCCCGGAATTTTTCCGGCCGATTTCCAAATCATAGACATTCCCTCCAGTTTCAACCTCCTACTGGGAAGAGCGTGGCTACACGACATAGGAGCACTCCCCTCCTCCTTGCACCAAAAGATTAAGATACCGTTTGAAGGGAACATAATTACCATCCAAGGAGATCCTGAAAGGACCTTGGCAGATGTGGAGTTACCTGTTTTGGGAATCGGGAGCCAGAGCATACAGTTAGGAGGCTTTTTTTATGAGCCTCAAGTACAAACTCTCAGCACTCAGATAATCGAATATCTTCCCCCAGACAATATCCCCGGTCTCAGCACCAAGATTACAAATATGCTAAGAATGATGAAATACTTACCTGGAGCCGGCCTAGGAATGGGACAATCAGGACTACTTCAAGCCTTGGAACCGGTAACGAGGTATGAAAGGGAAGGTTTGGGGTACCAACACACTGAAGAAGACGATCAGCAAAAAAGGGGCCGAGGGCATCAGTATCCGAGTTTCAGCTCTCTGAACAGATTCTTTATCAAAGAAGGAGAGGACTTCCCCTTTTGTGGCTTCCAGGAGCCTTGGAGAAACAGCAACGGAGAGAACCTTCTTGGATGGGAAATCTTCTATGAAGAGAACCTCTATATCAAGGAAAACACCGTACACAGCTTCTCTACCAAGTTGACAATCGGGTCGAAGGAAGAAATTGAAGACAGGAAAGGCGAAGAGGAAGAAATGATCGGAGATCTCTTCGACATCATGGCTCTGGGGGATGATGAGCCAAGAGACGGCCCTGTACACTTGATATACGCTGATCCAGACTACCAAAGGGAAGGGGAAAAGAGCGAAATTGTAAGGGTGAGAGATAAGAGTGAGGGTAAGGATAGGAGGGAGTCTCTCTTAAATGAACTTTTTAAACTTTTACCTGTAAATACTATTATCAATGAAGAGAACTCTGTTTTTCGTTACCCTGTTATTTTTAATTCTGTAATTGCTTATATGGAATTGGAAAGATTGAACGAACACCCTGAACGGGAGGAGCAGCGTATACAAAGCGAGGAAGGAGACACTCTTGTGATTAACCTCGGAACAGAGGAGGAAAGAAGAGAGGTCCGCATTGGGGCAAGCCTAAGTGAAACAGAAAGAGAAGAAATCACACAAACTCTGAAAGAGTATGTGGATGTCTTCGCCTGGTCTTATGCGGATATGCTAGGTTTGAACAGCCAGATAGTCATGCACGAGATACACACCAAGCCAGAATTTAGGCCCGTCAAGCAGAAGCTGAGGAAACTTACGCCAGAATGGTCCTTAAAAGTGAAAGAAGAGGTGATGAAACAATTAAGTGTGGGTTTCTTGCGGGTAATCGAATACCCTTCGTGGTTAGCCAACATCGTGCCTGTTCCAAAAGCTAATGGGAAAGTCCGCATGTGTGTGGATTACCGGATCTCAATAAAGCTTGTCCAAAAGACGATTTTCCCTTGCCCAACATCGATTTGATAGTAGATAATACTGCCAACCACGCCCTGAAGTCATTTGTGGATGGTTTTGCCGGATATAACCAGATCAAGATGCACCCAGATCACCAAGAGAAAACAGCATTCATCACACCGTGGGGAACATACTGCTACACCATTATGCCATTTGGGCTAAAGAACACCGGGGCAACATATCAGAGGGCGGCTACGGCTATCTTTCACGACATGATTCACAAAGAAGTAGAGGTGTATGTAGACGACATGATAATCAAGTCAAAAGAGAGGAAAGGCCATGTACCAGCCTTGCGAGCCTTCTTTGATCGGCTCCGCCAATATCAGATGAGACTCAACCCGCAGAAATGTGTGTTCGGGGTAACCAAAGGAAAACTCCTGGGATATGTCGTCAGTAAGAAGGGAATCGAGGTGGACCCCGCTAAAGTTCAAGCTATCCAAGACATGCCTAAACCTCGTACCGAGAAAGAAGTCCGAGGATTTTTGGGTAATCTGCAGTACATCAGTAGGTTCATCTCTCAGCTCACTCAGACTTGCGAGCCCATCTTCAAACTCCTGAGGAAATCTTCACCAGGAGAGTGGGACGGCCAGTGCCAAGAAGCTTTTGATAGAATCAAAGAATACCTCTCCAAACCCCCAGTGTTAGCCCCGCCCCAGACCGGACTGCCCCTAATCTTATACCTAACCGTCACTGATTCGGCTGCGGGAGCAATGCTAGCCCAGCACTTGACCGATACCGGAAGGAGAAGGCCATCTATTTCCTCAGCAAAAAGCTGTCCCCGTTTGAGATAAACTACACACCATTGGAGAAATCGTGTATCGCTCTCGTCTGGGTAACACAGAAACTACGGCACTATATGCTAGTTTTCCCAGTCATCCTGGCATCACGGATCGATCCGTTGAAATACCTCTTCGAGAAACCGGCTCTCTCGAACCGAATGGCAAAATGGTTGTTTCTACTCTCCGATTCGACATCACCTACATGACCCAAAAGGCAGTCAAAGGCAAGATCATAGCTGATTACTTGGCCCACAATCCGATATTAGGAGACATGCTAGAAGAAGCCGAGTTCCCGGACGAAACCATCATGAACGTCGAGATCGATGAAGACTGGAAGTTGTACTTTGACGGGGCCGCCAATCGAAACGGAAACGGGATAGGCATCCTGTTAGTTTCTCCGGACCAAACTCACTCCCCGGTATCATATCGTCTGGACTTTTTCTGCACCAACAACATGGCCGAATATGAAGCATGCATACTCGGGTTAGAGATCGCTCTTCAAAAGGGTATAAAGAGAATACAAGTATACGGAGATTCAGCACTAGTGGTCCACCAAGTCCTGAAGGAATGGAAGATCAGAGATGAGAAATTAGTCCCTTACCTCGCCCGACTAGAGGATATCGCAGAAAAGTTCGAGCGTGTGGAGTTTTACTATATCCCTAGGTCCTAGAATAGTTTTGCTGACGCATTGGCAACCCTGGCATCTATGATCGATATCCCGGAGGGGATGGAAGAAATAACCCTTACGGTACAAAAGAAGTCAGAACCAGCACACTGCACGGCCTTGGTGGTAGAGAATGAAGGGAAAGGGGATCCAACCACTTGGTTTTACGATATCTGGAACCTGCTGAAGAACCATCAGTATCCTGAGAAAACAGACAAGAAAACACGGGTCACGCTTAGAAGATTAGCATCAGGGTTCATACTTTGTGCCGGAAGATTGTATAAAAGGAACTACGACGGAACTCATCTTCAATGCCTCACCGAAGAAGAATCAGTCAGAGTAATGGATCAGATACATGGGGGCGATTGCGGACCTCATATGAGCGGACATACACTTGCCTGCAAGATCATCAGACAAGGTTATTTTTGGTCTACTCTGCAAACTGACTGCGCTAATCACGTACGCCGTTGTCACAAGTGCCAAATTTATGCTAAATCCCAGAAGCTTCCTCCAAAAGAGTTGTACACCATGACTGCTCCCTGGCCTTTCGCAACCTGGGGAATCGACGTCATTGGGAAGATCTCGCCCAAAGCCAGCAACGGCCATGAATTCATACTAGTGGCCATCGACTACTTCACCAAATGGGTAGAAGCCGAGTCTTACCAGACCCTCGATGCCAAAAAAGTAGCCCGATTCATCAAAAGGAATATTGTTTGCCGATATGGGGTCCCACACGAGATCATCTCAGATAACGGCACCCACTTCGAAGGAGAAGCTAATACCATCATGGAAGAATACGGTATTACCAGACACAGGTCTTCGCCATACAGGCCACAAACCAATGGGGAAGTCGAAGCCGCCAACAAAAATCTGAAGAATATCCTAAGCAAAATGACCGACACCTGTCGAGACTGGCCAGAGAAGTTACCTTATGCATTGTGGGGATATCGCACCACCGAGAGGGTCTCCACAGGGGCAACCTCGTTCTCTCTTACATATGGGATGGAAGCAGTCCTCCCTGTCGAGTTAGAGGTCCCTTCCCTCAGAGTAATGCTAGAGAATCAAGTCAATGAACTGGAGTGGGTCCAGGCACGGTATAACGAGCTAGCCCTATTGGATGAGAAAAGATTGAAAGCAGCATACCACCATCAGGGGTATCAGAAGAGAATCGCTCGAGCATTTAACCAGAAAGTGAGGACTCGGGGTATCAACGAGAACGATATTGTATTGAAAGAAATTCGAGAACCGGCCAGAGATTCGAGGGGTAAGTTCAGGCAGAAGTGGACAGGGCCATACATCGTCAAAGAAATCGATACAGGAGGTGCCGCTATACTCACTGATTTGGATGGACAGTTACTACATTCACCAGTCAACATGGATCGACTGAAGAAGTATTATCAATAGGTGTGGCATGTAATAAGAACTACGTAAACCTGAGCCCCAACTCGAATATTGTATTTTGGAAAAATCAAAAAGGGGGGAACGTAGGCAACCTGAGAAGTGACTTCAGGCCCGGTTTAAACTTTGTAAATAAATTTATTTCCCGCAAGCAGTCCCTCATATATTATTAAAAGGTGGTTCAGAACACCGAAGGTTACAAAGGAGACATAACAAATACGAAAGAAACTAATCCCTAGGGGTTGGCCACACTGGGTCCTCAATAGCCAAATCGATCCGAGCTTCATCCAAGATCTGATATGCAAAGACAATGTTATCATCAGTAGCCTCCGTATCCATGAACCGGAACCACTCCATTTGAAAGGGGTCGTCGATCAGTTCTCCTTCCAGAGATTGCCACCAAGAGCGGATGATATCAGCCCGGAGAGGCCGGGTAATACCAAACCGGGCATAATTGAACTGACGAGTCAGTCGGGCACGCCACATCCTCTCTACCGATAAAGAAACATGTGGGGTCACAAATTTAGACTCAGAAGAGAAGTTGTTCAGACCAAGGGGAACCTCCTGAGGAATGTTAAACTGCCGAAAAAGACGCCCAGGGAGATAAAAGGAAGTGAACCAGAGCCCGCGGAGCCGAACGTAGTTCTGACCCCCAGTGCTAAGTACCACCGCCCTCAGCTTCCACCAAGGAATGTTCCACCGGATAGCCCAAAAGTTCTCCGAAAACCATACCGTCCAATCAGAGGAAGACATGGTCAAAGCACCAAAGAGAGGCCGATGGAAGAAATGAGTCGGATTGTCGAGCCGAGCTCCGTTGAAACCCACCGATCGAAAGCGCTCTAGCAGCCACATGTATAGCAGACGCGGACTCCCCCGGAAAAAGGGCGAGGCCCCCCGTTGAACATCATCAAGACCATTCAGGGTCTCTGCAAGAATGATCGGCACTATAGACTCCCCATTTCTAGCCTGGTAAATCAGACTCAGGATAGTCGGATCAACACGGGAAGAACCCGTCACCAGCAGCATATCAGAAACCAGACAAATCAGGGCCGCTGCAGTACGCCCCACGCCGTAAGAGGCCCTATCTGCATAACGATGAAAGAACCTCACCATTTTATGGAGGTCAAGAAAACCATCGGCAATGAAACCATCACAGGCCGTCTGGGGAATGGCTAACAGAGCAATTAGCATGTCACGGGGACCGATTTCTTCTATGGGAACTGCCATCGGGAGACAAACGTCAGAACGTAACAGCCAGGAGAACTCCTCATAGGTCGGGCAGAGCTCATCTAGTCCAAAGCGAAAGAGATGGTCCGCAGGACTCCAGAAATACAAGGCACCTAATAGAAAGGAAAAATCGACGGGACGATGGCACCAACCCGCTAAAGGACTGAAGGCACCAAAGTTCAGACCATTTTCGAAAGATATCAAAGCATCTCGAGCATTGACATAAGAAAAATCAGATTTTGTGCGATAAGAAGACATTTTTTTGGAAGGTGTGGGGATGAAGGAAGGAAGATGGATGTATTTATAGCAAAAAAGAGGGACCTGTACCTGTTTGTCGCGCGACAAACCCATATCCAGGAGGGATTGTCGCGCGACAAACTCCTTTGGGGTCACCCTAATTTTGTTCTTTCTACACATAGCAGTCATGATTGCCAAAAGAATCATTTTTGGATGCTTTCTTGTTCTCACTTTGCTCTTTGTTTACAGGAAAAATATCACTACACTACAAGGTATGGCTTCTAAATCACTGACTCTTATATATATATATCTTTCACACACAGAGAATAAAAGTATAATCAAACGCAGATAAAGATATTTTATAAATCCTATAAAAAAAAAACAATTTTTAAATATCTGTCTAAACATGTCTAAAAATAAATACATATCTGTCCAAAACTAACACTAAATGCAGAAAAGGGAAAGCTAATCTACTCGGGCGCGTTTTGACACGCTCTCACTATCACCCGAGCCTTCCTCGGGAGTAAGATCAACGACTGAGACGCTAGGAGCGGGAGGAGCTGCCGCCTGGGAAGGACCCGTAGACTGAACCGGTGCTGTCGGACGGATCACCGAAGATCGGGATCGCCTAGAAGTCCGACTGCTACTCCGCCTAGACTCCGACCGAACATGAGAGGAGGTCAGGGGGTCGTCCGGCCGTAAGGAGACGTCAATAGCCCTCTGATAATCGCGCATGTAGGCCGGAGGGTCTCGACCGACGTACTGGAGCAGGTTCCAGCTGTAAAGATACTGGGCGTGCCAAGCCCGTAGGTCTGCCACCCGTACACTCACCCGCTGTAAAAAGACATAAGATAAAAGAATCAGCACAGTCAAGATAGATAGATATGGATGTAAAGGTATCAAGAGGAGTTGAAGAAAGTACCTCGTCATCAGGGCGACCACCCAGATAGTCAAAAGTATCCTCAGGAAGGGGGTACTCCGGGACGGGATATCGACGTAATCCAGCGCCAACGTAAGAGATGTCCCTGGGGAGTGGGGGTAGATCTACCCACGGAATAGACATCCCCGCCGGAACACCAGCAGAAGTGGACCCGCCCTCCTCGTGGATCGGGAACAAGGGAGGCCGGGATGAAGAACCCCCGAAACTTGGAGATTGGGCAGGAGGACCCATGACAGTCGCCGGAAGAGGAGTCAACGTGGCGTAGGTACGGACCCCCGGAGGATCCACTATGGCCGTCGCCCTCAAAGGAGGTACCCCACTAGAAGGAGTAGCCACCGCAGCTGGAGGAGTCCGCCCGAACTGCTCGTAGTCTGCCCCAAGGTCCGCAGGCTCCCAGGACCTCTCAGACAATCCCGCTCTCCCCTCAGCAGCCTCAGCAGCAGCAAAAAGGACCCCCGGAGACACAGAAGGGCCGGTGGGAAACTCAAAACCCTCAGTGCGCTGCTCCCTCACAGGTGTCGCCTGAGGCGACGGCTCCGGAATCGCTGTCGCGTCACCTCCCTCGCCCTCTGGCCGACCACCGCCCTTGGCCGCAGCAGGAACATCCCTCTCTCCCTCAGGATCCTCGTCCTCAGAATCCGGAATGTTGTCCCTCTGATAGGGGACAGGTGGCAAGTGACCCGGAACCGCCCTAGCTAAATGGGTCTGTCCCCGTATGTAGTTGGGATCACCTCCCAATGCCCGGTACCTCTCATAGAAGACCCGTCCCCGAGTCCCCTTCGGCTCCCTCATCAGATAGCGGGCAGCAAAAATGGGGTAGTCTCCCTCCTCGACGAACGTCTGGAAGCCGAGTCCGCCGACCAAGGCCTGCACCGTCACCGGATCGATCTCGCCCGTCCGCCTCATCAGAACAGGAGGGAATAATGGAACACGAGGCCACTGGGACGGCGTGTGCTGGCGAATGACCCTCTCGCCCAAGTAGAAGAAAAGGCCGTACTCATCCCGGATAAGCCGCCTAGTCCTCGAGGCGGTCAGGGCGCGGCCATACCCATAATGGGGACTCAGATCACCCCAAGGGGCCCACTCAACCTGAAAAGAAAACAAGTTTTTTATTCTCAATAATTTATATATTCTATCTAACTATCAAAGAGCAAGAGAACTAAAATATTTACCTGCTCCTCCAACAGGTCGTGAACGGCAGCAGCTCCGGTCTCCCGAGTCCGGTATACATAGGGAGCCCGGTAGTTCCCCGCAATGAATCGGCGGAGAAAAGGAAACTGGTCCTCGTTCTCAACGAGGAGATCCACCTGGGCACGACCCAGGCGGGTATAAGCAACAAACCAGCTCTGAAAAGGAAAGATAAAAGAAATCAGCAATGATCAACAGGTAATATGTAAAGAACTGAAGCAAGGACAAAAGGACTAAAGTATGTACGTCCCACAGCAGAGAAAAGCCCTTGAGGTTCAGGGCTAAATGGCGAGAGACCTGGTCCATGGCATCATAGAGGACTGCAAGAATGAAGCCTCCCCAGTCATAGTCAAACATGAGGCTGAAGTCTCGAAGATAGGGCAACCACCAAAAGTGAGCCGTGTCCCCACCACGTGCCTCGAACAAATCATGGAGTGTCAACAGAAGAAGGACGCGGGCATACTGGCGCGCCTCCTGAGGGGTCATAGGAACCCCTGAAGCAACTAACCGAGCTCTCTCTATGGCTAGCCGCGTAACCAAGACACCCCGAGGAATCGTATCGCCGGAACTCCGCCGCTCCGGGAACCATCCAAGCGCACTAACGATACCCTCTGCCGTCAGACGCAAAGGGACATCGATCTGAATAGGGACCCCCCTGAAGGAATCCCGGTCAGAGCAAAAAGATCGAGGGGTGTCATCGTCATCTCACCCCAGCTCCAATGGAAGGTATGAGTAGTATCCCACCAATGGCAAGCCAGTGCTGACACCAAAACTGCCGCCTTAGAAACCCGCTCTGGGAGGGCGTCGAAGAGGGAGCCAAAAGGAGTCGCAAGAATCAACTCCTGGACAGGGGCCGGTGCCCGTCGCCACTCCGAAGATATAGTGTTGGGAGAACCCCAACCCCGGCCAACCCACTGCAGACAAGAGAATGAATAGGGGGTTATAGGGGTAAATTATGAAAACCTGAGGGTACTTTGGTGTAATTATGATGGTTATAGGGCTATAGGGGTAAATTATGTAATTTTCCAAAACCTGAGGGTACTTTGGTGTAATTATGATGGTTATAGGGCTATAGGGGTAAATTATGTAATTTTCCAAACCTGAGGATACTTTGGTGTAATTATGATGGTTATAGGGCTATAGGGGTAAAATTATGTAATTTTCCAAAACCTGAGGGTACTTTGGTGTAATTATGAGAGTTATAGGGCTATAGGGGTAAATTATGTAATTTTCCAAACCTGAGGGCACTTTGGTGTGATTATGAGAGTTATAGGGCTATAGGGGTAAATTATGTAATTTTCCAAACCTGAGGGTACTTTGGTGTAATTATGAGAGATATAGGGTTATAGGGGTAGATTATGTATTTTTCCTAAAAACTAAGAGGTATCACAGGTAAAAGTATGTGTTCGCTAAAATCGGGCGTTATTCCTAGGCAGACATGCATACTAACATTATCTAAAACGAATACAGGAAACGACAAGAAGCAGAACAGATAAATGCACGAAAGAAGACATACCAGAGATCGACGACGAATCTTGTGAGAGACAGGCTCAATCAAAAGCCACGGGACATCCGGGACCGGAGCAGCTCGGATAGCATCCCGATAGACCACCGCCCGACCGCGGTCTATCCCATCCTCATCATACCAGTCCAAGTCCGCCCAGTCGTCGTGATGAGGGCTGCAGCGGAGAACGCCCTGAGCGTCAGTAAAGGTGACCTCCTCCTGGTCACCCTCCAATCGGTCGAGATGAGCAGGGTCCATCGGTATAGGTAGAATATATGTGAAAAGGTCGCAAAAATCAAAAACACGGCAGAGCTTCCGCGCTTGGGAGAGAAGAAGAGAAGAGAGAAGGAGAGCTAGAGAGAGAAAGAGAAGGGAGAGAATGAGGTGGAGTGAGCTCAGCAGGAGGCTTATATAGTGGGGCAGTTTGTCGCGCGACACATGGCCACATTGTCGCGCGACAAAGAGCCATTTCACCGAGATGTCGCGCGACAAACCACCATCCCCCCTGATTTTTTGACCTTTTTCTCATTTTTTACCTCCTGCAGGAGGACTTCCGAGGGGCAGTTTTCGAAAAGATTGCTAAAACCGCACACCCATGATAAAGATTTCAACGAGCAAACTTCCAAATCATCTCCCCGAAAAATGCAAGAGCGGAATGCCACAATTAAAAGTAGCCTCTGATCTCACAGAAGGACCGAGACCATCAATTAAGAAAAAGCAGAATAGCGAGATAAGACGGGAATAGAAAAAATTGAAAGAGTAGAAAAGAGGAGAAACCCGCATGAGCGCCCAAAGCAAGCGAGAGAAACAGAAATGTAGAGTGACAGGGAGAGCCACACCAAAAGTGATAGCTAGGCCAAAAACGGCTCAGGGCTTCGTTTTAGGGTGAGTAAGGCTCCTGATCACAACAAAGGGATGAAAAGACTCCTGGTCAAAAACAGAGAGGGCCAGGAAAAGTCTTTCCCAAAAAGAGGGAGAAATAAGGGCATCGAAAAAACAGAAAACGATGTTGGGCCCACCAAAAAGAGAAACTGAGAAAAGAACAGAGATCAGAGATTGGACTTTTAGACAAATTTTCTTTTCAGCACGATACAGAAGAGATGGTTTGGAAAATCCTCGAATCATCACGCTGCGGAAAGCAAAAGAAAATCGAAAACTGCCCTCTGAGAAAAGTACCCTCACTCGAGGAAAACATGAGAACAAAATTCAAGAAAGATATAGGAAAGCGGACATTCGGATAAGATTAGACCTCGAGGAGCTCTTTTCACCCTCACAAAAACTTCTCTCTCTCACTCTAGCAGTCTAAAGAGAGACAAATTAAATTTTGAACAAAAAATCACAAAACACAAGCCCTCTTCAGAGGCAAAATCACAAGCCCTCTCCAGAGGCAAAAGTTACTCATGAAAGTCCTCCCAGAGGCATTTTTTCCTTCTTCTTACAGATATAGAAACCCTCCCAGAGAGGCACAACAATAGTCCTCCCACCTGAGGCGAAGCCCTCCCAGAGAGGCACAAACGGTAGTCCTCCCACCTGAGGCGAAGCCCTCCCAGAGAGGCACAACGGTAGTCCTCCTACCTGAGGCGAAGCCCTCCCAGAGAGGCACGAACGGTAGTCCTCCCACCTGAGGCGAAGCCCTCCCAGAGAGGCACAAACGGTAGTCCTCCCACCTGAGGCGAAGCCCTCCCAGAGAGGCATAACGGTAGTCCTCCCACCTGAGGCGAAGCCCTCCTAGAGAGGCACGAACGGTAGTCCTCCCACCTGAGGCGAAGCCCTCCCAGAGAGGTATAACGGTAGTCCTCCCACCTGAGGCGAAGCCCTCCCAGAGAGGCACAAACGGTAGTCCTCCCACCTGAGGCGAAGCCCTCCCAGAGAGGCACAAACGGTAGTCCTCCCACCTGAGGCGAAGCCCTCCCAGAGAGGCACAACGGTAGTCCTCCCATCTGAGGCGCAATGGTAGTCCTCCCACCTGAGGCGCAAAAAAGATCAATGGTAGTCTTCCCATCTGAGGCAAGTGGAGCAAGTCAAAGCCCTCGAGAGAGGCAATGAGGTAACAAAAGCCCTCTCCGGAGGCAAAACCAAACACGAAGCCCTCTCCAGAGGCACTCACAAGCACTTTTTACATAAACACTTCTTTAGAGTTCATGCGGAAGCCATGGATCACAGTCTCTTCCAGTCGCCTCAATTCCTTGCAAGCAAGGAGCTTGAGTCGAGAGGGTCTGTAGACACCCCGATCCGTGACCCCCGCAAGAACCCTAACGACCTACGAGACTACTATTTTTTGGAGTCTAGGACACACCCGAGCACCCGAAACTACTCCGAGGGGGTTTGTTGCGCGACAAACCTATTTTTATGAAGGATTGTCGCACGACATATCACATTGTCGCGCGACAATCATTGGAATGTCGCGCGACAATCCCACTATGTCGCGCGACAATCCCTCTCTGCACCCGACCAACCACTTTCTGACACATCACAGTGTCAGGACCCATCACTTCAGCCGTTTGTCGCACGACATACAGGAATGTCGCGCGACAAACAGATATGTCGCGCGACACTTGCCTTTTTTGGGGAAATGTCGCGCGACAATCTTCCCCGAGCAGTATAAATAGGCCAATACCCCCAAGGGTTCAAGGCAGCAATTGGAATCTGAGAATTTGGAGCTTTAGATTTGATTTTTATCAAGCACTTTTCTACTATTATCTTATTTCTGAAGAATTATCGAATCTATCCTCGACACTCGACGTGTCCCGTCTCCGGAATCGATTTCTCGGAAATATCTGAAGAAAGAGAAGATTATTATCGCCAGAGATCCCTCTGCCGTATTATATTTTCTTTCTTATTATTATTCTCGTCGGGAAGGTAAAGAAAGTCCCTTCTAGTATTTAAAATTAGATATCTGTGTACTTGTTTTACTTCTGTTATTCTGTCCACGTTTTATTTGAATAAACTTATTGTCAAGTTACAAATAGTCTATCATTTTCGACACAAAAGACCCTGATAAAACCATTTTAAAAACCAGAAGAATAAGTACGTTATCGTCCGGATAAAATTCTGTTTTTAAAACCCGGACTGATAAGACTTATTTAGGAATTAAAAATCAACATATCCTGTCTTCTCTATAGACTGCGATGTGTCTGATATTTCTCCTCTCAAGAGTCATGATTCCATATTAAATTAGTCCCGATATGAGATCCGAATTTTCACAAAAGTAATCACAACCCGAGAAAACCGTCATTATCTGGGAAATAATACGGGATACTCTCTTTAAAAATAAATATAACTTTTATCATTTGTATTTTACATCTTTTAAAACAAAAACATCGGATCTCGGAACACAAAGGTTTTCATCCTTTTCCCGTCTTCCCCCAAAAATTAGGGTTTTCATTTGAAAAGTAGTAGACTATCAGTAAAAGCATCCAAGTTTTTCAACATAAAATAAACATATAAGTCCACTAGAGGCCGAAAGGGCGGAATGGGTGCTTAACACCTTCCCAAACCGTAATATAGTTTCCGAACCCTATAGAATCCTGGTTTCGCAGACAAAACGTGTAAAGAAAGGCTTGTCTATAGCCTTCCCCCTTACACAACCTTTTTGTCCGTTTTCTCGTAAAACGTACTGGCGACTCTGAACGAACCCCTTTGCATCTAGAATAGACGTAAGGACACCCGATATGAATCATCAAACAACTCCAAGCAAATGGAGCGACGGAATCCCTTCCGACGCTTCAGACCACCACGAACGGGGACGAGACCCGGAGGTCGCATTTGCGGATTCTCACAGTAAGCTGTAGCGACTCCACCCCCGGCTCCTCCAAGTCTAACTCCACCATAGGCTCCACCAAATCCAGCTACCGAGACGTTTTTTGTAGCAACTTATCACCTTAGGCCCAACCGAGTTCTTTCCGACTCCACCGAGTCTAGCTACCGGTACTGCTTCACAAGTACGTGGATCCACCATCGGCTCTGATACCAATTGTTGTGCCCGCCGGCACTCAGGTCGGGCCCGGGGCACCAGCCGGGCCCGATGATTCGCGCACATAATAACGATATTGTCCCAACTTAAACACCTTTGGGCCACAGGTGTGGAGTTTTATCTTAAAAGGCCTCGTTATTATGTGGAGACTCTCCCCCACTTTTATACCCATGTTGAGTTCTACAATCTTTCCATGTGGGATCAATGGTTTGAGCCAACCATTCTCAACATGTACTATCCCCATTGGTGTTGGAGGATAGGCCACCCTCTTAAACTTCCCTTCATCTAAGAGTTCAATAAGATTTTGAATTTTCTTTGAGGCTTTCTTTCTTAACAAGTAACGTGACTTTATATTCGAACACCATCTTGTCAAACACTCCTTCCCAACTTTTTCTTTATCTTCGAAGATTTTTTGTGCTGCTGCCTCGTTCAAGTTCACACTTGTTAGCCACGCATTAACATCAGCTCTAATAGTTTCACAATTTATCATGGCTGCGTCAACCTCTCTTTGCACCCCGAGTCTCTTATCTTTTAGCTTCTCAACTTGGCTACTCATATTTTCAATATTCCTATTGTAAAAAAATAGGTAGCCGAATTGTCTCCCGATGGGAGCCACCAAATATTCCATAATTTTTCCCATGACAGAACTTGCAATCTCCACATCCATTCTTCCTTTTGTAAAATATTTGTTCGCTACTTTAGGCCTGAATGTAAACACAATAACAATGAGTTAATTAAAGAAAGAAAGGAAAAAAGAAAAGAAAATAATTACATTTATGGTATTGAGAAGTTAGAAATGAGAAAAACATGTCAAATTGTTAGGAAGGTTGATAGTGTTGGAATTTTGGTGTGTGCCGATTTGGTTCCTGTAGGTTATACCTATACCCGTACTTACGTTACTAGTTATATTATGATTGATGGGATTCTATTTGAGCTTGTATATAAATACAATTAGGGTTATGGTCCCAATTCAAATTAGTATATGCTTTACTCCTCTTTCCCATATTTGCGAGAAAACCCATTGAGCACTCCAGGATTCTGACGTTGGAAGGCTGCAAACCTAATCAAGTTTTTGTGCTTTACGATATCATGGATTAAGGCACGCTTCTTAAAGATTAATCTCTTAAGATCTAGACATGATTAGGATTCTTAAAACTTATATGATTTGAGAGAGGGGTCTTTTCATATTTTCTAATAGAGATATTTTTGTATATACGGAGTATTAGATTTATTAAAGATTAAAGATTTATGCTAAATGAAAAAAAAAAAAGTTAAAGAAGCCAAATTAAAATTTTGGAGACACTTTAGCCCACTCAAATTCCATTTTTTAAAAGTCTTCATTGGATATGATTTGATCTTATATGAGTACAAAGGTTTGGTGGGAATTAAGATTGAAGAACTTGAAAAAAAATATATATATCTTTTCTTTTAGACACTTTTTTTTTCTTTCCTTTCCCTAAATGATTATTGTTCACATTATTGAAAGGTTTGGATCAACTATGATTTATTAAAATTAGAGTAAGAAATTAAAATTATGGAAGGGATTCCTATACCGGTATAAAATCCTAAAAGTCCCATACCGGTAGACCAGACTCTAGACTGCCGAGAACCCAAAATTGCGATATGTGCTTTGCTATTTTCACCATTATGGATAATCTGATTTTTTCAAATCATAAGGATGCGAAACACAGATCGTCTAATATTACAAAATAAATGAACTGAAACGTTAAGTTGCAAAAGTAACTTCTACCGCGTAAATTTATTTTGTTTGGAATACTAAGATGCGTGCTTTTGTTATTAATGCAAATAATTGGCCTAAAGGAATGTTATTTGGCCAAATAACATGCACACATGTAGTAATAAATATGAGATGACTGTCAAATTTTTCATATGAATAATAAGTTGGCTCAAAGGAAGGCCTATTGTTTGACAGGATTTGCCGTATATATTTGATTATTGTGAAGAGAGAACCAATTATAAGTTGATGTTTATGTCCAAAGACTAAAACATTAAATTAAAAAAAAACAAATCTAAGAAGGGCGATTGCGCCCCCACCCCTCCCCCACTTACGTTCGTCCCTAAGTCCAACAATAAATGTTTCTTAATTCTTTTTAAGTAGTTACTTTGAGATATATAAATATATACTGGATAATGAACTAGATCTTGTTAAGTGAAAAATGGCTTTTTTAAATGGACATTTTCAAATGAACTAGATATTGTTAATCTTTAGAATGAATTCAATATTTAGCTTGTAACACCCTGTGTTTTTAATTTTCTTAATGATCGAGTTTAACTCCGTGATTAGTTCCGTCGCAATCGGATTCGATTTGGGAAAGTTTAAACTGATTTTAATTGAGTTTAATCCCCCAGTCCAGGTTGGCGCCGGACCGGTATGACCATTTGGTAGACCAGTCCGCAGGTTCAGAAAATTGGAAACTTTGGCGCCGGATCGTTATGGCCTTTTGGCAGACCGGTCCGCAGTTTAAGTTGTGGGATTTCATTGGCGCCGAACCGGTCTCCATTTTTTCCAGACCGATCCGCAGTGTAAAATCTATAGCCTCGTTTTTATTGAAATTGACCACTTTGACCTATTTTACAACCCATCTCTCCTTTATTTCAGCTTAGTTTTGAGAGTGTGAAACCTCGGGTCATTTCTAGAAAGAGAGAAAAGGGTGGTTCTTGGTGAATATTGAAGATTCATAGCTCAAATTTAAGCTTCTCAATCGAAAAACTTGGATTTTTTGTTCTTCTTCTTCTCTTTCTCTACACTTTTCCGAGTTGCATGCTTGATTTGAAAGGTTCCTTGAGCTCAACCAAGCCACTGAACCCCTGTTCTACTAGTTTTCCAGCTGGGAACTCCCCCTCTTCTCTTCTTGTTTTGAAATTGATGGTTTAATAGAGTTTAAATGCAGAATTTCAGTACCAAAATCACATCACTCTCTGCATGTGTAAAGGGAAACTAGATTTGTATGTTATGAGCTTGCAACTAGATAACCTGATGTGATCCGGCCTAACTCTAGTTTCTATTCAATCATGGTGGTTCGTGGCATTCCAAATGATGATCCACACATGATGACACAGAAGGATAGAGCGTGAAAATTTAAAAGGAATTCCATATAATTTCACATGCTTGATACAAGAAGCTAAATGATAAACATGCATTCGAAGGAGTTCCTAAAGATTGGGCATGGAAGTTCAAGATGAAGAAATCTAGAGTGGGAAAAGGCAAATAAATCAGAAGAAGTGTTTACTTAAAGCGTGGGCACGCCAAAGCTAGGAATTGTGACCAAAAGGCAGAAGTACTGTTTTGATAAGGCGTGGGCACGCCTTAAAGTCCGAAATTCAGCCTTATTTTTCTGGCGTGTTCTCACGATTGGCTAGCGAAGAATATAATTAGTTTTATTTTTATTTTGGCAGCTTCTTTATTTCTTTAATAGGTATTTTATTTTAATTAAGAGATAATATTTAGTTTATTTCCTTTTATTAGGATTCCTATTTTTAATAGGAAATAGTTTTCTTATTGTTTTAGGATTCTATTGTTTTGTTTGCTCCTATTTAAAGGAGGCACAATATTGTTTTTTTAATCAAGTTATGAATACAATTATGATTGGAGAGTTTTCTCTTGTGTTCTCTAAGAACATGTTGAGCATGTTGAATTGATTAATTCATGTGTTTCTTGACTTATCAATCTAGCATCCACACTAGATTATGGCGTCTTTCACTATACCGAGGTTCGCGCTTCTTTAAGCGTTGGGTTTAGGTTCCATTATCTATCTATTCGTCCTATTCTAAGGTTCTAGTCTCAATATAGACTACGGGTCAATGATTCACAAACGACCTGGTTAGGAGTACGATCCGGGATCGCGTCATAACCACTATGTTATTATTGATGAATATTGCTGTTTATTGATGTGCATGTTGGAAATTATGAACAGTTTTGTGAATTTGGTACCGAAATAACTAGAATCACCCCATGCATGTCTAGTATTCTACATATTGCCTGATTTTTTGGAATATTCCAGAACCAAAATGATTTACAATGGCTTTTCAAAACCCCAAAAATTTGA
Organism: Lonicera japonica; assembly: GCA_021464415.1. Taxonomy (NCBI): domain Eukaryota; kingdom Viridiplantae; phylum Streptophyta; class Magnoliopsida; order Dipsacales; family Caprifoliaceae; genus Lonicera; species Lonicera japonica. Next base: position 46,171 of record JAKCWG010000438.1, on the reverse strand, counting down.
TATGCAAGTGGGGATGAGTATCATTCTAGTGAACTTAGCATTTTCTCTATTTTATGCCTTTGGTAATTCTTAGAATTGACATAATTCTTCATAAATTAGTGTTACACACGGAATAATTATACAAACTTGGTATAATTGTGATGAACGTAGCATGAAAGAGCTGTTCATATGTATAGTAATATTCTCACTGATTTCAGAAAACGTTATTAATTTATATGACAACCTTTTTAAAATGTGTTTGACAAATTAAACCAATTGCGGTGAGATATCAAGGTTGTTAGAACTAGATAAGCATCGGTATAGAAATTTATTATTGCACAGACCCATGGTATATATGGGGTGCCATAAATCTGGTTACCAGTGCACAGACCCATGGATTAGATGGGGGTGCATATGAGAGTGTCATAGTCCGTCTAGTACACGTATTAGGTCGATGAGGTGGATGGACATTCTTACAATTATCGTGAGAGCTACACGTTGACAATAATTGCCATATATTGTTATTTAATAATTGGATTTTTGGTAATAATTCTTTATATCCTGGCCTGTCCATGCATTGCAAATCCCTTTCCCTGTTGTTTCCACTAGGCCAGTTGTGGCCCTCATTTTCCTTTCAGGTACACCTCGTGTCTCGGGTAGAGGTCATGGATCAAGTCCGAGTTCATTTTAGAGTCGCCTTTGATGTCTCTATGGATTTAGTAGTTGTTTTTATCTTTGTTTGTGGGAATCTATACTATTTATGATATTCAAATTTGTATTTTCAAACTCGGTTGTGTATTTTGGGATTTCAATTTATCAGAAGACTATGTTGGTTTGTTATTAGACTATTTTCATGTTGGGATTGTAATCAAATTGAGTAGTATTCAATGCCCATGTGACATTTTGATTTGTTTATATGATGGTATTTCCTTGAGATACGCATACGTCATGCTGAATTTTTGTTAGATTTCTCTGTCTTGGTGTATATTATTGATTTAAATCATTTGTTTATCTATTGTTAATTTAATACAGCATCCGTTAACACATGCTTAATTAGGCGTGTTGTTACATAGCTAGTTTATGAAATTTAGGTACTGAAAAAAATTACTAGATCGAAACCAAAATAAATACTATAAAAGATTTATGTAAAGTGTTGCATTTAATTTTGAAGGTAGCCATAGTAAGTGATAAGAAATTGAAAGGCTAACTTGCGTCAAAATGTGAGGTGAATGGATAAGGGATAAATGATTTCACGGCTTTGGTGAAAGATATTTTTTTAAACAGTTATGATGAAAGATATGTAAGGGATAAATTAGACTCTGAGAAGTGTACTACTAGTTTATTCGAAGCATTATTCCATATTTGTTAACCCTTTTATAAAGTGATGGTCAACATTAAGATTCACTCCGATTGGTTAAATCGATAAAGTAATAAAAGAATGATAATTGCGAAACCATGTTATTTTAATACATTTAATCAATTGGAATGGAAATTCATGTTAACCATCACTCAAAGAATCAACAAATGTGCCTAATAGACTATTCAAATAACTTTTTTACGAAATAATTGAACAACTACACCAGCAAAATGGCTTCTAGAGGAGCAAAAGAGACTATTTAAATTGAAGATCAATGTTTCTCTCTTCGAATATTACTTTTCGTCTGTTAAAAAGTGCTCTCCTTTTTAAATTTAGGGTAAAGAATTTTGTTTTATTAAAAAAACATATTTGAAGAGTCACTTCAAATTACTTGAAGATACGTCATAAAAGTTGCTCTTCAAAAGGTTACGTAGGTTCACCGTTCATAAACTAAACTTTGAGAGTAACATTTAAAGAGGCTATTGGAAATGTTCTTGTAAAACAAAAAAACAAAAAATAACCTTACACACCTCGCAATAAGATCACTAGTTGGCGCAGCCGAAAATGAAAGTGCTTTTCAATTGGAAGTTCTCTACATCATTCGAAAAAATGAATGAACAAACCCAAACACAGGCATGTGTATGCATGAATTAAAGACAAAATTGAAGCACCCAATTGCTTTTATACTCTCCTAAACTAATAATGAAAAATATTGAGAATGGTAGGTTTAAACTATTGATCCCACATAAGAAAATTAGATAATTTAACAAATGTTGATAAGTAAAGTAGTGTCACCACATAATAATAATAAGGTATTTTAAAATAAAACTCCACATCTGTGGCCAAAGATGTTTAAGTTGGAGATAAATATCGTTATTATGTGGCGGATTGGTGGGCCCGGCCCTTTGCCAACCTTGCGGGAAGGGGTCCAACTCACTCGAAGGATAAAGATGGTAGTTGCTAAAGAGCTAACATAAAGTGGAGTACTACTGTCAAGGTGTTTGTACATAAAATCTCGAGTAAGGTAAAATAGGATGTACCTTAAGATATATATGTACTGTTGTTATAGTGATTGTGTAGAGAATCTCAAGTAAGGTGAAATAGTTGTTCCTCATGATCTGCATTGACCAAGGTGGACAATTATGAGGAAGGTGTTGAGTGATGATCTATATGGATGATAGTTCAAAGGTGGAAACAAGGTAGATTGTTGGACTGGTGTCAGTCCAAAGTGGAGATAAAGGTGGACCACTTTGATCCAAGGTGGAGATTTTTTGTGTTGAGTCGTGATCTACATAGATGATAGTTCAAAGATGGATTAAGGTATAGGTCCAGGTGGAACCAATGTGAATTGCTGGACCAAGTGACAATCCAAGATGGAGCCATGGTGATCTACATGGATGATAGTCCAAAGGTGGATTCAAGGTGAACTAAGGTATAGGTCCAAGTGGACCTAAGGTAGAATACTAGACCAGTGTTAATCCAAGGTGGAGTCAAAAGTGGAATAATTTAATCCAAGGCGGAGATTGTTGATAATATAATGGTTGGCTCGAACAATTGATTTACAAAGATGATAGTTCAAAGGTGGATCCAAGGTAGATTAAGAGTCTAAGATATAAGTCTATGTGAAGCCAAGGTCGATCAGTGTTAGTTCAAGGTTAAGCAAAAAAAGGTGAACTGGTTTGATCCAATATCGAGATTATTGAGAATGGTTGATTCAAACTATTAATCTCACTCGAAAAAATTATAAAACTCAATAAAAGTTAATAAATAGAATAATATCACAACATAAAACTCAAGGGCGCAGCTAGAATGTAGTAAGTACAAATAAAAAGAATATATAGAAAATAATTACCTGAATCAAACTATGCAAAAGTCGTAACTTTCACGAGCACCCAAAATAATTGTACATAAAATACACTGGAGAAAAGCAAAAGGGAGCAAATTAGATGAAGATGCATGGGTTCATTGTATAGAGTAGTCTCCGCTTTCCAAAAAGAAAACAGTGATTCAAATGCTAGCTTTTGAAAAAGAAAAAGAGTGCGTAGACACTCCTCCACTTCTCTAGACCCATGCCTAAGCAAAATTAATGTGTATTACCAAACAAAACCCATTATAATTAGAGATCATTCTGCATTTTATAAAGTTAAAATAGGTGATTAAATTCATTTTAACTGTTGAAAAATTTAGATATATTAATTTGTATACAAATGCGTAAGGTTTTTAATCTAATTTTTTATCCATTCCTGTCATCCATCAAAATTACTTTGGTCAGGAAAAAAAATGTTATTCAAATAGAACTAAGATAACCAAGCCTCTTGATTCAGTGGTATAAGGCTGCCACTGAAACAACTTTGGGTCGACTTGGAACTTCTAAGGTCGAATCCCGGCGTTGTCAAAATAATGCTTGGCCAGCGGCAGCCACAAACCGCGAGCGGGGATTAGTCGAGATGCGAGAAAGCTGGCCCGAACACTCCGTGGAGAACCAAAAAAAAAAAAAAAAATAGAACTAAGATAACCAATAAATTATCCATGGCCAGGAGATTCATATTTAAAAAGAAAAAAAAAATAGAAAGTAAAAATCCAACAAAGGGTTTAAATGAATTTAGGAAAAGCCCTACTTAAAAGTATATATGTTTAGAGAAAAAAAAATTAAAAAAAAAATTTGTTTTAAGTCTCCCATTAACCCTACAAACAAAGAAATCCTACATTCCATGAGTCTAACTATTGATTTCAAGGTAAGAGTGCATGTTGCATACCACTAGGCCAGCCCTTCTCGTCAATGTTAAAAAAATTTATATACCCTGTAATAAAAAAAAATTAAACAAAAAAAATTACATTCTATAATAGACTAAAAACTAAGTTATTAAAACATGCTGTCTTTTGAAAACTTTGAAGAGTAGCATTCAAAGAAGCTATTGAAGACACTTGTGCAAATGGGTTAGCCCAGTGGTAAAAGATCATACTCATACTCAGATCTAAATGAAAGATCCCATGTTCTAGTCTTGGTTGGGGTGGGGGGAATTTTCTTTGGTATTATGAAAAAATTAAAATTAAAATTAAATTAAAATACTCTGATAAGACAACAAAATTGAAAGAAAAAGAAATGCTTAAACAACTCACAAGAAGATATGAGTTCCGGTTATTACATTTGCACTTATCCGAGATATGAGTTCCGACGATAACTCATCATTCTCCCGGTAAGATTAGAGCTCCTCGAGATGATGATTTTGATTTTGAGGAATTTGAGGGTTCTTCTTGGGATAATAGGAATCATCAAAAGAGAAATCATAAACAGAGGATTAATGGTGATGAAGAGTTGTCATTATTGAGTAATTTTTCATCAAAAAGTGATGTTTATCTCTAGCAGCCAAAACAGAAGTGAATTTAAAAAGGTATTTTAGTCATTTTATAAGCCATTTCACGGTCTATTGATGAAAGGTGAAAAATGGTATCATAATACCCATAAAACTGGAAATGGGTACAAAAATATTATGCGTAAAAAAATAAAACAAAAATTGAGGATCAAGATCTAATTATGGTAAAATTTTGGTACCTAAATACAAATTGGCCTTAGGTTTAGGCTCAAGTAAAATAAGATGATTGATCATTCAATTAAAATAAGATTATTTATATTATAGAATTGTAATGGGCCCTGCATAGAAAAATGAGGTTGCTTTCCAAAAAGATAATTTATTTTTATTTAAAATCCAAATGGTTGCTTTCGACAAAAACAATCATAGCGTTTGAAAGAAAAAATTCAACTAAAGATCCTAAACCTTATTTAAAAAAAAACAAAATTCACATGAATGATTAGATTATTTTATAATTTATAAGATAATAACGTTAGCATTTCACAAAAAATATTTCAATATTTAAAATGATTTTTAACAACTAAAGTGTTATAAAAAAAATTATATAAAATATCATTAAAAATAATTTTAGAATGTTAGAATATTTTTGTGTACCGTTGATATCACTGCCTTATAATTTATATTTTATACTTTATAAAGTTAAATAATAGTAATGATATTAGCGCATTACAAAAAGTATAATAATACTTTAAAATCATTTTTTTTGCAAAAAAGTGTCCCAAAATATCTATATAAAATGCCACTAAAAATAATTTTGGAATGTTAGGTTACGTTTGTGAAATGCTAATTGATGGTGTCAAAATCTAGAAGTAGATAATTAACCAATCAATAAGCGAATATCGGTGAATAAAAAATAAATGCGGCGCAGTGATGAACACATGACTTTTTTTTTAAGGTAGGTTCCCCCGGTAGCGCTTATGCTATTCCAGTGGTACGTCCTCCTTTTGTGTGTGCTTGCTTTGTATTAGCTCAAAGGCGATCAATTTGGATGATAATACAAGCTACCAACTTCTCTCTCTATAATTTCCTTAATTCTATTTATAAGTATAGAATTAGGATTACAAATATTTCAACAGAATAAATAATAAACTGTGTAAGAGAGAGAGTGTATAAGGGTTGTTGGTATTTTTCGAGGTATGAAAATAGAGAGTATATGACTCTTCTATTTTTTGGGGGTATGAAAAGAGAGGGTATAAGACCCTTCTATTTCTTCTTAAATTGGCTTGTATTTATTTTGCCAATGGCTTTTTATCTCTTGAATGAGATTTATGGATCTTAGGAGAGAAGGAATATATATTTTTTGGTGTGGTTTGAATGAATGAATGAAGGGGGGTATTTATAGCTAAAATCTAGAATGGTAAAAAAATAAATTTGATGAAGATGAGGGGCAAAAATATAATTTTACAAAGGTGAGTGGATGTAAGTGAAATTTGAGTGAAAGTTAATGGAAGTGAGTGAAATTTAAGTGGAAGTTAATGGAGGTGAGTTGAATTTGAGTGGAATTTTAGTGAAGGGTAAAAATGAAATTTTACCGAGGGTAAATATAAAATTTTACCGGAGACAAAAAATGTTGAATTACCTTTATAGGCTAATGGTAAAATTAATATTTAACCCCATCACTAATATCATTACCCATAAATAAAAAAATAAATGTAATTGTTAAATTCATTTAATTTGTATTGTTCAATTTTAGTAGTAAATTCAATATCCTTACAGATATTCAAAACAAAGTATTGGGATAGCTTTTACTAAAATCCGAAAAAACAGATATAGATAATGAGATAATTTGATTCCGAAATAGATTACCCATATAAATTGACCTGAGATATGAGTTTCAACGATGACCTATCACTCTCCCAGTATGATTAGTGCTCTTCGTGATGGTGATTTTGATTTTAAGGAATTTGAGGGTTCTTCTTGGGGTTATAGAAATCATCAAAAGATAAATGAAAAACAGAGGATTAATGGTGATGAAGAGTTATCATTATTGAGTGATTTTCTGAAACAAGGTGACAGAGATTGGGTCAACCACATGGCCGGCCATCATGATTTATGAGCCCCTTTCACATGTAATTCAATTTTTATGCCATTTTTTGTGCCTAGTGGATGTGCATGCCCAACCGTTTGTGGGTTGTGTCGATTATAGTATTTTAAATGGGTAATTAATTAAGAAGTGGGATATTTTATATCACTTATGCCGATTATGAACGAAAACAAGTTTTCGTAGGGCAGGGTTAATTTATTTGTTTATATCCTACAATTATCATTTTTTTTAATAACCAATTCTCTTTAAGACTTGACTATAGAGAAAAAAGAAATCTATTGTGGGGCAAATCGGCATCTAAAGAATGTATTATTAAATAAATGGCATCTAAAGAATAATATATATTGTTCGTCATTGTGATGATACTAGCCATTGAAGCGGTAAACTCAAAAGACTTATTTGTAAAGTTGTTTGCTTGTTTTTTTTTGGGGGGTAAAATTTGGACATATTATTAGATCAACAAATCATCTATACAAGATCATAAAAGTTCCATTTTCTTTACAAATTAACCAACTGCCATAACTCCTTTTAATTCTCCACTACCAAGTAATGTTTTCCCCAATTTTATCAACTAGATGTTCCCAAACTTCTAGCATTTCTTTCCTACCAAATTAAATAAAATGCACGGCAGCAACCCAAGATAAGCATTTGATCCTTGCTTCAAAGGTATATATATATATATATATATTCCTTCAAATCTAGCATCTCTAATAGCATGCACTACCAAACTCTTGGTCAATAAGACATGGGGCAAGACTCATGGTCATGAATTGTGTGCCCCTTTCACATGCTTTTTCAATTGAAAATTGAAAATGGACTCATGTATTGCAAAATTCTATACCATTCTTAAGTCACGTTTGAGGATTGTGTTGGTTATTTATATTATTTTAAATGGGTGATAAGTCGAGTTTTATTGCGTAGTTAAAAATTAGGCAATTATGAAAAAAAAACATGTTTTAATAGAATATTTGATGGTGAGAAAAATGCAGGCTCAGACAAAGGGTAAGATAGTTTCAAAAATTCTTTAAGAAACAGTTAATAGAGTACCTCATTGGTGCATCCTACTATTATCATTTCCTTAATAAAAGTTCTCTTTAATAATTGACAAGAGTGAAAAAAGAAACCAATTGTGAGCAAATCGTTCAGGTACTGCCTGAGTTCAATCCTCGAGGGACAGCAATTATGACCAGGGATAGTCTCAGTTTTTCAAGTGGAGATTAGTCATACCCCAAGCAGAGAGGGAGCCATATGGGGGCTTAAGCCTGAACTCAATTTTTTCAAAGTTTTTGTATATATGTAGTATTAAATTTAAATAAAAGTTATGGTTATTATTAGCATTCTAAGCGAGTTACATTTTTTTTGTGCTTTTAAGAACACTTAATTTAAATTTGTGATTGATTTTTGAGTGCCAAAGGACTTCTTTGGGGTGTCATAATCATGCTCTAAAATAAGTATTTGGTAATTTTAATTAGATTGTTCATCATTTTTTCCTATCTTTTCATAGAAAATTCTCACACATCACCCAAAGATTTGGATTCAATGAAAAAAAACCTAAAATGTAATAGAGTACCTAACCAAATCATTAGTCTTATTTCTCAATTTTTCATAAAACTCACCCACGTACCGGTGAAAGAAAATTTCAATGTTTATTAATTTTTTTTTCTTTCATTATTTTACTGTCCCATGATAGTTTCTGACTTCGTCTCTGAGCTCCTATAGTGTGATGACACCTCGTCACAATCACAAAAAAAAAAAAAAATGGAAAAAAGAAGAAGAGGAACAAAGGAAAATGAGTATCAATGTGTAAATTTTAAAAATATTTAGGGTGTCTTTCATTAAATTAAAAAGAATAAAAAGGCAAAGTTCATTGTATACAATAACATGATCAGATTCCCAATTATTCCCATTCATATTCAAAAACCAAAAGTTTGGTTTCACTTGGTCGTCGCTCCATACCATCGTCGTTGCACATTAGTAGTTACTCTTCTTCTCTGGTCTTCTCCAGCTTCTCTAATTTTTCAGTTTGATTTAATCCTTTATGTTTTCTGGATATGACTTGTTATTTGTGCTAAGTGCTTTTATCTATATTTTGACTTTAATTTTTTGAGTGAATATTATATGATTATATATTCTAAAAAAAATTATTTATTAATGTGTCCCTTGCCGTATCCGTGTCTCAGTTTTTAAGATTTGCAGTGTCTACGTGTCCTTGCCATACTGGGTACGCACCCATACCAGTGTCTGTGCTTCTCAGCTTAAACATAAGAATGAAAAAATAAGTTAAAACTTGTACTTGTTCCATTAACAAAGGAGTTTCCAAGGATTCTTCATCAATCTGACGTGATTCGAATTCTGTCTGTTGAGCTGCAGCACTGCTGTGTGCTGCTTTAAAAAATTCACCAGCCTGATCAAAACAACAGAAATATGATATCTTATAATGCATGTCATATTATTTATTTACTACTTAGATCTCTGAAGTCCTTCATGCACACCCCAGAAAGGATTCCACACAATTTGTACTTTACAAATGGAATAAATCATATTGTGTCTGTCTTTCCTTAAGCAAACCACTTTTTGTGGCATGATACGTGAATCTTTACAAATAACAGTGGTTTATAGCTATGAGCAACAGCAACAAAAGAAGCCATATCTTCAGCAAAACCAGCTTATACTCAGCTCTACAAGTTCACTATAAGCACGCTGCAACTTATCACCATTCGCATTCATTTCAATCAGCTCAGCTTCAAGATCTCCAAGTTTTACCTGGCATATATACCCACAGGGACAAGGTTAATGCACAAAAATACCCAACAAAATTGAAGTGTAGCAATAACTAAATGTATATACCTCCAGAGTGTCTACATCATTATCAGCTTGTGTCACAGATACTGTTGAAGGTGTCAAACCTGCCTTTGCCATTTGATCACTAACTAATGGCCCATACTTTAGGGGTAAATGAATTTAACATGGTATCAGGTTTGCAGCAAAGTCTCTTGTGCGAGTTCCGGTTGCATTTGTTTCGCCTTTCATTGGTTTAAGAAAAGTGCAAGTGTACCTTAGTTTATGTCAACACGTACAAGCATGATTGCATGAAACATTGGACAAGAAAAAATCACATTGATAGCACTAAGATTCTTGCATTTTTTTTTTGTTTCTCCGCTCTCTCCCTCCCTCTTCCTAAGGAGATGTCAAGCCTCTATCCCCTCATTTTGCTTCAAAATAACTTGTTTTCCTTTTTGTTTGAATTACAAGGATATGGTTTGACCTTTGACCCTCTCTTCACTAGAAAAAATCACATTGATCGATAGCAGTAAGATTTTTGCCTTTTTTTCTTTGTCTCTTCTTTTATTTTCTGAGGAGAAATGTTGAAGCCTCTATCCGCTTATTTTGCTTCAAAATAACTTATTTTTCCTTTCATTTCTGAATTACAGTAACATGGTTCAACCTTTGACCCTCCCTTTCCATGTGTTGACTAACACTTACCTCTAATAACTATTGACATTTTGCTTCAAAACAACTTAGTTGAAGATATTTTTGAATTTTAAGTTTACGAATGTTTGCTCGTGTTTACTATGTAAGTATAAATATGTTTAATTAATTAAGATATTCTCTGGAGCGCAAATTAGGTCCAAGTGATTAAATATGTGATATTTTACATAAGGCGTCATGGTTCGATTCCTCTCTTCAAAAAATACATATATAGATATAAATGCTAGAGAGGACCTAAAAAAATTAAAATTACTAAAACCAATATAATATAACTACAATAAAATCACACTTTAATGAAGTATTGTCTAATTTCTGAAAAAATTATATAAAAGTTACAAATTATCAAGTAATAGAAGTACTCAAAAATAAAGTAATAAAAACATTAAGGCCTCGTTTGATTTAGGTATTATGATTAGTGGAATTGATAATACCAGTATTAATAGTACTGAATTATTAATCTTGAAATTAATTTAATATCAATACTCTGTTTAATTTATGTAGTATTAATATTAGGATACCGCCATGCTGATGTTAATACCATGTTTGGTTCTATAACTTGTATACGGGATTATATTTTGGAATAACAAAAAAAAATGATGAATAATAATTATTATAGTAGTAGTAATGACATTTTTGAAAATATTATGGTAGTAATGGTATTTTTGAAAATATATGGTTCTTTTTTCTTAATCCCGAATAAACAATATCACCCTCTTGCTATTAAATTATACCACAAAGAGTGGTATTAAATTAGTACCGGTATTAATAATTCTAACACATTTGTGCGAACCAAACAAAATATTATATAAAAAAATATTAATAATCTTATCTTACTTTTTAATACTTGAATTAAACGAAACGTAAATATTATAGAAGAAAGTGGAGTATTAAAATATGTTAAATAATAAAACATTGCGTTAATAAATATATTGTCGTGCGTATGTGCATCAATCTCACCGTGATGCTTTTTATGTGTTCAAAACTTTGAACACGTGCATTCTTCAATTTAAAACAAATTTCCATATTTGTACTAATTAATACTCTGTTATAAACAAATTCCTTTTATAATTGTTTATAACAAAAAGATAATATATTCCCACCAAATTAATGATCCATGAATTTGACTCATCTCTGATATTACTATCATCTAATTTTTTTAATTTTTTTTTATTATATCCATTTGGAGAGTTAAATAAATGAATGTTTTTATAAAACTTGATGGAAATGATCTCTATAATGAGTAGAGTAGGTGATCTCTATAAAATTTTATCAGAAAACTCAGTATAAAAGTTTGTAAGATGATCATTTAAAATTTTAGTTGACAAAAATGAACATGTATATTAAATTTTTATTGCACTCACTTTTGATTTGAATTTCTCTTTAAAATTTTGTAGAGATGATCATATTTACCAAGTTTTATAGAAAAAATTATCCGTTTACACACGGCTTTCGGAGCTCTTTTACCCTTAGATATATTTCCTACTCACATAAAAACATCAAATCAATTCCCATATTATACGAACAAACTACTCTATTTTTCTTCGCTTAAACTTCTCAAAATATTTAAAATACCATAACTCTAAATCCATCAAGTAAAATTTATTATAATTTACATTGTTGAAATCTGTTCATCGATATTTATAAAATAAGATCAATTGTAACTGCAAAATAAGAACATTGAATTTTAGATATATTATTAAGTCCTTTAAGTTTTACACGAGAGTTTGTAAAAGATTCATTTGATTACAAAGTGAATAAGTGTAGAATATATATGTAAAACACACTTACACATTAATGATGTGGTTTGAATTGTCTTAGCAAAAGACACCATTAGACCTAATCATATTTTTCAATTAGATGGGTGTCAAATGTCACAAGCGCCCCAATTCCCCCTTTATTTTATCCTTATAATATTATCTTTTGCAAACTTAAATTTAGTAGTGTAGTGGTACCAAATGCTTTCAAAAATAAATAATTTTTTCATTAACAATACTACGCGAATATATAACTATCTAATAACTATTTTATTTATAAGATTTTTGTATGCACTGATCTAGCCCTGTTATGGGGATATGATAGTTAGAAAACAAGGACATATAGCAATTGTTAACACAAAATTTGGTATTTTTCGGTGTAACTTTTTATATATGCTTTTGTATAAAATATAGTTTTGCTAATGTATATTTTAGATATTTGTCCAGGCATTAGATATATCTAATAATATTTGACATTAAAAAAATAATAAAATAATTGTACCAATACCTAGATATATAATAACTATTGCACTTTCAGTCTATTAAGGTAGTTGCGAGGCAATTGTTCCCTAAAACCATTTTTTTCTTAAATAAACGAAAGTTATAACGTATCTTCTTTTTTACTATATATAATCACCCAAACTCATCCAAAATGGCTAGCTTAATCTCGGCTTTTGTTAGCTACCACCAACAATTTCGGCTTGCCTCAAACAAACACAGTCCACATTATTCGCATGTTGCGTGTTTATAGATTGAGTATGCGTTGATACCATAAATAACGGGTGAGACTATTTACAACCTCCATTTCTCTCACTAACACCCCCCATTTAATTTTGAATAGATCTACTTTTAAACACCCCCTTATATATCACAAACACCCCCCTCAATTAACATATTTACTCTAAGGTAAAAAAATCAATCTATTAATTTATCCATGGGTAATAAATTAATCACACTTTAAAACACCCCCCTTATATCTCATTATCTCCCCACTTTGGCCGAATTTATTCCATTTACTCTCCCCACATCAGGAGAGTAAATAGCATATGTTCTCCACACATGATGAGAGTTTAACTTTAAAATTTTTCAGTGAGTTTAAAAGCCAGTCTCCCCACTTCAGCCGAATTTATTCCATTTACTCTCCTCACATTAGGAGAGTAAATATCATATGTTCTCCCCACATCAAAAGAGTTTAAGATTAATTTATTGCCCATGAATAAATTGATAGATTAATTTTTTTTTTAGTTAAGGTTAATTATATTTTTAAAGTGTGTGATTAATTTTAGTTAAGGTTAATTATATTTTTAATTACATACTTTATATAAATTACTTAAGGTAAATAGGAGAGGTAAATAAGAGAGGTGTTAGTGATCAAAAAAATATATTTAGAAGGTGTTTGTGAGATAGGGGGTGTTTGTAAGAGAAATAGAAGTTGTAAATAGTCTCACTCTAAATAACCACATTCTACCAATAACGAAATCCTAATATCGTGTGCAAGACTTGAACCCAAATGAACTCTAGCCCAAGAGTATTATGCTCCTATAAAGTGATAGAAATCACTTTAAAAATCTATCACTTTAAAAAACAGTTAAAATTTTTTGAATGATTCGTTTAAAAGTGGACACCACAAATTTTGACATTATCTGTTATTTAAATAAGTCTTCGCCATAAGCAAAACTTCAATAATAAATCTGAGCCATCTATTTTTCAAACTAGTGGACTAAATTATAACTCATCTCTGAAGGTAAAGAGAGGATTGGTTAATGACAGACTTCTGTGAAGTATAAAAGGAACTATGTCCCAGCATCAAAAAAACCACTAAATCTAACAAAGTTATATTCTTGGGCATCTATTGAGTTGAATTATAACAATATACATACGATAGTTATAACATGTGCCAAACGCCCAATAAATCACTCGATAATCCATCTTGCATCCTCATTGGTTAAAAAGCACATCTTGCATCTCAAACCTTGAACAAAATATTATTTACATATGGGGCGAGAATTAGGTGCAAATTGTCCGTATGCAGATTGCACCTTTAGCAACAATTTTTCATCGCCCAAAACATCTCCCAATATTTGGGCAATAAAAATATAAATAAAAGGGTCTGCCCATACAAGTCAGATCCATTCCAAAACCTGCCTATATGTACATATATAATTATATATGTTTCAGCTCCAGTTTTGCCCTGTATGCACGAAGCAAAAATCTATATATTCACCATCCATATTTCCTGAATTTAATTTGTCATAATATTCATTCCCCCACAACAAACAATTGGCCACATCATAGCAAGATGGTCAGACCAAAAGATAACACAACATGAACCAACAAGGTATCTGTCAATGGACTCAATGCACCCTAACACAGGTGGACCTATTAGACGTGCTTTACACAAATGAGTGACCACAGCCCAACTAAATACGAGATTACACACGTTATATATATAAATAAACAATACAGATTTCTAAAACTGACATCAGTCGATGTTCAGATAATGGTTGAGCTTCAAAACGGACAACAAATATCCGTATAATAGGTTCCAAACAAAAACCTGTTGTCCGTATGCAAACGAAATTAGCCAAACTTAAGTTTATCTTTCGCCTAATGTGAACCAGATTGCTATTGGGCAAACTTAACCTAAAAATTTACCAAATATCCTTGATGCAAATGTGAACAAAAAGGTATATCAGCAACAAATACGTCCCAAAAAAAAAAAATATCAACTTCAGTAACAAAATTAAGCTATTCTTTTGTGATACCTTGATAGTAGATCCAGCTAGTTGCTAATCTCAATTACAAAAACATGTACCTAACAGATTAATAGAAATCTGAGTGCAGTTCAAAGCTCCCCAAGATATATTTGTTTATCACTGCTACAAGATCCAACAATAGGTTCCTTGGGATGAAAGACGCATTCATTAACCGATCCAGTGTGCCCCGGGAGTTTATACAGTATACGCCTAGACGTCGTATCCCAAATATACACCATCCGATCGGAGCTACCGGCAGTAACCTTACTTCCATCAGCAGACCAGCTACATTTCAACAAATTCTTCTCAAAGTTATG
Source organism: Lonicera japonica (assembly GCA_021464415.1). Classification (NCBI taxonomy): domain Eukaryota; kingdom Viridiplantae; phylum Streptophyta; class Magnoliopsida; order Dipsacales; family Caprifoliaceae; genus Lonicera; species Lonicera japonica. Next base: position 31,104 of record JAKCWG010000438.1, on the reverse strand, counting down.
CTGGTGTCCCTCGAGAATTTTCACGCATCGGTTTTGCGGGGCATAAGGGCGCATGTCCCAAATCCGAAGGGTACAATCCATGCCATTGGTCAAAAGATACGACCCGTCTGGGCTCAACTGCATCCCCGTTATCATATCTTGATGCCCTTGAAGGGTCATTGTGACCTCGTTCCTACGTAGGTCCCACACCTTGATCTCGTTATCAATCCCACCCGTGTAAATTTTATCCGATGCGTCGGAGAATCCAACGGCCGTAATTTGGTACTTGTCAGGGAAGGTCTGGATCGCACCACGCTGGCGCAGATCCCAAAGCTTGGCGGTGCCGTCATCAGACCCACTTACAACAAGGGGAGGGCCCCGCCGGGAAGGGCAGCAAGAGTTGACAAAAGAGGAGTGTTCAGCCATTTTTTTGATTTGTTTACCTACTTCGACGTCCCATACCCTCAAGGTCTTGTCAGGGCTCGCAGATATTATCTGGGTCCCATCAGTGGTCCATTGGAGATCGAGAATTGCATTCTTGTGGCCTTTTAAGACCATGAAGTTCTTGCATTCACCGTGTACGTTCCAAAGGAAGATTTCTCTATCGTGGGATCCTGATGCGATTATTGTTCCTTCGGGTTGAATTTCATGGTGTAGATGGCGCTTTGGTGACCTGTTAGTAACATGATTGGTGACTCCAAACTTGAAGTTCTCTGCTTTCCGTTTGGCCCGGGACCTTGAGGAGCGCTATGTGGAACAGACAAGTCCATCGGTCTGGGACCTGTCACAGACAGGGCACTTTCACTCTGCATCATGGCCTCTGTTGGGAGACAGGGGACTAGCTTCTGTCCAGATATAAACATGTATGAAGTTAGTTATTGCATCAATGAAAAAAGATTATGAATCAGCAGATATATATGAGATTATGATCTGAAATTCAATAAAAAGATGAAATTAATCCAACCCCAGAAATGGATAATCCAGAAACATAAGGATACAAGGTCAAATGTAATAAAAGATATTCATATATAAAATGGCAGATCAGTAACTGTTTCAAGCCCCACACTCGCTGGATGAAAGGATATTCATATACAATGCCCGCAGATTAGAAAGATTCAATTACAAGAAAATAATGAATATCTAAATCTTCATTAATTAAAATAACAGAAAATTATGATAATTTACTATAATAAAATACTGGAATCATATAACACAGCACTTGAACCATTCTATTCCCCGTATGAGAAAAGATGAAAATACATAATCAAGCAAGTATATCATGTGACTATTATGTATCCCATACCATGTTTAATCTACATCCAAATCACCTAGTTAATGATTGTGACAATCACAAGTCTTTGGCCACAGCTCCTCTAAATGAGAGGCTCATAAGCAAGTAACCAACGTGACCATGATGATGAATCTTCCCATATTTCCCTCTTTTAAGTAAACCAAAGAATGAGGAAAAAATGTGTGTGTGTGTGTGAGTGAGTGAGAGAGAGAGAGAACAGGTAAGCAAGGAGCTATATCAAGAGATGGGGCAACAAATGACTCGTACCAGTTTGAATAAAATGGATACAAGTTGATCATAAAATAAATAAAATTAACAAAGATAGTGAGGACCACTCAAAATACAAATGCACATGTAAACAAGAAGTGCAATTTTGGAGAAACAAGAAAGCCAGAATCTTAACAATTTCATCATCCAACCATTAACTAACAAAAGACGAGAAACATGACAGTGGGACATCATAAAATGAGACCGTGTATTTTGTCATGTGAGAGAGAAATCAAATGGCGATGAACAATAGTTCGTTTGAATTCATAGCTAAGCCAAACACCGCATTAAAAGCAATAAAACAATCACTGTTTGAAAACATAAATTTCTTTTCAAAAAGTGAGACAAGCATCAATGTTTAAAAAGGCTTCAGGGGTAAGCTTCAATTTGGGCAACCCAACCACCCCCGCAAAAAATAAAAAAGGAGGAGGAGACACCAAGATATTATTAAATTTTAAAAAAATAATGCGTCATGATAGAAAAATTAGTCTCCTCAAAGTTGTTATCACAAAAGAAAACCATGAATCAATATCAGTAAGAGTCTATCTAAACACAAATAGTGAACTATTGTCGCAAATTAATAGATTATCAAAGTCATAACAAATATAAGGATTATGTTGAATCATTTCCAATACAATACACAAAAAAGCATATCTTCAAACAAAATACATATATCAATATCAAAGTTGTAACAAATATTAATCCAGGGACTCCCAAAGTATATATTTTGCAAAGCATACTACATATTGATATAGACTATAGAAGGACTTACCCATGCTAACATATTTACATTGCAAATTTTTGTATACAGATTACCCAGTCAAACAGTTTATATACATACATATATATATATATATACTAGCGCTTGTAGAATGGATGTTAAGGCTGATCTATGTGTAAATTTTTGTTTTTTGAATAAATTTGGAATGGAAAACTGAGAGAAAAAGATACTATAGGAGGAGAACAAATAAAGCAAGAGATGAGGACTTATTTCTAGTCAAAACCTAGTAAAATCTGAGGCTTAAGCCTCAAATGAGTGAGACATAAGCGTCAAATATTGACTTTAAGACCTTACCACACCCGCCTCGAGACGAGCCTTAGGGCATAGATTTTTAAAACATTGTAAACATGATTGTAAATAATTTTTTCATAGCATATGTAACTTAAACATTTACTTTTTCTGACTAAAATATAAATATATACTTATATAATATAATAAAATAAAGAAAAATAGTGAAGCAAGTAAATTTGATAAAATAAACTCTGAATTTATTAAAAAAAATCCATATGTAATTCTAAGCTAATTCAGGAGGTGTCTTAGCTTCCTAAAATTGTTCTTTTCAGTCGTCAAGCATCCAGAAGTGAACTCTCTATTCAAAGAAGTAATGTCAGCGCCAAAAAATTTATCTTCCGACAATGATGTTTAACACCAGTAAATAATATTAGATAGAGGCAATCAAACACATTTCTCAGCTAGCACCTCTGGAAGAGACAGGAAGATGGAGATCAAAGGAAATAAGTATGTACATACATAACCCGATGCGGGTCTTGTACATGGAAAGCAAAAAGATTACGCCAAGCAGATCAACAATGATATAGTTAGAGTTTGACACCACAAAGTGAAGAAAAAACAATTCAGCCGTTATTTGCAAGGAAAAGAATTCATGTGATTTCAACATCCTAACAACGGAATTACCTATAAATGCCTAATGATTGAGTAATTTCTGCATATATATACATATATATGACACTACATAGAGACTAAGAAAGACCTGATTTCAACTCCTACTCAAAAGGGGTTCTTGAACTAGAGTAGCTCCAGCTTCATTCTTAGTTAGCAAAGAACCACCAACACATAACATAGGAACAACTGAACAACCACCCCACAAATCAGAGGGGGACAGAGAACTGATTTAGTAAAGAATGGTGGTTTTCTGTAATAATAAAAGAAGAAATTGAGAGGATGATTGTCCCGACCAAATATTCTGACAAACATTTATTTGACATAAAAATCTAACATAAATGATATGTCCACAATGTAATGGTTAGAACATACGGTTTATATAGGACTCGTCCTTATCACCATTTACCATAACCGATTATTAATCGCCAGATTGGTATGTAATGTCACCTTTTTAATGTCAGATAAATATGTCAATGTAGAAGCACTCCACAATCGGGTCTGAAAATTGGGCATATAAATTAAGCATAACAGAGAGACTGCTAGTGCTAGCCAAATCAAGAATCCGCCCAGGGCCAATTAGCCCTGGCTAGACCTAGTCTTGCGGGATGGCAATTAGGTAGACCTAGCGTAGTCCTATTGCATTTAGTGATTTAATACACTAAGTTTTCAATTCTAGAGCAATCCACTCTAATTAAATATCAAAATTAGCCCACCCTTCTAAACAAATTCTGGTTCCGCCCTTGTAAGACTCGCCGGATGGTAATTCGGTAAAACTAGTAGACTCTTTTTGCGCCGAGAAGGTAAAACTAAGTGAAGAGGTGTGTATTTAGCACCTCCCTAAAGATTATCTATCGAGCCATCCAAAATTAGGGTTTTACATACAATAATTTCTACTCATCAGATCAATCAACCGCTTGTAGTAGTAAACACAGCAAATAACCTCGAGACCCAATGATTCAAACAGAAACAAACAATCAACAAAAGTAGATGTAATGAACAACCCTAATCTATCTATCTATCTATCTATCTATCTATATACATGTGAAAATACATAAATTTGTATATATATATATATATAGAGAGAGAGAGAGAGAGAGAGAGAATTTTACTAACCTGTTAAACAATTTTGGGATGGATTTGTCGAGAAAGAGAGAGAAAGCAGCGGCAGGGTACTTTTCTTGAGCGAGAGAGGAGTGAAAATAATCGAAGTATTACTACGGACGAGTGAATTAGGGCTAAAAAGGGGGTGGCGAAGAAGGTTGGGAATACTAATTTGTCCTTTGCAAAATACAAGGTATTTATTCATACATATATCAGTAGAATGGTAAGTATTTTTATTATAAATTATGTTAAGTATTTTTTTAAATTAATATATTTTTAAGTTTTAAGTCGGTAATTTATTATTTTAATTATATTGATATGATATTAGAAAGACTGACAGTTAAATTTGACAACTTTTTTGTAGCTAAAACTATTTTTTTTTTTAAGTAATATAAATATTTACTATGGTATGTTCGTGCATACCATAATAAATTACACCATATTATTATTTACCACAAATTATAAAAATATCAAGTACTTATTATACTAATTGTGTATATATATTTAAAATAATAATATTTAACAAATCATCGCGCCTAAATAAAATAAAAATTTTAAAAAATACCTACCATAACTTATGATGGAAAGTACATACCATCTTACTACTATATATATATATATATATATTATATTTATCAGTTATAATTTAAATTACTAAAAATAAATATTTGCAAAATCGATATATGACTTATTTAAAGATAATGTTGTAAGGTGTTTAATATACTTGTGCGGTGTTAAATTAATTATATTTATTTGAATTTTGCATTTAAGAAGGATAATTTTATTTCAAATTGATCTATGGGTAATAGTAAAATTAATTAGTATGTTGGATTTGGTAACGGAAAATGAACTTTTAATTTCAAATATGAAAAAAAAAATGGACTCTTGTACCAAATAATATTTTTCATTAAAAATTCGTTAAACTTTAAAGTTTCTAGTTTTTGAAAAATTTAATCAAATGCTATTAGATTATGTCAATTGATCATCCCAGTTGTCTTTTATAATTTGGTACATATGTGCAATATATATGACACAATGGAATGAATAAAGTTAATAGTTAAAAAAAAAAAAAGAATTACCTAAATATACAATAACTAATTTATTGTGATGATTAGTTTTTCTAAGTTTAAAGAAAAAAGAAAAGAAACACTGCTCCCTTTCTTAAGGTTGACTTGTGCCTAAAATATATCAACCGCCGTACTGTCGTTATTATTATTATTATTGTTATTGTTGTTGGTGTTGGTGTTGGGCTCATTTTTATCGTATTCAATTTTATCTTTTTAAACTATCATAATCCATGTTTTGGATAGGAAATTACCAAACTTTTAGAGGTTGACCAAAATCTTGGTAGATTGTAAACAAACAAACAACAACAACAACAACAATAACAGCAAAAAAAAAAAAACTCACAATTTTTCAAAAATAAAATGTAAAGGTCAATTCAACAATAACGTTAATATCACCACATTTTGAAATAGTGACTCAACAAATTGAGCCCATTATTTTCAAAATTAACAAAATGTATATGCACCAAAAATTTCAAAATGAAGAGTTCTTTTTTTTTATTAGGAAATAATAATAAAGGACATTATATAAATAGTGGTTATAATAAAGGACATCCGCTTAAAATCATTAGTTTAAAAGGACAACTTCTTAATTAAGGACAAACTATTAATTATTTTACTATTTCAATTAATTAAGTTGAATTCCAATATTACCCTTCTTAAAGATAAATACAAGAAACTAAATATAAAATTAAATTTAAAATTAATTCAATGAAAATAACTTTAAACCAATTCAAACACATTACAAAAATTCTAATAAGAAGATAAACACAAGAATTATTCAAAAAAAGTCAAACATGTGGTCCTGATTCCTAAACTTTTAATTTTTTGCAAGAAATATGTTGTGGTCCTTTTTTACTATTATTATTAAAATCACTAGTCTCCATAGTGAACCGGCACCATGACATAAAGAATAAAAAAATAGATGGAGGCTACAAAATCTCGCCCACTAAACTTACTAAGAAGATACTTCAAGAAAAAAAAAAAAAAAAAAAAACAAAGAAAGAAAGAACTAAACTTAAAAAATAAACTAAGAAAGTTCATTATACAAAAAGAGGCGAGACCACTACCTTCGCCCAATTGTTGGAACTTCAAACCTTTTGCAGCTAGGCCCACCATCGTGATTAGTAGAATTGAGAGGAGTAACTTAAGGCATGTTTGGTAGGCATTTATTTTTTTTTAAAAAAAAAATTTAAAAATTCAATTTAAAATTAATTTTATCTTTACATTTTTTAAAATTTATTTTATTTTATTTTTTTTCTTTAAATTTTTTTTTAAAATACTATAACTTTAAATTCAAAAATTAAAATTAAATAAAAAATATATATTTAAAACATACTCGTCGAGATGTATAAAATAAGATCTATTGTGACTATTTTTTAAATTTTTTTTATGAAATTTTTTAGTTGGTTAAAAAAAACTCAAACTCAAACTCAAACAAAAACCAAATTCACTTTTCAACATACTTTTAAATTCTACCAAACACCATATTTTAAAAATACAACTTAAAAACTGAACTCAAAACACCCACCAAACATCACATGAAGTTCCAACTAGGAAATATTTAGGTCCAATTAAAGGAACTAAACCACTGCACTCGGGTCAAGAGCAGAGTCCATGTGGGAATCTTGAAAAAAAAAGGGGTTTAATCCCTTTCTACGAAGCAAAAATTGTCCCTTTTCTCTATCTACTTTGCATCTTGGTAAAGGAACTTGCAGCATGGATTTATAAGAAACAAGAGTTGAAGCATTGACAATGATCCCCGCCTTTTCCAACAAACTCATCCGGCAAGGCCTATGTTGATTTGATTTTTAAGCCCTATGAAGATCTGGCCTTACAGGTACAGTTTGATAGCGAACTTACTTTCTTTCAACAATACGACGTAATACTTAATCATAAGCTACTATGAATAGATAATATGCCCTTCGTTTAATCTTCGATAAGCCTAAAACAAAGTACATAGATAGGAATAGGAGATCAATATTTTGAAATTTGTTTAAAGACATATTATATATAAGGTGCAATCCTCATTCCTATTTTATATTATGTCTACTAGAAAATGAAAAAATGTAACTTAATATATCTGTTAAAAAATTAAAAAGATGAAGGTTAATATGTCTGCAAGAAAATTAATTAGAAAAACGTAACTTAATATGTTTGCTTGCCATTATTGGCTAATTGTGAGTCAAACATATTTGTAGCTTCAGTTTCATATTATGTCTGGTTAGTTTGAGACATTTACATTTATTTATTTTTTGAATAATTCTTCTATTTATCTTGTTGTTTGGATTTATTGTGATATGTGTTTGAATTTATTTTTGTTGATTGAATTATGAATTTATTTGTATATTTATTTTCTTGTATTTATTTTTAGGAAGGATAGTATTAGAATTCAACTTAATTAATTGGAATAGTAAAATTATTAATATTTTGTCCTTAATTAAAAAAATTGTCCCCTAAACTAATTAATTCAAAGGAGTGTCCTTTAATAAAAAGAAAGTGTGATATTTGTCCTTTAAAACAAAAGCCCATTTTTTTTTATTTTTTCACTTTTTAAGAAAAAAATAGTCTAATGAAAGTTAAAAATAATTTCTATATATTCCACTTATTGCATCAACACACCTTAAATACAACCTAAAAAATTATCATATTTTGACCAATGAGTAATAGCTTATTTTTTTTAGTTAAATATTATAAGGCTAAAATTTTGAATTTTGAATCTCTAAATTAAATAATTTTGGATATGTCAAAATTAAGAAAATAAAGATTAAAGCTAACGCTAATTCATATATACAATTTTTAAATCAAAGAACGCCCAAAAAATGAAAAATAAAATATGAAAACTAAAATTAATTAGAAGGTCTACGAGAGAGAGAGAGAAAATTGCCACTATCTTTCTAAGCCTTTCGGATTTAAAAGTTAGTGGTCAATCTATGAACAGTGAAATGTGCTTTATTTTGTATATACATATTGTTATTGTACACAATAAAACACTGTTTAACAATCCATTATATTTACTCGCTTCCTAAGTATCGAATATATATATACACTCAATACTTAGGGGTTGAGCTATTGTTGAGTACAAAAATAAAATATTGGCTCGATCCTTAAATACCAAATATGTGCACATATACTCTGTGCTTAGTAGCCAACTAAATGTGCGCATACTCGATACTATATATGGGATATTTTTTGGAAAAAATATAAATATACCTACGTGAAGAACTTAAAATTTAACTTTAGAGTATGCACTAAAAATTAAATCCGATTGCAAAACGTGACCCCATGCGGATTCGTCTTGGAACTGTAATTTGCACCCCTTGAGGGCGTAAGAGTGAGCCTTATTTTTCTTGAATGTTTAATAAGCTCATAAGAGGTGATTACTTATAAACTCATCAATTTTTTTACTAAGTTTACATGTGAATTTTACTCATTTTCATTCCATTTTTCTATCTCAAGTAACTAATTTTTTGTGAGAATTACTCATTCACCTCATAACCATTTTGAGAAAACAAATATACAATTTCGATATCCTTATAAAGGAGAACATGAATCTATAATAACATTTCATAACCAAGTGTGAGGTCCCACTGAAAATTATCCTAAAAATGGCTTGAAAATGGTATTTTTATCCATTTTTCAACACTACCAAGGTAAATCATTTCTTAAATCTACTTTTTAATATTAGATATAAGTTTATTTCTTGATTACTTGCATAATATTAGTTTTGTTTTTTGATTAATTGCATAATATTATTAATGCTATTATCTTTATAGTCAAATTTTATGACTTTAAATATGTTTTTGTATGTTTTGAATTTTGCTCCCCTTCATCAAATTCTTGGCTTCACTATTGCTTACACCCTTATAGGGATGGCAAAAAAACCAAACTAGCGGGTTTTTTTTAGTCGTGGTCAAGTTTGGGTTTTAAAAAAAAAAACCAAGCCGTATACATATATTTATATATATATAGGGCTTTTTTAGTTACCCCCTATTTCTAATGTGAAATTAAAGACACCTTCCTACATTCATAATTCTTTGACTTAACCCCCCATGATTTGACAGACCTCTAACACAATCCAAAATTTTCTTGTAGTGACCATTATGCCCCCATCTTCAACTTTAAACTATCTTCTTCACTCCCAACAACCCTAATTTTCCCCATCTTTTTCTCGTTATTTGAATTATTTTGCCCAATCAAATTGAGCATTCCCTTCCACCCACCATCAAAATCACTACCAAATAATAAATCTCCATTCTTGTTCTCCATTACTATTCGCTCTTTATTAAATTTCATTCATCTTTCTCTACAATTAAGAGGAGTAAAACAAAGTGATGAGCAAATCAAACTCCAATTCTCATCAAATTCTCTCAAATTTAACTACTCCCCTCAAACCCCAATTCACCACCACCAGCGCCACCAGGGAACCACCATTGCCAAAATCCTACCAAAGATTCGGGAAGTGTGAGAACCTCGATCTATATGCTGCTAGATCTAGATGTTCTATTTGCTCATCTTTTGATTCTCGAATTTTGGCCAATCTATATACTGACCTTAAATATAGTAACCAGTATATTTTACACAAAACAGACAAAAGAATAGATTATCGCCCATACGAAAATACCATGGGTGGCCTACGAAGCAAAATCTAGTTTCAAGGGCTAGGTTACGAAGAGGGAAGGTGTTAGGCACCCTCTCCGCCCTTTCAGCCTCTTAATACATATGTTGTAATGATAATATCCATGTCTAGATCTGCGTTCTTGAATATTTACATATGAAGTGTGAATCTTGATGCTTTTAAAAAAAACATTATGTTTGGTGTAATAAATGAATAAGATGTATCAGGTAATACCACCGGTTGGCGGCAGTGGGGAGTCGGTAGGTTTACCCTTATTAACTGACACCTTCCTGATTTTTTAGATTCTGCCTATCCTTTGTTTTACAAATAAATCACTGATGTATGTCTTGTTATGTAAAAGATTCATTAAAACATTTATGTCTTTGGCTGGAGTTCTCATGCATTATTTTTATAAAAGAAAGTTGCTTCCAATTTTTTTAAAGAAATCTTGGCAGTATAACTGGAGTATTAATATCCTCATGAAATAACCGACATGATCTTAACCCTTTGAGAACTAGTGAGCTCACAACTGGTCAGATTTGAGGTTAAAGATCAAATATGAGAAAAAATAGGCCGATCGGCACCTGGTAGTGCATGCTAGCACCTACCTTTTTCGTCCTTTTAGTTTTTTTATTCGGATTTTTAATTATAAATATTCAAGACATTGATCTGGACTAAATATGCTTGTACCACTATGATATGATTAGATCTACTATTAAAAGTAAATCTCAATGATGTTTAAGATGAAGAAAATTGAAACTAGTTGAGAGAAGGAGGTTACCTAAAATGGACAACTCTTGTCTTGTCTCTTTCTTCTTTAGGATAAGGGATGGTGGTGGACCTTTGTGTATTTCTTTTATTTTAAGGTTGTCTCCTTTTTGTGGTAAAAGGAAGATGGTTGGTGAATGTGGGACAATGGTTAGGCTAAAGAGTGATGGAACTGATGGAAAATAAGAGAATATATTGGATCTTTTCCTCCTTCCGCTCTCAGCAAGTGGGTGGGGTATTTATACCCATATAAGTCGCTTTCAATTGGGCAAGCAGTGGTATAGTGCGGATCGAAAAGTACACATGTTAAACCAATCAAATCACTCAGTCAACTTTCTTCCTACTAACAAAATTCAAAAATTTGTTTGGGTCAGCAGGGGGTGGTGTCGATCATCACCTGGTCGGGTACCAATCGTCACTTTGAGATTTTTGTTAGCTATTTCTACAGCTCCATCAGTTTGTTTTTCCTTGGAAGTGACTGCCATTGTCCGAGACAATTTTGTGAGGGACCCCATAACAAAAAATAATATTCCTTTGAATAAAACAAGCTACTTTGCGAGCGGTGAGGTTGGTGTATGCTTCAACCTTTACCCACTTTGTAAGATAATCAATGGCCACCAAGATGTACTCATTTCCACAGCTGGCTTTGGGGGAAATATTGCCAATTACATCTATCCCCCACGTTGAGAAAGACTAAGAAGAGGTCATAGTGTATAACTCATGAGGCGGCCACTTTTGAGCTTTGGTAAACTTCTAGCATTTCTGACATCTTTGAACGTATTTGCTGCAGTCGTGGTGCATGGTCGTCTAGTAATACCCTTTTGGCGGGATCTTTTTTACGAGCGTGTGACCACTCATATGAGGACAGCATTCGCCCTAGTGGATTATTTCCATTATTTCTATAGCTTGCTCGTCTTCTAGGCACTTCAAGTGAGTCACATCCAAGTTTCTTTTATACAATTGACCATCGGATATGATGTAATGGACAGCCAGTCTTTTGAGGGCAATGCAATATTTCTTCGTGCTCCTTTTAGGGTAGGTAAATGACACTAACCGGTTCCAAATGTCAAAATACCAAGCAAATGGATTAACTGACAAGCGCTCTACTTCCCTAATTTCAAAACAATATGCCGGTTTGATAGTTTTTTCAACCACAAACTGGAAAACGGTAACTTATTTAGGGATATCAACAAGGGAAGCCAGGGTTGCAAGAGCATCAGCAAAATTGTTCTTTTCTCGGGGAAGGTGGAATAAATGAATTTCTTTAAACGGGAGGCCTTCTTCTCAAGGCAAGCATGGTATGGAGCCAACTTCTTTTTTTTACTCTTCTAATGACCTAGGATTTGTTCGATGATCAAAGTTGAGTCCCTATATACCTCCAATCTTTTGACTTCTCTTTCCAGGGCCATTCGTAATCCGGCGATGCATGTTTCATATTCGGCCGCATTGTTGGTACATTCGTAGCTCAACTTAATGGCAAGGGGTTAATGTTCTTCATTGGGGGAGACCAGCAACATTCTGACACGACATTCTTTTTTATTAGATGCACCATCAAAGTATAACTTCCAGTTAGCTTCTCTAGAGATGATTGAGATCAGTTCATTTGGGAACTCTGCTTCTTCCCATTCTTTACTCGCTATAGGATTTTTGACTAGATAGTCAGCAATTGCGCCTCCTTTGACAGCCTTTCAGGTAAGATATGAGATGTCATATTTTGAAAGCAAGAACAGGTATTGTGCCATGCAGTTAGAGAGCATTGGCTTCTTAAAAAGATATTTGAAAGGTTCCATTTGGGAAATCAATTTCACTGAGTAATGTAACAGGTAATGCCGTAATTTTTTGGTTACCCCCACGAGTGCAGCATAAATTCTCTTCGAAGTTCTTCAGTGCTAATAAGTGTCCTTCTCTACTCTTTGATTTGATAATCATGTTATCTACATAGACCTCTACTTCTTTATGGATGAGATCGTGTAGAATAGTCATTGCAGCTCTTTGGTAAGTGGCCCCTTCGTTCTTTAAGCGAAATGGGATGACAGTGTAGCAATATGTTTCCTAAGGCAGAAAGTAGTTTTCTTTTGGCTGTCTAGGTGCATCTTGATTTGATTATAGCAAGCGAAGCCATCCATGAAAGTCTTAAGAGCATGCGTAGCCGTGTTGTCCACAATCATATCTATGTTGGGAAGAGGGAAGTCATCCTTTGGACAAGCCTTGTTTAAATCCCGAAAGTCTATGCATATACGAACCTTACCATTAGACTTGGGGATGGGCACTATGTTGGCTAGTCATTCTGGGTATTCGACAACTCGGATAAATTCAACTCGCAATTGTTTTTCCAAATTCCTCCTTCACTTAAAAAGACTACTTTAGACGAAGTTTTCTTTGTTTTTGTTTGATGGGCTTGCATCCTGGAATTGTTTGGATTTCATGCATAACAATTTCGGTGTAAATTCTAGGCATGTCTGAATATGATCAGACAAAGATATCTACGAATTCTTTCAAAAGTTGGGTCATCGATTCATGCTCCTTCAGGGAGAAGGTATAACCTATCTTGAGTTCTCGAGGATCATCAACATCTCACAAGTTGATTGTGATGAGATTGTCTTCATTTGGTTCTGCATGCCTCTTTTCTTTCTCTAAAAATCTATCTACTTCATCGGGCTCCTCGTTTGGTGCTTCTAAAAAATCTCCTTTGGAAGTGCATGGCGTTTTTTCTCAACTGGAGATGGTAGAGTCTTGGAACATGATCGACAGACTCAATAACCCGTGCTTTAGCTGCAAGGCTCTAGAGATGAACCAATTTTCCAATAATCCAGTAGGGTCTTTGATTGTTTTATTGAGGTTCCCAAGGTTTTCTTCAATTGCATTGACACTTGCTAACTCTTCTACTTTAGTGACATGGATGGCTTCCATTGCCGGAATTAACCTCTTGGCTTTAACCAGCTCTTCATTTGCTTTAACCTTATTTTCTTCAAAGATTGCTTTTATTGTAACGGCCACCCCTTCTTCTTTAAAGTCTTTCTACGGACAAGTCCAAACGAGCCTGCTTTTGCTAGTTTCCACTCAATGTCCCCCGACATCAATGGGGTATAAGTCATTTATAAAGAAAATTTCCCATCTTGAGAGTTTTTCTCCTTTAGCATTGAACTACGTTTTTGGGAAACCAAAATAAGGAGCTTTATCACATTCTTTTATGAAATATTCATTGAGCATATGAAAGTATGGATTGAGTAGGGAAGCAAATATATTGTTGCAGGCCACCCATTCCGATCATAGCCTCCCTTATTGCTTTTCGGTTTCCTCTTCCCTTCTGCATATAGCCCTTTTCTTCCTTCCTTGTTCAAATTCTTCTGGTGTTGGTGTGTATTCTGGGCCAAAGGTACCCTTATGAAGTGGCTCAGGAATAGGTGCTCGAATTCCTTGTTAATTCTTGCCTAGCCCTAGTCTCGGCATAAAATTTATCTTGTTTAAGATTCGGAGGGTCTTGAGGTTTCCCCTAGCAGAAAGTCTGGTGCCACCTCATGGCTCATTCCCATTTCAATGTAATGTACCCGGTAGTCGTCAATGATGAAACCACTCAAAAATATAGTGTCATCTCTAGGCTGGATTTTAAGGACAAGCAATGACCCTGTTTTGCTTTGTGAGCCGAGGGCAGCATCTCCTTGAATGGTTACCACATGCTTTTCGAGGACTTGGAATTTGATTGCACATAAGACTGGGCCTATGGTTACCTTGAGATTGATAATGCCGATCACCTCTGTCTGTGTGTTATCATAAGCCCTGACAATTATCGCTGATGAAGTGAAATCTGATGTTTGCAAGCCAAGGCAGCTGCTAGTCTTCAAAGGCATGACATTAATCATTGAGCCATTATCGACGAGGACCTGTGGGATCCTTTTACCATAAGCTTCTACAATAATATGGAGAGCCAAGTTATGATATCTGCCATGACATGTGAGGTCTTTATCAAATAAAACCAGGTGATTTTGGACAGTGAGTGAACTGATTGTAATAATCATTTCATCAAGGATCAATTTTGCAGGAACATTAATCTTCTTAAATTCCTTAGAAATGGTAGAACGATCGGCGTATGAGGAAGCTAGTAAAATCCATAGAGAAATATTCGCTGGTGTTTTCTTTAAGGGAAATGATATTAGCACTCCACTTTTGTCCTAAGGCACTCCACTTTCATTTTTAGTGACACTTATATATATATATATATCTTTTGGGACACTTTTTATGTCACTAAAAATAAAAGTGGAGTGCTAGAGTACTAAAGTGGAGTGCTAATATCATTTCCCTTTCTTTAATTGCTCCATTATTTTATCGTTTTTGGGCCAAAGTGTAGGGTTACATTCTATCTCCACGGATTCTACCGGTGAGTCTTTGGTTGAGTTGCTCCCTCTTAGGCGCTCCAGTTAATAGTGCCTCTTAGATCGTGTCAAGTGATCCACTTCTTTCGCATTCTCTTGCGTAGCCTCCATTTCAAAGTGCTTCAAGAGTTCACTCAGGCTTAATGATCCTGAGGGTGCAACTATTTGGATGTTGGAGGTGATTTCAGAAATTCTCACAGGTTGACCGTAGCTTCCTCTAGTTTTTAGCATAAAGATGGATGGTTCAGTATTTAACGGGGAGGCGTGATCTTTGCGCTTCTTAAATGGCTGCAGGACCTTGAGTTTCTTAGTGAGCATTTTAATTTTCCCAAAAGCAGACTTCTCCCCGGGAATTTCAAAAGGTAGGTATTTGAGTTTCTTAAGTACCTGTTTGGTAGGGCTAGCTCCTAAAGATTTTGTTAAGAAAGGTTTTATTTGGCCTTATAGGTTTTGGCTTGATTATTGTGGGTTGAGGGTGATTTAGCACTTTCCTCATCTTTAGGTGGAAAAATGGATTGACAGAGGATGACACTTCCTTTTGGAGAGACCTTTTTATTGGGAGCTTACTTCTTTTGGCTTGCGGACGATGGCTTAACATTTCCCACCATTGGGATTCCTATAGGGGAAAGTCTGAGATCCAACCGCAAGTGCCTTCTTCTATTGGCCTAGCTATCGGGGGTATGGCATGTAGAGGGATTGGGTTAAAAATTGGACTCTCTGCCCCGGAGGATGTTTCCATTGTTCCTTTGTTTCGATCTTCTACTGATGGAGTCTCTGGAATAGGAATCTCAGTCTTGGTAAGGTTTGAGTCATCAGAATTTGACTTACGCCAGCCAATTGGTCCTTCTTCATCTTCGCTTGGATCTTCTTTAGATGAGTCCATAAAGGGTTATTCGTCGGAAAGATGCCTTCAATTAGGGCCCATTTGATATATCTCATCTCTTGGATCTTCATCTTCCCCAAATAGATACAAAGGTAGTCCCATAACAGTGGTTAAGCATATTGAAATGAAAGATTATTACTTAAGCATATGTAAAAAAAAGAGCTTATTCCTCTTAGAGACATGGCTATAACTGGTCCCTAGTTGTGAACACCTCATTTTGCAACTTTCGCAAGAGTCCCGATCTCTAGGAAAATGAACACGCATGCATGCATGAGCATTCATAGATGTACACAAACTATGTACATGTGATACAAGTCAAAGAAGGAAGCAGAAAGGACACCCGGACGAAAAGTTACGAGAATTACCCGAAGCTACCGGAGCCGAAAGCTGTCAATCTTGTGAAGACTTTTACAATAAGACTTCTCCAATTCTAATCATCCTCCAACTTTGAAGGCTGTTAGATAATTTCATAAGGAGCAGGATATTAGAAAATCAGCTCGATCTGACGATCGGATGTCCAAAATTTTGAAAAATTGGGATTCATTTTGAGTAATCAAATGGATGCCTTTCTGAAGTCAAAATGAGCTCCAATTTGGTTAGTATATATGTATTGTTTTGTGAAAGAACATATCTAAAATTAAGCTTTATCGGAGATGGGATCATTAAGAATTAATTCATTTATCGTGCAATTCTAGTCAAAATATCCTTCGTAGCAATTAGAGTAAATGGAGACCTTCCCAAGCTCCAATCAATCTCAAATTTGGGTACAAGCTCTAAAAAATTTGGAGGGAAAACATACCCAAAATTCAGGAAAATCCAAAAGCTAGAAGTTCATTGGTCATACAACAAGTGAGGTTGTTGTACGCAAATACGTCTTCCTACGCTGGAAAAACTCTTTGTACCAATCTGAGGAAACCATGTCCTTCCCGAACTCCGATCGGCTTCACATTTTGATAAGGTCTAGAATACTTTTATTGACAATACATATCCAAAAATCAGAATCATTAAATGTCTAGAACTTGACTTGTCGTACAACAAGTGACCTTATCTACAATAAGTACCTTTCCTATACGGAAACAAACTCTTTGTACCAATCAGAGCAAAAGGAGTCATTCTCGAACTCCGATCGACCTCAAGTTTTGACATGATCTAGAACACTTCTATTTCTAACACATATGAAAACACAAGTATGATCCAACGGTGGTAAGGCTTTGCAGTAAGCTCCAAGAGTCTATGTTAAAATCTATTTTCTTGCTCTCCAAGCATTTTTCAACTATAAATAACCCTCCCCCCTCCATTCATATTATTCATCAACAATCAAGGGGATTTCATGGTACACACTAAGAGACCCTTAGTATCTCCCTCTTAGAGGACTCGGGTATAATTTTCTCTCTCTTTTTTTATTTATTCGCCAGTCTTATTGTAGGTCGAATTATAACCCTAGAGAGGGGTGAATAAGGTTTTAAAATACTTAATGTGGAATTTAAAAACATTTCGAAAATGTTTAAGTAAAACAAATTAACTAGACAAGTTTATCAAGGAATGCAATCAAATAAACAATCAAGCAAATAACCAATCTCAAGCAAGCAATAATGTAGCAAGTAAATAAAGAGATTGAGTTAGAAAGATTGAACCAATTTGAAATCCAAGGCTTTTTGTCCTCGCGGTTTTAGTTTACCAAACCATAGTCCGCGCTTGGTTAGTTCTCCGAGAATTCCACTAAAATCAATCTCCTTCCGGGTGAAGATCAAACCACTACAAGTGTATTCTTCTCACACACTCTACAAGTATTGCTTTACCATAATACTCTCACAAGATACCCTCTTGCTAATTTGTGAGATTTACCTCTCATAATTTCTAAACAAGAATTTACCTTCTTGTTGTCCTATGAGATTTACCTCTTACAATAGAATTCTAATTGTTTGGTGATTCACACCAATTTACAATAACTCTTAAGTGTTTAAAGAATACAATAGAAGCTCACACTAGAGTTAATTGTTTGATCAAGATTTATAGCTCAATAAGAATGATTGATCAAAAACAATTTCTTGAATCTTTTGATATTGAAGATAGATGAAGAATATAGTATGAGAGTGATTCAAGGTGGTCAAAATGTATCTTAGATAGTGTATATATAGTCCCAAAAGAGATATAGCTGTTCTAGAGGTTTGGTAGAAGTTTGGTACCAAAAATGGTTAAAAAATAGAAATCCAACAGCTGTATTCTGAAATATCAATCGACTGAGCGAATCCATCAGTCGACTGGTGGACGCTTGGTCGACTGAGCAAAGCTGCTTAGTCGACTGAGCAAAGCTGCTTAGTCGACTGATGGGCTTTATACATCACGCCAAAATCCCAATTTTTGAACTTTTGCATTTTAGCTGCAAAATCAATTCTAATGATTTGGGAACATTAAAAATAAGTTCATAAGACACCTATTTTCGAGAAAACTTAAAATGTGATCATTTGAAATTAATATGAATTTATTTGAAAACCGATTTTTGCAAGAATGATGTTTTTAAAGAAATTTTGATTCAAACTGATTTTAATCAATCTAGGAATGCAATATCAATATGCATGAGCTATATAAATAATCAAATAAGAAACTTTACATTAATCCTAAGCAAATACTCAATTACCGAATAGGTGAGTCTTCGAATGCTTTGATTTGTTTCTTCAAATTGATACTTCCTTGAAATTTTTCCCTTGAAGCTTTTGCATATGATCATTGATCTTGATCTTCATGAATTTGCATTGTGATGAGTTTGATCTTCTTGCTAGTTCAATGCTTCGTTTATTTGATCGGATATTGATTGAACGATCCTTGTCATGCGGCATGCTTTCTTGATTTTCCAAGTAAGAAAACTATAATCTTAAATCAAGAAACATGTTAAATTACACATGATTGATTTATTATTATTATCAAAATAAGACTAAGACCTAGAAGGTCAACACTTATAATTCATATTCTTGTCTGCGTATTTTCTATCACTTTATAGCTTTTTATAACCCTTTTTCAAATTCTTTTTCAAAACCAAAGGCGTATAACAAACCCTAATCCAATTCCAAAATAGTATTATTACTTTCTTACTTTTCTAAAAGCTAGGATTAGCGGCATTGTTATACAAAGGAATCGATAATCGCTATATATTCAATCTAACTCATAGATTGTGGTGTACATGTGATAAATACTTGATTATGAGAATACCAGTGCCATCTATACTAGTTTAATCAATAGACTATGGTACATAAGTGGTCAACTCGCCTCATATCATATCGAGTATAAGATTCTACATCGAATCAATTTCCGAAAATTCCAATGATTTACAAAATCACTTGTTTCATTGTATATACTATTATCAAACTCTCTTTTTCAAATCACACACACACATTGGTACAAAGAATGTAACTCGATCCTTTCTCAAAGAAGAAAGAAACCAGCCAAAAGTTTTTATTTTTTTTTAAAAAAAGAGATCACACCAAAAATTTCTCTCGTTATCTCTCTATGTCTTCTCAGAGATTCTCACCCCCTTAGCAAATCATCAACTCTTATATCAACCTTTACCCTAGCCAGTAGGAGTTCTTATATCCCCAACAGATCACCAACTCTAAGCCTTTATCCTAGCTAGTAGGAATTCTCATACCCCCTCAGCAGACCATCAATCATCATGTCCCTAACTGACATTCACCATTTCACATACTTCGCTACAGCGGGGGGCTCGCCCCTTTATACGGTCCACGCACTTCACTAAAGCAGGGGGCTCACCCTTCTTCGTGGTCAACACACTTCTTTAAAGCAGGGGGCGCACCCCTCTACGCAGTCCACACGCTTCAGCAGGGGGCTCACCCCTCTACGTCCACAGTCCTAAAGTAGGGGGCTCATCCCTCTGCGCTCCACACGCTTGCTAAAGTAGGGGGCTCACCCCTCTGCGCAGTCCACACACTTGGCTAAAGTAGAGGGGTCACCCCTCTACACTGTTCAAACAAAACAAAAGAATGAAAACTGTTGACAGAACTGTCCCTGTCTATGGGGGTACATCAGCTTAACACCAGAATCAGAATTATTAATAGAGTCATCCCTGCTTGTGGGAGTACATTAGTTTAATAAGATAGCAAAACGTTGACATAACCGTCTTTACCTGTAGGAGTACATCAGCTCAAAGCCAGAATCAGAATTATTAACGAAACCATCCTTGCATGTGAGAGTACATCAGTTTAACAAAATCGTTGACAGAACCATCCCTACCTGTCGGAGTACATTAGCTCAACACCCGAATCAGAATTATTAACTAAACCGTCCCTACCTATAGGAGTACATCAGTTTAACAAAATCGTTGACATAACCGTCCCTGCCATTAGGAGTACATCAGCTTAACACACGAATTAGAATTGTTAACGAAACCGTCCCTACCTGTGAGAGTACATAAGTTTAACAAAGTCATTGATAGAACCGTCCCTGCCTGTGGGAGTACATCAGCTTAACACCCAAATCAAAATTATTAACAGAACCATCTGTGCTTGTAAGAGTACACCAACTCAACACCCAAATCAAAATTATTAACGGAACCGTTCCTGCCTATGGGAGTACATCAGTTTAACAAAATCGTTGATATAACTATCCTTGCCTGTGAGAGCACATTAGCTCAACACCTAAATCAAAATTGTTAACGGAACCGTCCCTACCTGTGGGAGTACATCAGTTTAATAAAATCGTAGACAGAACCGTCCCTGTCTGTGGGAGTTCATCAAGTTAACAACCAAATCAGAATTGCTAACAGAACCATCCTCGTCAAAGAGGAAGACAACAATTTAGCTCATCACAAGAAATCACCGATCCATCCTCAACGGAGAGAAACGAGCACAACACATCATTTGCATAGCATTGCTTTTAAAATATCACTTGTGATTTATGCGAGTGCTGCAAAATAATGCGTTCTCGTTATCGACCTAGTTTTTTTGCTTCACAAAGAACCCATGCCGAGAGGGTCTATGAACACCTTATTATGCAACCTTCGCAAGAGTCCTAATCTTTAGGAAAATGAACACGCATGCATGAACGAGAATTCATAGAAGTACACAAACTATGTACATATGATATAGGTCAAAGAAGGAAGCAGAAAGAATACCCGAACGAGAAGTTACGAGAATTACTAGAAGCTGCCGGAACTGAAAGCCGTCAATCTTGTGAAGACTTGTACAATGAGACTTATCCAATTCTAATTATCCTCCGACTTTGAGGGCTGTAGATAGTTTCATAAGGAGTAGCATATTAGAAAATCAGCTCGATCTGGCGGTCGAATCTCCAAAAATTTGAAAAACTGGGAGTTCATTTTGAGTAATCAAATGGAGGCCTTCCCGCAGTCGAAATGAGCTCCAATTTGGTTAGTATATAGGTATTGTTATGGGAAAGAACATATCTAAAACTCAGTTTTATCGGAGATGGGATTATTAAGAATTAATTCATTTATCGTGCAATTCTAGTCCAAATATCCTTCATAGAAATTAGAGTAAATGGAGGCCTTCTCGAACTCCGATCAAGCTCAAATTTGGATACAAGCTCAAAAACATTTAGACGGAAAACATACCCAAAATTTAGGAAAATCCAATAGCTAGAATATAACATCCCATGTAACACCCCCGCCTTAATCTACAGGATAACATCCGTACTTAAGGCCTGAAGCGTTACTCACCCATCCTAGTAAAACTAGGATAGGCGTATAAGAAGAGAATCAGTACACCACAACACATATACATCAGGTATTCTAGACGTAGGACATGTCAAAAACGTAGCATCATGTCCAAGCATGCATCACACCTATACATGTATAGGAATTCAAAACCACATGCGTTCCAAAAATATATACAATCCTCGGGCCCGTCGTGGCTTCCTGAAAAAAACATATGCATATATATATAACAAAAGTGAACTGTATCAGAGCTTCTATTTCATCCCTGATCCCACGGCTTCTTTGTCCTCCTGGGACTCGTGAGTACCTGTGGTAGTTTTAGAAAAAGGGGTGAGCTATATGCTCAGTAGAGGTAAATAATCATAGAGAAAACACAATTCAGTGGAAAACCATTTATTCATTTCTCAATGCAATGTACATGCCAATGCAGGTTACCTCCCATGTGTCAACCATTGATTCACATAGCTCGAATGTGCCAATGCTGGTCCCGAATACCAAGTGGCCTGACCGCCATCTGCTCACAGCCATAAGTTGGCCCAACGGCCTTATAGAATAGCATGGCCCATCGGCCCCAGAACACATCAATAGATCACAATTTGGACCTCAAGTCCGCCGATATAATCATAACCACAGAACCATCAGTGCCTTGCCAACTTGCCTATGTTCTCGGGCTCCACACCAGTGGCCGATAGGCGGCCATACATTGCTCCCCCAGGGGTTTAGGGCTTTTCAATCCAAGGGCACCGAGCCCTGCCTATTTTTTCCATCCCGGCAAGCACTTATATTAATACAACCATCTGTTCTTGAGAGACACCAACTCTCCATCTTATTCACGAACCAAAGAATCCTTCACAAAGGCCAATAATGGAACCACAAACCGAAAAATTGATCCAGAGCTTGTCATGATCTTTCCGAGCCTTTGGTTGACACAATAATGATATATACAGTATGCATACATGCTCATTTATACAAACATCAAGTAAACTATGCCATACCCACTCAAGTACAACCAATTTTATATCTCTTGGTGTGTATAAATCAATCAATAGTTTCATTTTTCCCACAAACAATATCCACATTGCCAAGAGATATCATATGTGATTCCAATAACATAGTAAAACCAGTGGGTAAGGCATATCATGCTTTACATCTTGCAAACATAGTTTTATAAATCATACAAACAATATAAACCCTTTTTTACCTTCAAGTTTTTCACATAAATAATCAATCAAAAACCATGATTCTCGAATAATAAAAGCATAATATCAGGTTTTGAAAGCCATAGAACCCCTACCTCGTGTTTACTAGCCGAATAGAAGAAAAGAAGATGAGAACTCAAGCTCTCCCAAGCAACCTGAAGGAAGAAGAAGATGAATAGTGAGCTAAAAGAGGATTTCAATGAGTTTGGAGCGCAAATCTTCAATCGGGAGTGAAAAATATGCGAGAATCGCTTAAAACACCTCTCCTTCTCTCTCTAGAACTCTCTAGAAGTGTGTGGGGGGAGGTTGGGTCGAAATATAAGAGAAAAGGAGTTAAAATGCACTTAAAATGAACTAAGTCAGTGCACTGTTGCAGGTGCCGGACTGGTATGCCAAAAATAGGATACCGGTCCGTAGACCAGATTTCCCCGAATTTTTATATGCTGGACTGGTATGGAAAAACTGCATACCAGTCCGCAGCCAAATTTTTTTCTAAAATACATAAGCTGGACCGGTATTCAAAAACCCAATACCGGTCCGCGAGTAAACTTTTTCCCAAAACTTGTTTTAGCCATAACTTCTCGCTCGGAACTCCGATTGAGACGATCTTTATGTCTACAGAAAGGTATTTTCCAAATTCACAATTTCCACACAAAGTAAACATATTTTTCATAAAAACAAACACAAAGTGTTACATCCCGTGTTACGAATTATAGACTTTGAGTCCAAATCGCATCACAAAAGTCGAGTTTACTAGTAAAATTTCCAGCATTCTCGCGTAGAAATTATTTTCGTCGACCAAACTTGTAAAATTCATCAAAAATTCATTTTAACT
Organism: Lonicera japonica; assembly: GCA_021464415.1. Lineage (NCBI taxonomy): Eukaryota > Viridiplantae > Streptophyta > Magnoliopsida > Dipsacales > Caprifoliaceae > Lonicera > Lonicera japonica. Next base: position 7,359 of record JAKCWG010000438.1, on the reverse strand, counting down.
CCTTTTTAAGTGAATCCAAAGCCATATGTTAGATAATGAGCTATATTTTGACATATATTTTTGTGACATCTTCAGCGAATAACAGGCCACTGTTGTAGGTCGGTTGGTGAATTTATTTAGAATTCTAGAGCATTCTTTCTTCCTTCATATATATATGTTACCCCTAATTTGAGAGGAGGATTTCTCTCATTTTCCTCTTCACCTTCTCTCCACATTTTTGCTTTCGAAAATACTTTGGATCACGATTCACCTTGAAGGAAACTTGCTCTAAGTGTCAAGAGGAATGAGGTGACATAGGGATTTTAAAGTTTCATTGGACGGGGCTCTGATAATCCTCTTTCTTCCTTTCTTTCGGCTCACACTTTCGAGGTAGGGGTTTACTTGTCTTCCAAACCCGAAATATGATTTCGTTTGATGAAATTTACCATGTTTAAATCATGTTCTTCTAAATATATATGTATATATATATAACATGACTATTAAATCGATGTGTTATGATTTATAAACTCCTACATGCATGTCTAGGAACAATACATGCCATTTTCACTTAAGATACATAAGATAATGGAATCATATGATATATTCCATGATTGTATGGATGTTACATGTTAATAAAGTTGATTTGTTGATGAGATATATACATCATGGAATATGTTGAGATTTGTTGAAGTGTGTATGGCATAGAATGTTTCAAGTGCTTATTCAATGGCATGTGTACATGTTTGCATTCTATTTGTGTCAACCAGAAGCTCGGCAATGTAATGGAAAGCTCAGGAGTATTCTTATGACATATGGCATGATATCTATCTCTTGAAAGGCTTATATTCCATGTCTATAATGATGGATAGTCTCCCATGGTCGTATAAACATTTCTGGATTTGTGATTATGATTCTCGGGAGCTCGGGGTTATGTTTTCTATTTATGATCTTAAAAGTTCTTTAAGCTTGTTGTGACATTCTCAGTTGTGATATGATCTCGGGATGAGATAAATTATCTATATCTATTGTGGCCTTCCGTCGGTGAAGGGAATGATTGTGATTAGTGTTTGTCGGTATGAAAATAAATAGGGCCTAGTGCCCTTGGGTTGAAAATCCCTAAACCTCCGGAGGGGCAGCAAATCGTAAGCTGTCTAAAGCCAACGGTCTAAAAATCTAGAGAACGGCAAGACACTAACGATTCGGTTGTTGTAATGTTCTGTTGACGTGACATTGGTGGACTATAGTCCAGTTGTTTATTATCTGTTGATATTCTCCCAAGACGGAGAGGCCATGTTATAATGATATATGGAATATTCTTTCGGGCGGTCAGGCCCAGTATTCTTATTATGGTTATGGCTTGGCTCGGCTTCTATATCTCTTGGCAAGGCTGGCTTATGATCTCGGGCGAATGGGCCCATATTATGATTTGTTCGGCTCTATAAATGATTCGATGACTCGGTGCAGTGGTTGATATAAGGGAGGTAACCTGCATTTGCATAAGCATGCTTTGTTTTATGATATGGTGATTAAAATGGTTTGTTAAGCATGATTTGTTAAGAACCGATTAAATGTATTTTTAAACATAATATCCCATGTTTTCCCCCGTACTGAGATGTGAGCTCACTCCGTTTTATAAAACATTATAGGTACTCACGGTGAGGTCACAAGATGGGATGGTGTGAGCTCATGGAGGATTCTAGAAATTATTGTAGTTTAGAGGTTGTAGAATTTGATTTCGTTGTATTTTAAAATTCTATTATAATTAATGAATAATTTGTATCAATTTATTCATTTCTTATCACCCCTAAGGGCTGGGCGTTACATAAAAGTTCATTGGTCGTACAACAAGTGAGGTTGTTGTACGCAAATACGTCTCCTACATGAGAAAAACTCTTTATACCAATCTGAGGAAACTGTGTCCTTCCTGAACTCTGATTGGCTTCACATTTTGATAGGGTTTAGAAGACTTTTACTTCAAATACATATCCAAAAATAAGCATCATCCAATGGCTAGAACTTGACTTGTCATACAACAAGTGACCTTCTTTACAATAAGTACCTTTCCCACGCGAAAACAAACTCTTTGTACCAATCAGAGCAAAACGAGTTCTTCCCGAATTCCAATCGACCTCAAATTTTAAAATGATCTAGAATACTTCTATTTTCAATACATATCCAAAAATCAGCATGATCCAATTGTGTTAAGGCTTCACGATAAGCTCCAAGAATCCATGTTACAATATATTTTTTCTTGCTCTCCAAGTATTTTTCAACTATAAATAAACCTCCCCTCCATTTATATTTTTCATCAACAATCAAGGAGTACACACTAAAGGACCCTTATTATCTCCCTTCAAGAGGGCTTATATATAATTTTATCTCTCTTCTTTTATTTATTCGTCTGTCTTATAATTCATATTCTTGTCTGCGTAATTTCTATCCCTTGATATCTTTTCAAAACCCCTTTTTAAATTGTTTTTCAAAACCAAAGGCGTATAAGAAACCTTAATCCAATTCCAAAATAGTATTATTACTTTTTTACTTTTCCAAAAGCCCGAATTAGCGGCATTGTTATACGAAAGAATCGATAATCGCTATATATTCAATCTAACTCATAGCTTGCGCTGTATATATTATAAATACTTGATTATGAGAACACTAGTTCCATCTATACTAGTTTAATCAATAGACTATATGGTACACAATTGGTCAACTCGCCTCATATCATATCGAGTATAAGATTCTACATCGAATCAGTTTTTGAAAAGTCTAATACTTTACAAAATCGCTTATTTTATTGCATATACTATTATCAAACTCTCCTTTTTCAAATCACACACACACACACACACTTATTTCTAAAATCCTCGACGAATTAGGAAACACATCGTTTTCATCCCATCTCCAAAATCTCGATTTCTAAAGCAAGCACGAAAAGCTATAAAGTAATAGCAATAGCATGCAAGAGCTGAATTATAACACGCGCATATCCTACTTAAGAGATCGAAAGGGCGAATTGGGTGCTTAACACCTTCTCAATTTGTGACTAAATCCCCGGACCTTTGAATCAATTAGTTTCGCATACATTGTGTATAAGAGGATATTTAGTCCATAAATACGTCTCTTTTACACAACCCTTTTGTTTGTTTAGTAAAACAAACTGGCAACTCTTATTCTTTACAAAATTGATTTTTAAAGTAACACAGAATCGTTGCCCACGAGGACTTAGGCGTCGAGAACGCGGGTTCTTACACCAGCAGAGTCGCCATTGTGAGAACCCCAATCTATACCCTACCGAATCTCGACGTACTATTTGCTCGTCTTTTGATTCTCGAATTTTAGTCAATTCATATGACATCCTTAAATAGAGTCGCCAGTTTATTTTACACAAAACTGACAAAAGAACAGACTCCCACCTATACGAGAATACCATGGACGGCCTATGAAGCAAAATCTAGGTTCGGAGGCTAGGTTACGAAGAGGGAAGGTGTTAGGCACTCTTTCCGCCCTTTTGATCTTTTAATACATATGCTGTAATGATAATATCCATGCCCAGATCTCCGTTCTTGAATATCAACACATGAAGTGTGAATCTTGATGCTTTAAAAAAAATTAAGTTTGGTGTAATATAGGAATAAGATGTATCAGGCAATACCACCAGTTGCCGACATGGGGGGGGGGGGAAGTCGGTAGGTTTACCCCTAGTAACTGACACCTTCCTGATTTTCTAGATTCTGCCTATCCTTTGTTTTACAAATAAATCACCAACGTGTGTCATGTTATGCAAAAGCTTCATTAAAACATTTCTATCTTTGGCTGGAGTTCTCATGTATTATTTTTATAAAAGAAAGTTGCTTCCGATATTTTTGAAGAAATTTTGGCAGTATAACTGGAGTATTAATATCCTCATGAAATAACAGACATGATCTTGACCCTTTGAGAACTAGTGAGCTCATAATTGGTCATATTTGAGGTTAAAGATAAAACTGAGAAAAAATAGGTTGATTGACACCTGATAGTGCCTGCTGGCACCTACTTTTTTTGTCCTTTTGGTTTTCTTATTTGGATTTTTAATTATAAATATTCAAAACATTGATTTGGACTAAATATGCTTGTACGACTATTATATGACTAGATCTAATAGTAAAAATAGATCTCAATGATGTTTAAGATGAAGAAAAGTGAAACTAGTACAAAGATGGAGGTTACCTAAAATGGAGAACTCTTATCTTGTCTCTTTTTTCTTTAGGATAAGGGATGGTGGTGGACCCTTGTGTATTTCTTATATTTAAGGTTGTCTCCCATTTTGTTGTAAAAGGAAGATGGTTGGTGAATGTGGGACAATGGTGGGGCTAGAGAGTGATGGAACTGATGAAAAATAAGAGAATATGTTGGATCTTTTCCTCCTCCCATTTCTGAGCAAGTGGTGAGCTATTTATACCCATAGATGTCGTATTCAATTGGGCAAGTAGTTGTATTGTGCCGAACAGCACCTTATCAGTCAACTTTCTTCTTACCAACAAAATTCATAAATTTGTTTGGGCTGGCAAGGGTGGTGAAGATCATCACCTGGTCGGGTGACGATCCTCACCTGGTTAGGTGACGATCGAAAAGTACATGCATTAAACAAATCAAATCAGTGAGTCAACTTCCTTCCTACTGACAGAATTCAGAAATTTGTTTGGGCTTATGCGGGTGATGCCGATCTTCACCTGGTCGGGTGACTATCGTTACCAAGTTGGGTGATGATCGAAAGGTACATGTGTTAAACCAATCAAATCACTCAATCAATTTCCTTCATACTGACATAATACAAAAATTTGTTTGGGCCGGTAGGGGATGGTGCCGATGGTCACTTGCTCCGGTGACGATTATCACCTTGTTAAGTGACGATCCAAAGGTACATGTATTAATCCAATCAAATCACTTAGCCAACTTCCTTCCTACAGACAGGATTCAAAAAAAAAATTTGGCCTGGCATGACCTAGTCCGGTGCCGATTGTCACTTGGGGGTGCCAGCTCGTGGTATTTTTCCCTTTTTTTATATATTCTCTTGTATTTTTTTTTCAACTTTTTCCAATGGGGGAACGCAAAACAGGGTGTTCACATGAAGTAAGATTTTTCTAATTGAATTCCAAATCACGAGCACTAGTTATTTCATATTAAACCCTTAATTATAAGCTTTAATTTGAATGAAATTGCAAAATAAAATCCAGATCTTGTATTGCTCAAGCTCAATCTCTTTTCTAGAGTTCGATTAGAACTATGAAGTGGGTTACTAGATCCAATTTATTTGGTTAACGTTGTTTTGAGTTTAATTTATGTTCAATTTTGGGTCTATATACATAGAGATTATCACCCCTTGTTTTACACACACATATATATACATTGTGAGCAATTGTATAAATGTGTATAATCCTTTTTCAGACTCTAACAACACTCGTGACTCCATCACCAACAAGATGAGGTTGGTGTTTGACGAAGTCAGGTGTTTATGTTGCTCAATTTCAAATGAATATTGACTATGCATATGGCCAAGACATAGATTGTGGTCCAATTCTAGTGGGTGGTTCTTGTTTTAAATTTCCATGGCGCACTTCATTTTTTTCGGCGAGATTTGATGGTGCAGAACTCATGCTTATCAAACGTGGGTTCATAATGGAGTATATGATGTCTATTGGTTGAAAAATCTTTTATTAAGCATGGGATTTTGTGTTGATTGTAGGTTTTCATATAATTTTAAAGAGCAAAAATTGGTTTCGGTCTTTTTGTTTAAAGAGATAAATAGGATTAGGGTTCATATTTGAAGAAAGGGTAAAAGATTAGGGGTATTTTGGTCCACTTGACAAAAAAGACAAACGATGTTGAAGGTCCGTCAAATTCTAGGGGTTAAGTTAAACGTTATGAAAATAATAGGGTATCTCTAATTTTGCATTATAAATAGGGGTTAACTCAAAAAAGTATATAAATATATTAATATTAGAAATATATATAGTTGAAGGGGATGAAAATTGCTCGCCGAGCTCACAGAGATCCGACCTCAAGTTGTGCCCGAGCTCAATAAGATAAACCAGAAGTAAGTGCTCCCCAAGGACACGTGGCAACAGCACAACGAGAGCATGACTGACACGCCCAACGACCAGTTATTAACCGCCCACTACATAACTAACTCAGCTATTATCTCCACACAAATACAACGTGAGGAGTGAGACCTATATAACCGCCCACTACATAACAAACTCCCTCTATTTCGAATATAATTCACCCTTGACGTTAGTACTCCCATTCGAAAAATTCCAGCTTGAGTTTTACATGTCATTAAGGACATGGTACATTGATTATGTCTTGAAAAGAAAACTAGACACTTAATTTGGGACGTCCCAAAAAGGTATTTTACAAACTTTTAATTTGGGACATTCCAAAAAGAAACTTTACAAAGTCTTAATTTGGGACAGTGTAATACCCCTTATTTCGTTTCCGTATTAATCTTCCTTTTAAGCCTGATTAAGGCCTAATCTCCGTCGAAGGAGTCGATTTTCGTTTCAGAACCTTCGTAGTTGATCCAACACTTCTAGCAAGTCCTTTTAATAATATTAAGTATGCATGCCTGGTTATAACGCATTTTGGGAAGCAGTGGTTGAATTTGGTGGCTAACGGTGAAAATTTAACTTTTGCCCAAATGATTTTTTGCTAACTTTGAGAGGCCTAGACTTTGAGCATACATTTAAATTGGTTCTGGAAATGAGGTAATTGATGGAACTCACACTAAACTTGGGTTCTAAAAATATACACACACACATATATGATAAAATACACCGTTAAATTGTGTTATAATTCACTGGCCAATTATCGATGCCTCGTTAATAAACCCTTTGACATAAAATTGAAATGACGGACTTGGCGAAGTTAACTTAAGTACAACACTAATATGACTGTGTGGTGACGTGTATATATATATAGTTTGATACTTGTACAATTTAGTCGTGTATCAAATACATAGTTCGTTTACTTATGAAGCCTTGTTGGATGTATAGACTTGGTATAAAAGTATAATTCGATGGATACTTTCTTATTTCTATGATCTAAGATCATACTACATTGTTTGACTATATACTAGCTGAATTATCAATTGGTTTGGATATTTCGATAATTCAGGCACTAATGGTCCATGGGGAGACTTAGCCGTTGTGGCCACATACCCTGGTATGCGTAGAGGGACCCTATTATGTTAGCAACATACTCTATAGTCCAACTAGGGGGACCTCGCAAGGCAGCATACCCTGTACATCTAGGTGGTCTACCGGGGGACCCAGTCTTGGGGGCTACATACCTTAGCCTTGGGGGGCGATTGCTGTGCACAGTAGAGTAAATCCTAGATGA
>JAKCWG010000584.1:0-52845 GCA_021464415.1 Lonicera japonica | reverse complement strand
ACTTTGCTAGCACAACAATGATTGAGAATTGAAACTGCCTACTTTCAAGCAACCCGTGTCCTTATAAGTTGCAATTGCTGAATGATAATGAGTGATAAGGGTGAACGAACAAGGCTTATTTGACGCGAACCGGATCGTCTTTCCTAGCCAGGCTAATGGATCCTCAACCCTGAACTACAAACGTAGCAAGAACCTTGGATACGTCGAAAAGGTGGAAGATGGAACCTCAACCCAACGCTTAAAGAAGCGCGAACCTCGGTATAATGAATGACGCCACAATCTAGTGTGATTGCTAGATTGATAAGTCAAGAACAATTGAATTTACTCAATTCAACATGTTCAACATGCTCTTAAAGAACACAAAGAGAAAGCTCTCAATTTAATTAATCATCAAAACTTATTCATAAAACAATAATGTGCCTCCTTTAAATAGGAGTAAACAAAGCCTTAATCCTAATTCAAAAAGGAAACTAATTCCTACTTAGAAAAGGAAAATAACTTCTAGAATAATCCTAATATAATAAGAAAATTAATAATAAATAATAAGGAAACTTATTCAAAAAGGAAACTACTAATCTAATTCCTAATTGAATAATAAAATAAGACAACTAAAATAAACTCCTAAATAATTAAAGGAAATAATTAGGAGTCTTGAAATTCTATGGAATTCCTTTTGAATTTCCATGCTCTATCCTTGTAATTCATCAGGTATGGATCATCATTTAGAATGCCACGAGCCACCATGGTTGAATAGAAATTGGAGCTAGACCGGATCATATCATACCCCTCTTCTTCAAGAAGATTCGTCCTCGAATCTTTGCTATGCATTGCTTGATTCAACCCACATCTATCCGTTTGTTGCTTGGCCTTCTTCGACAAATGGAATTCATCAAACTTGAGGCGATGCTTCAACTCGATCATCTTTAGTTCATTGAAGAAACTTCCTAGCTGATGTTGTGGATGGAAATCGTACTTGTCCACTCCAATGAAGTCTACATGCTCCACTTCATCAACTTCCAACTCCGGTTCTTTGGCTAGAATCTCTTCTCTTCCTTTTGCAAAGATCCTCCTCGCTTCCATGGCTGCCTTGGAAATTCCTTGCTCCCCTCTGCATTTAATCTCTGAATTCTTTTCAAACTCATCAAGCTCCACGGCTGCCATGCTACTCAACTCCTCCGCTAAATCCGGCTTACCGACAACACTCTCATCAAAGCAAAGAAACATAGTCTCATTCGTGCCAAGAGCGCACTTCTTGAGGTTAGCGGTTAGCACATCAAAACTCATCATAAGCAATTGATCATTCCAACTAATCGATAAGTAACAATTCAAACTACTATTGCTATGTGACAGTGTGACATTCCAACGATCAAAGCCTTTCAAAACAATTTTTCCCAAGAATGGCTCAAAAATTTGATTCTTTAAACTCATAAAAGCATTATTCAAAATAAAAGAATTAGTTACCCATTCAAACAAGCCATACGTTGTTTTAAATCCAAATAATTTCTTCGGAGAACAACTTACCAATTCCAACTTAGAAAACTCACCAACTATTTGCTTGAAAGCTTGTTGGCCACATACCAACTCAACTTTTTCTTGGTGTTGATCTCCAACTCCCTGCAAATAAGACACAATAGATATAGGCAAAACATGATTAAGATTGTTAGTATATGAAAATACTTCCTCCGATTCACTCTTTTTTGCCTCAATCTCCCTCACTTCACTCAAGTCTTTTTCAAACTCATTCTCACTAAAGATCACTGAATTTTCTTTTTCTCTCTCTATTACCTCAGCCTCTCTCTTTTCATTACTCTCTTTTATTTTTCGCTCTCCTTCTTTCTTTTCATCTTCGCACTCTTTCCTTTCCACTCCTTCACCACTCTTCTCTTGTTTTCGCTCACTCTCTCTTTTTTGATCACTCTCCTTTTGTAACTTCATTTGATCTTCATAAGCTTGCTTTGGTGGCAATGGAATAAGAGAAATGGTTCTCTCATTCATCTTGAAAGAGTACTTATTGGAAACGCCATTGTAATTGACTTGCCTATCAAGTTGCCATTGTCGACCCAAAATCATGTGGCCGGCTTGCATTGGAACCACATCGCATAAGACTTCATCCTTGTACTTCCCAATGCCAAGAGAAATAAGCACTTGCTCATTCACCCTTATCACTCCATTATCATTCAGCCATTGCAACTTATAAGGACACGGGTGCTTGAACGTAGGCAGATTCAACTTCTCAATCATTGTTGTGCTAGCAAAGTTTGAGTAAACTCCCCCATCAATTATCAAACTACACACCTTCTCTTGCACGAGGCATCTAGTTCGAAATATATTCGCTCGCACGCTTGGGTCACCACATTCAGCTAGCAATTCACCTTCTACGGCATGCTCTTCAATTTGGTTTGGCACAAAACTTTCCCTCCTCTTAAATTGCTCATAAGTTTTGGTAAACAATTTGTTAAACTTAGAACAATCCTCATCATCAAACAAGGAAGTCTTTTTCGTGCTGCTACCCAAATTTTGTTTTCTCCTTTCCCCATTAGGAGTTTCACTTAACCGCATGCGCCGTCTAATTTCTAGATTTTTTACTCGCGCACTATCCCTTTTAAACTCCTCATCACGCCAACTTTGCTCAAAATTAAAATAAGACATTCTTGCGCTGCCAAAATAAGGATTAGTACAAATAAAGAAATAAAAATTTCCTCACGCACTCCCTTACGTGTATTACTCAAGTATCACACATTTTTTTTTTCTCTCGTGTTTGTCACTCAAGTAATAAAAAACCTCACAATTTTTCTCCTTGGAACTTTTAAAACAAGTTGAACAATATGAATATATCGCAAGTCCCCAACAACCAATCGCACACCTAGATTGAACGCCTTCACAATGATTATAAGGACTCAAGAAACCAAATTCTAGCAATATTAATGAGCCAAACGAATTTCTAGAATTGCTAGAATAATGCAAGCAGATTTCCAAACGATAGGCAACAATCAAATCCTTAATTAATGCAAATCAAATATCATATGGCTTTCTAGATTTTCCAAGCAAAATAGATTTATATGGAACACAAAATAAGAATCCCAATTAGAATGAAGATGCAACAAGGATCAACAAACTCAAACGATTGAATATTATTCGGAATTTTCTAGGGTTCAACTTAAATCCTCAATTTCAATAATAGCACCCAAATTCGCAGCAATTGAATCGCTATTCGACGAAGAATAAACAACCTAGGGTTTTCGCTTCAACATTCCAACTTTGTTGTAATCCAATTCAAAACAACGAAACCCTATACACAATAATCAATTTTTTTTCTAGGGTTTACAAGCAATTCAGAATTCTGTTTTTTTTTTTTTTGCAGCAGCACTGTTCACGCACAGCACTATTCACAGCAGTCACCTTTTTTTTTTTTTTTTATTCAATGCAGGTGCGGTCGTAAAACAGCAATAACTTTTGATCCAACCGTTGGATCGGGCTGATTTTCTGATATGTTGTTCGGGACGCAATTTTACTATAATCGGGCGAAAAATAAGAACGATCCGAGATCGTTTTGATAGCGAAAACCACAAATTTCGACAGCCCAGCAGGATTATGAAATAGAAATCTGTTTTATTTTTTTTTTTCAGAAAACACTGTTCACGCGAAATCACTGTTCATCACTGTTCATCGCGATTACTGTTCACGCACTGTTCACGATTACTGTTCACGCACTGTTCATCACTGTTCATGCGCACTGTTCACGGCACTGTTCACCCGAATATTTTTTTTTTTTTTTTTTTTTTTTTTTTTTTTTTTTTTTCAGAATCTATAAACCCTAACACAATTTTTTTTGGAATAAGATTAACAAGAATGAAGGCCTAGGGTTTCAAGAATCTACTACGAAATTGAAAGAACAAGAAACTAAGATAGAGAACCTGGATAGAAAAGTCTCCTCTGATACCAATGACGCGAACCCGGATCGTCTTTCCTAGCCAGGCTAATGGATCCTCAACCCTTGAACTACAAACGTAGCAAGAACCTTGGAATACGTCGAAAGGATGGAAGATGGAACCTCAACCCAACGCTTAAAGAAGCGCGAACCTCGGTATAATGAATGACGCCACAATCTAGTGTGATTGCTAGATTGATAAGTCAAGAACAATTGAATTTACTCAATTCAACATGTTCAACATGCTCTTAAAGAACACAAAGAGAAAGCTCTCAATTTAATTAATCATCAAAACTTATTCATAAAACAATAATGTGCCTCCTTTAAATAGGAGTAAACAAAGCCTTAATCCTAATTCAAAAAGGAAACTAATTCCTACTTAGAAAAGGAAAATAACTTCTAGAATAATCCTAATATAATAAGAAAATTAATAATAAATAATAAGGAAACTTATTCAAAAAGGAAACTACTAATCTAATTCCTAATTGAATAATAAAATAAGACAACTAAAATAAACTCCTAAATAATTAAAGGAAATAATATAGGAGTCTTGAAATTCTATGGAATTCCTTTTGAATTTCCATGCTCTATCCTTGTAATTCATCAGGTATGGATCATCATTTAGAATGCCACGAGCCACCATGGTTGAATAGAAATTGGAGCTAGACCGGATCATATCATTATTTCTCTTAGCATTGGGAAGTACAAGGATGAAGTTTTATGCGATGTGGTTCCAATGCAAGCCGGCCACATGATTTTGGGTCGACAATGGCAACTTGATAGGCAAGTCAATTACAATGGCGTTTCCAATAAGTACTCTTTCAAGATGAAATGAGAGAACCATTTCTCTTATTCCATTGCCACCAAAGCAAGCTTATGAAGATCAAATGAAGTTACAAAAGGAGAGTGATCAAAAAAGAGAGAGTGAGCGAAAACAAGAGAAGAGTGGTGAAGGAGTGGAAAGGAAAGAGTGCGAAGATGAAAAGAAAGAAGGAGAGCGAAAAATAAAAGAGAGTAATGAAAAGAGAGAGGCTGAGGTAATAATAGAGAGAGAAAAAGAAAATTCAGTGATCTTTAGTGAGAATGAGTTTGAAAAAGACTTGAGTGAAGTGAGGGAGATTGAGGCAAAAAAGAGTGAATCGGAGGAAGTATTTCAAATACTAACAATCTTAATCATGTTTTGCCTATATCTATTTTGCAGGGAGTTGGAGATCAACACCAAGAAAAAGTTGAGTTGGCACATGGCCAACAAGCTTTAAAGCAAAGAGTTGGTGAGTTTTCTAAGTTGGAATTGGTAAGTTGTTCTCCGAAGAAATTATTTGGATTTAAAACAAGGTATGGCTTGTTTGAATGGGTAACTAATTCTTTGATTTTGAATAATGCTTTTATGAGTTTAAAGAATCAAATTTTTGAGCCATTCTTGGGAAAAATTGTTTGAAAGGCTTTGATCATTGGAATATCACATTGTCATGTAGCAATAGTAGTTTAAATTGTTACTTATCGATTAGTTGGAATGATCAATTGCTTATGATGAGTTTTGATGCGCTAACCGCTAACCTCAAGAAGTGCACTCTTGGCACGAATGAGACTATGTTTCTTTGCTTTGATGAGAGTGTTGTAGGTAAGCCGGCTTTAGCGGGGGAGTTCCGTAGCATGGCAGCCGTGGAGCTTGATGAGTTCAAAAAGAATTCAAAGATTCAATGCAGAGGGAAGCCAGGAATTTCCAAGGCAGCCATGGAAGCGAGGAGGATCTTTGCAAAGGGAAGAGAAGAGATTCTAGCTAAAGAACCGGAGTTGGAAGTTGATGAAGTGGAGCATATTGACTTCATTGGTGTGGACAAGTATGATTTCCATCCGAATTATCAGCCGGGAAGTTTCTTCAATGAACTAAAGTTAATCAAGTTGAAGCATGGCCTCAAGTTTGATGAATTCCGTTTGTCAAAGAAGGCCAAGCAACAAACTGGTAGATGTGGGTTGAATCAAAACAAAGCTTAGCAAAGATTCGAGAACAGACGAATGAGAAGATTCTTGAAGATTTTATATAAGAGGGGTATGATATGATCGTGATCGGTCTAGCTTCAATTTCTATTCAACCATGGTGGTTTGTGGCATTCTAAATGATGATCCGTACCTGATGAATTACAAGGATAGAGCATGGAAATTCAAAAAGAATTCCATAGAATTTCAAGACTCCTATATTATTTCCTTAATTATTTAGGAGTTTATTTTAGTTGTCTTATTTTATTATTCAATTAGGAATTAGATTAGTAGTTTCCTTTTTGAATAAGTTTCCTTATTATTTATTATTAATTTCCTTATTGTGTTAGGATTATTCTAGAAGTTATTTTCCTTTTCTAAGTAGGAATTAGTTTCCTTTTTGAATTAGGATTCTAGTTTTGTTTCTCCTATTTAAAGGAGGCACATTATTGTTTTATTAAAAAAATAAGTTATGATGATTAATTAAATTGAGAGTTTTCTCTTTGTGTTCTCTAAGAACATGTTGAACATGTTGAATTGATTAATTCAATTGTTCTTGACTTATCAATCTAGCAATCACACTAGATTGTGGCGTCATTCATTATACCGAGGTTCGCGCTTCTTTAAGCGTTGGGTTGAGGTTCCATCTTCCATCTTTTCGACGTATTCCAAGGTTCTTGCTACGTTTGTAGTTCAAGGGTTGAGGATCCATTAGCCTGGCTAGGAAAGACGATCCGGATTCGCGTCATCAACAACGGATGTTTAGACCGTCAAATGGTCTAGAACGACAACGGGGACAAAAAGCGCGTGTTTAACCCATCACAGACGTTCAGAATTCGAATTCAAAATCTTAGAGTGAATGTCATTCAAAATGAAGCCTTTTGCGGTTGAACGACTAAAAAATACATTTTGGCGGAAGGATCAACAACGGATGTTTAGACCGTCAAATGGTCTAGAACGACAACGGGAACAAAAAGCGCGTGTTTAACCCATCACAGACGTTCAGAATTCGAATTCAAAATCTTAGAGTGAATATCATTCATAATGAAGCCTTTTGCGGTTGAACGACTAAAAAATACATTTTGGCAGAAGGATCAACAACGGAAGTTTAGACCGTCAAATGGTCAAGAATGACAATGGGGACCAGAAGCGAGTGTTTAACCCATCATAGACGTTCAGAATTCGAATTCAAAATCTAAGAGTGAATGTCATTCAAAATGAAGCATTTTGCGGTTGAACGCCTAAAAAAATACATTTTGGTCGTGTGGATCAACAACAGATGTTTAGCCGTCAAATGGTCTAGAACGGCAACGGGGACAAAAAGCGCGTGTTTAACCCATCACAGACGTTCAGAATTCGAATTCAAAATCTTAGAGTGAATGTCATTCAAAATGAAGCCTTTTGCGGTTGAACGCCTAAAAAAATACATTTTGGTCGTATGGATAAACAACGGATGTTTAGACCGTCAAATGGTCTAGAACGACAACGGGGACAAAAAGCGCGTGTTTAACCCATCACAGACGTTCAGAATTCGAATTCAAAATCTTAGAGTGAATGTCATTCAAAATGAAGCCTTTTGCGGTTGAACGACTAAAAAATACATTTTGGCGGAAGGACCAACAACGGATGTTTAGACCGTCAAATGGTCTAGAACGACAACGGGGACAAAATGCACGTGTTTAACCCATCACAGACGTTCAGAATTCGAATTCAAAATCTTAGAGTGAATGTCATTCAAAATGAAGCCTTTTGCGGTTGAACGACTAAAAAATACATTTTGGCGGAAGGATCAACAACGGATGTTTAGACCGTCAAATGGTCTAGAACGACAACGGGGACAAAAAGCACGTGTTTAACCCATCACAGACGTTCAGAATTCGAATTCAAAATCTTAGAGTGAATGTCATTCAAAATGAAGCCTTTTGCGGTTGAACGACTAAAAAATACATTTTGGCGGAGGATCAACAACGGATGTTTAGATCGTCAAATGGTCTAGAACGACAACGGGGACAAAAAGCGCGTGTTTAACCCATCACAGACGTTCAGAATTCGAATTCAAAATCTTAGAGTGAATGTCATTCAAAATGACCAACAACGGATGTTTAGACCGTCAAATGGTCTAGAACGACAACGGGGACAAAATGCACGTGTTTAACCCATCACAGACGTTCAGAATTCGAATTCAAAATCTTAGAGTGAATATCATTCAAAATGAAGCCTTTTGCGGTTGAACGACTAAAAAATACATTTTGGCGGAAGGATCAACAACGGATGTTTAGACCGTCAAATGGTCTAGAACGACAACGGGGACAAAAAGCACGTGTTTAACCCATCACAGACGTTCAGAATTCGAATTCAAAATCTTAGAGTGAATATCATTCAAAATGAAGCCTTTTGCGGTTGAACGACTAAAAAATACATTTTGGCGGAAGGATCAACAACGGATGTTTAGATCGTCAAATGGTCTAGAACGACAACGGGGACAAAAAGCGCGTGTTAAACCATCACAGACGTTCAGAATTCGAATTCAAAATCTTAGAGTGAATGTCATTCAAAATGAAGCCTTTTGCGGTTGAACGCCTAAAAAAATACATTTGGTCGTAAGGATCAACAACGGATGTTTAGACCGTCAAATGGTCTAGAACGACAACGGGGACAAAAAGCACGTGTTTAACCCATCACAGACGTTCAGAATTCGAATTCAAAATCTTAGAGTGAATATCATTCAAAATGAAGCCTTTTGCGGTTGAACGACTAAAAAAATACATTTTGTCGTATGGATAAACAACGGATGTTTAGACCGTCAAATGGTCTAGAATGACAACGGGGACAAAAAGCACGTGTTTAACCCATCACAGACGTTCAGAATTCGAATTCAAAATCTTAGAGTGAATGTCATTCAAAATGAAGCCTTTTGCGGTTGAACGACTAAAAAATACATTTTGGCGGAAGGATCAACAACGGATGTTTAGACCGTCAAATGGTCTAGAACGACAACGGGGACAAAAAGCGCGTGTTTAACCCATCACAGACGTTCAGAATTCGAATTCAAAATCTTAGAGTGAATGTCATTCAAAATGAAGCCTTTTGCGGTTGAACGACTAAAAAATACATTTTGGTCGGAAGGATCAACAACGGATGTTTAGACCGTCAAATGGTCTAGAACGACAACGGGGACAAAAAGCGCGTGTTTAACCCATCACAGACGTTCAGAATTCGAATTCAAAATCTTAGAGTGAATGTCATTCAAAATGAAGCCTTTTGCGGTTGAACGACTAAAAAATACATTTTGGCGGAAGGATCAACAACGGATGTTTAGACCGTCAAATGGTCTAGAACGACAACGGGGACAAAAGCGCGTGTTTAACCCATCACAGACGTTCAGAATTCGAATTCAAAATCTTAGAGTGAATGTCATTCAAAATGAAGCCTTTTGCGGTTGAACGACTAAAAAATACATTTTGGCGGGATCAACAACGGAGTTTAGACCGTCAAATGGTCAAGAAACATGGGGACAAGAAGGATGTTTAACCCATCACAGACGTTCAGAATTCGACAAAATCTAAGAGTGAATGTCATTCAAATGGCCTTTTCGGTTAGCCTAAAAAAATAATTTTGGTCGTGTGGATCAACAACGGTTTAGGTCAAATGGTCTAGAAAAACGGGGCAAAAGCGCGTGTTTAACCCATCACAGACGTTCAGAATTCGAATTCAAAATCTTAGAGTGAATGTCATTCAAAATGAAGCCTTTTGCGGTTGAACGCCTAAAAAAAAATACATTTTGGTCGTAAGGATAAACAACGGATGTTTAGACCGTCAAATGGTCTAGAACGACAACGGGGACAAAAAGCGCGTGTTTAACCCATCACAGACGTTCAGAATTCGAATTCAAAATCTTAGAGTCATTCAAAATGAAGCCTTTTGCGGTGAACATAAAAAAATCATTTTGGCGAAATCAACAACGGATGTTTAGCCTCAAATTTAGAACGCGGACAAAATGCAGTGTTTAACCCATCACAACGTTCAGAATTCGAATTAAATCTTAAGTGAATGTCACAAAATGAAGCCTTTTGGTTGAACGACTAAAAAATACATTTTGGCGGAAGGATCAACAACGGATGTTTAGACCGTCAAATGGTCTAGAACGACAACGGGGACAAAAGCACGTGTTTAACCCATCACAGACGTTCAGAATTCGAATTCAAAATCTTAGAGTGAATGTCATTCAAAATGAAGCCTTTTGCGGTTGAACGACTAAAAAATACATTTTGGCGGAAGGATCAACAACGGATGTTTAGACCGTCAAATGGTCTAGAACGACAACGGGGACAAAAAGCACGTGTTTAACCCATCACAGACGTTCAGAATTCGAATTCAAAATCTTAGAGTGAATGTCATTCAAAATGAAGCCTTTTGCGGTTGAACGACTAAAAAATACATTTTGGCGGAAGGATCAACAACGGATGTTTAGACCGTCAAATGGTCTAGAACGACAACGGGGACAAAAAGCGCGTGTTTAACCCATCACAGACGTTCAGAATTCGAATTCAAAATCTTAGAGTGAATGTCATTCAAAATGAAGCCTTTTGCGGTTGAACGCCTAAAAAATACATTTTGGTCGTAAGGATCAACAACGGATGTTTAGACCGTCAAATGGTCTAGAACGACAACGGGGACAAAAAGCACGTGTTTAACCCATCACAGACGTTCAGAATTCGAATTCAAAATCTTAGAGTGAATATCATTCAAAATGAAGCCTTTTGCGGTTGAACGACTAAAAAATACATTTTGGCGGAAGGATCAACAACGGATGTTTAGACCGTCAAATGGTCAAGAACGACAAAGTGGACTAAATGCGCGTGTTTTACCCATCACAGACGTTCAGAATTCGAATTCAAAATCTTAGAGTGAATGTCATTCAAAATGAAGCCTTTTGCGGTAGAACGACTAAAAAATACAAATTGGCGGAAGGATCAACAACGGATGTTTAGACCGTCAAATGGTCTAGAACGACAACGGGGACAAAAAGCGCGTGTTTAACCCATCACAGACGTTCAGAATTCGAATTCAAAATCTTAGAGTGAATGTCATTCAAAATGAAGCCTTTTGCGGTTGAACGACTAAAAAAATACATTTTGGCCGGAAGGATCAACAACGGATGTTTAGACCGTCAAATGGTCTAGAACGACAACGGGGACAAAAAGCGCGTGTTTAACCCATCACAGACGTTCAGAATTCGAATTCAAAATCTTAGAGTGAATGTCATTCAAAATGAAGCCTTTTGCGGTTGAACGACTAAAAAATACATTTTGGCGGAAGGATCAACAACGGATGTTTAGACCGTCAAATGGTCTAGAACGACAACGGGGACAAAAAGCACGTGTTTAACCCATCACAGACGTTCAGAATTCGAATTCAAAATCTTAGAGTGAATGTCATTCAAAATGAAGCCTTTTGCGGTTGAACGACTAAAAAATACATTTTGGCGGAAGGATCAACAACGGATGTTTAGACCGTCAAATGGTCTAGAACGACAACGGGGACAAAAAGCACGTGTTTAACCCATCACAGACGTTCAGAATTCGAATTCAAAATCTTAGAGTGAATGTCATTCAAAATGAAGCCTTTTGCGGTTGAACGACTAAAAAATACATTTTGGCGGAGGATCAACAACGGATGTTTAGACCGTCAAATGGTCTAGAACGACAACGGGGACAAAAAGCGCGTGTTTAACCCATCACAGACGTTCAGAATTCGAATTCAAAATCTTAGAGTGAATGTCATTCAAAATGAAGCCTTTTGCGGTTGAACGACTAAAAAATACATTTTGGCGGAAGGATCAACAACGGATGTTTAGACCGTCAAATGGTCTAGAACGACAACGGGGACAAAAAGCACGTGTTTAACCCATCACAGACGTTCAGAATTCGAATTCAAAATCTTAGAGTGAATGTCATTCAAAATGAAGCCTTTTGCGGTTGAACGACTAAAAAATACATTTTTTCTAAGAGGAAAAAATGTTTACCGTGTTTCGCGCATTTGAAGCCTTTTTTCGAAAAATACATTTTGGCGGAAGGATCAACAACGGATGTTTAGACCGTCAAATGGTCTAGAACGACAACGGGGACAAAAAGCGCGTGTTTAACCCATCACAGACGTTCAGAATTCGAATTCAAAATCTTAGAGTGAATGTCATTCAAAATGAAGCCTTTTGCGGTTGAACGACTAAAAAAATACATTTTGGCCGGAAGGATCAACAACGGATGTTTAGACCGTCAAATGGTCTAGAACGACAACGGGGACAAAAAGCGCGTGTTTAACCCATCACAGACGTTCAGAACGAATTCAAAATCTTAGAGTGAATCACAAAATGAAGCCTTTTGCGGTTGACGACTAAAAAATACATTTTGGCGGAAGGATCAACAACGGATGTTTAGAGTCAAATTCAAGAACGACAACGGGGACAAGAAGCGCGTGTTTAAACCATCACAATTCAGAATTCGAATTCAAAATCTTAGAGTGAATGTCATTCAAAATGAAGCCTTTTGCGGTTGAACGCCTAAAAAAAAATTTTGGTCTTAAATCAACAACGGATGTTTAGACCGTCAAATTCAAGAACGACAATGGGGACCAGAAGCGAGTGTTTAACCCATCACAAGTTCAGATCAACAACTAAGAGTGAATGTCATTCAAAATGAAGCCTTTTGCGGTTAGCCTAAAAAAATACATTTTGGTCGTGGTCAACAACGGATGTTTGGTCATGGTCTAGAACGACAACGGGGACAAGAAGCGCGTGTTTAACCCATCACAGACGTTCAGAATTCGAATTCAAAATCTTAGAGTGAATGTCATTCAAAATGAAGCCTTTTGCGGTTGAACGCCTAAAAAAATACATTTTGGTCGTAAGGATCAACAACGGATGTTTAGACCGTCAAATGGTCTAGAACGACAACGGGGACAAAAAGCGCGTGTTTAACCCATCACAGACGTTCAGAATTCGAATTCAAAATCTTAGAGTGAATGTCATTCAAAATGAAGCCTTTTGCGGTTGAACGCCTAAAAAAATATAATTTGGTCGTAAGGATCAACAACGGATGTTTAGACCGTCAAATGGTCTAGAACGACAACGGGGACAAAAAGCGCGTGTTGAACCCATCACAGACGTTCAGAATTCGAATTCAAAATCTTAGAGTGAATGTCATTGAAAATGAAGCCTTTTGCGGTTGAACGCCTAAAAAATACATTTTGGTCGGAAGGATCAACAACGGATGTTTAGACCGTCAAATGGTCTAGAACGACAACGGGGACAAAAAGCGCGTGTTGAACCCATCACAGACGTTCAGAATTCGAATTCAAAATCTTAGAGTGAATGTCATTGAAAATGAAGCCTTTTGCGGTTGAACGCCTAAAAAATACATTTTGGATCAACAACGGATGTTTAGACCGTCAAATGGTCTAGAAACAACGGACAAAAGCGCGTGTTAACCCATCACAGACGTTCAGAATTCGAATTCAAAATCTTAATGAATGTCATTCAAAATAGCCTTTTGCGGTTGAACGACTAAAAAATAATTTTGGCGGGGATCAACAACGGATGTTTAACCGTCAAAGTCTAGAACGACAACGGGGACAAAAAGCGCGTGTTTAACCCATCACAGACGTTCAGAATTCGAATTCAAAATCTTAGAGTGAATGTCATTCAAAATGAAGCCTTTTGCGGTTGAACGACTAAAAAATACATTTTGGCGGAAGGATCAACAACGGTTTAACCGTCAAATGGTCTAGAAACAACGGACAAAAAGCGCGTGTTTAACCCATCACAGACGTTCAGAATTCGACAAAATCTTAGAGTGAATGTCATTCAAAAAAGCCTTTTGCGGTTGAACGCAAAAAAAATACATTTTCGGAAGGATCAACAACGGAGTTTAACGTCAAATGGTCTAGAAACGGGGACAAAAAGCGCGTGTTTAACCCATCACAGACGTTCAGAATTCGAATTCCAAATCTTAGAGTGAATATCATTCAAAATGAAGCCTTTTGCGGTTGAACGACTAAAAAATACATTTTGGCGGAAGGATCAACAACGGATGTTTAGACCGTCAAATGGTCTAGAACGACAATGGGGACAAAAAGAGCGTGTTTAACCCATCACAGACGTTCAGAATTCGAATTCAAAATCTTAGAGTGAATGTCATTCAAAATGAAGCCTTTTGCGGTTGAACGATTAAAAAAATACATTTTGGCCGGAAGGATCAACAACGGATGTTTAGACCGTCAAATGGTCAAGAACGACAATGGGGACGAAAATCGCGTGTTCAATCCATCATAGACGTTCAGAATTCGAATTCAAAATCTTAGGGTTAATGTCATTCAAAATGACGCCTTTTGCGGTTGATCGCCTAAAAAAATAGATTTTGGTCGTAAGGATCAACAACGGATGTTTAGTCAAATGGTCAAGAACGACAATGGGGACCAGAAGCGCGTGTTTAACCCATCACAGGTCAGAATTCGAATTCAAAACTTAGAGTGAATGACAAAATGAAGCCTTTTGCGGGAACGACTAAAAAAATTTTGGCTAAGGATCAACAACGTGTTAGACCGTCAAATGGTCAAGAACGACAACGGGGACAAAAAAGCCGTGTTTAACCCATCACAGACGTTCAGAATTCGAATTCAAAATCTAAGAGTGAATGTCATTCAAAATGAAGCCTTTTGCGGTTGAACGCCTAAAAAAATATAATTTGGTCGTAAGGATCAACAACGGATGTTTAGACCGTCAAATGGTCAAGAACGACAACGGGGACAAGAAGCGCGTGTTTAACCATCACAGACGTTCAGAATTCGAATTCAAAATCTTAGAGTGAATGTCATTCAAAATGAAGCCTTTTGCGGTTGAACGCCTAAAAAAATACATTTTGGTCTTAAGGATCAACAACGGATGTTTAGACCGTCAAATGGTCTAGAACGACAACGGGGACAAAAAGCGCGTGTTTAACCCATCACAGACGTTCAGAATTCGAATTCAAAATCTTAGAGTGAATGTCATTCAAAATGAAGCCTTTGCGGTTGAACGCCTAAAAAATATATTTGGTCGTAAGGATCAACAACGGATGTTTAGACCGTCAAATGGTCTAGAACGACAACGGGGACAAAAACGCACGTGTTTAACCCATCACAGACGTTCAGAATTCGAATTCAAAATCCTAGAGTGAATGTCATTCAAAATAAAGCCTTTTGCGGTTGAACGACTAAAAAATACATTTTGGCGGAAGGATCAACAACGGATGTTTAGACCGTCAAATGGTCTAGAACGACAACGGGGACAAAAAGCACGTGTTTAACCCATCACAGACGTTCAGAATTCGAATTCAAAATCTTAGAGTGAATGTCATTCAAAATGAAGCCTTTTGCGGTTGAACGACTAAAAAATACATTTTGGCGGAAGGATCAACAACGGATGTTTAGACCGTCAAATGGTCTAGAAACAACGGACCAAAAGCGCGTGTTTAACCCATCACAGACGTTCAGAATTCGACAAAATCTTAGAGTGAATGTCATTCAAAAAAGCCTTTTGCGGTTGAACGACTAAAAAATACATTTTGGCGGAAGATCAACAACGGATGTTTAGACCGTCAATGGTCTAGAACGACAACGGGACAAAAAGCGCGTGTTTAACCCATCACAGACGTTCAGAATTCGAATTCAAAATCTTAGAGTGAATGTCATTCAAAATGAAGCCTTTTGCGGTTGAACGACTAAAAAATACATTTTGGCGGAAGGATCAACAACGGATGTTTAGACCGTCAAATGGTCTAGAACGACAACGGGGACAAAAAGCGCGTGTTTAACCCATCACAGACGTTCAGAATTCGAATTCAAAATCTTAGAGTGAATGTCATTCAAAATGAAGCCTTTTGCGGTTGAACGACTAAAAAATACATTTTGGCGGAAGGATCAACAACAGATGTTTAGACTGTCAAATGGTCTAGAACGACAACGGGAACAAAAAGCGCGTGTTTAACCCATCACAGACGTTCAGAATTCGAATTCAAAATCTAAGAGTGAATGTCATTCAAAATGAAGCCTTTTGCGGTTGAACGCCTAAAAAAATACATTTTGGCGGAAGGATCAACAACGGATGTTTAGACCGTCAAATGGTCTAGAACGAGAACGGGACGTTCAGAATTCGAATTCAACATCTTAGAGTGAATGTCATTCAAAACGAAGCCTTTTGCGGTTGAACGACTTAAAAAATACATTTTCGCCGGAAGGATGAACAACGGATGTTTAGACCGTCAAATGGTCTAGAACGACAACGGGGACAAAAAGCGCGTGTTTAACCCATCACAGACGTTCAGAATTCGAATTCAAAATCTTAGAGTGAATGTCATTCAAAATGAAGCCTTTTGCGGTTGAACGACTAAAAAATACATTTTGGCGGAAGGATCAACAACGGATGTTTAGACCGTCAAATGGTCTAGAACGACAACGGGGACAAAAAGCGCGTGTTTAACCCATCACAGACGTTCAGAATTCGAATTCAAAATCTTAGAGTGAATGTCATTCAAAATGAAGCCTTTTGCGGTTGAACGCCTAAAAAAATACATTTTGGTCGTAAGGATCAACAACGGATGTTTAGACCGTCAAATGGTCTAGAACGACAACGGGGACAAAAAGCGCGTGTTTAACCCATCACAGACGTTCAGAATTCGAATTCAAAATCTTAGAGTGAATGTCATTCAAAATGAAGCCTTTTGCGGTTGAACGACTAAAAAAATACATTTTGGCCGGAAGGATCAACAACGGATGTTTAGACCGTCAAATGGTCTAGAACGACAACGGGGACAAAAAGCGCGTGTTTAACCCCTCACAGACGTTCAGAATTAGAATTCAAAATCTTAGAGTGAATGTCATTCAAAATGAAGCCTTTTGCGGTTGAACGACAAAAAAAATACATTTTGGCGGAAGGATCAACAACGGAAGTTTAGACCGTCAAATGGTCTAGAACGACAACGGGGACAAAAAGCGCGTGTTTTAACCCATCACAGACGTTCAGAATTCGAATTCAAAATCTTAGAGTGAATGTCATTCAAAATGAAGCCTTTTGCGGTTGAACGACTAAAAAATACATTTTGGCGGAAGGATCAACAACGGATGTTTAGACCGTCAAATGGTCTAGAACGACAACGGGGACAAAAAGCGCGTGTTTAACCCATCACAGACGTTCAGAATTCGAATTCAAAATCTTAGAGTGAATGTCATTCAAAATGAAGCCTTTTGCGGTTGAACGCCTAAAAAATACATTTTGGTCGTAAGGATCAACAACGGATGTTTAGACCGTCAAATGGTCTAGAACGACAACGGGGACAAAAAGCGCGTGTTTAACCCATCACAGACGTTCAGAATTCGAATTCAAAATCTTAGAGTGAATGTCATTCAAAATGAAGCCTTTTGCGGTTGAACGACTAAAAAATACATTTTGGCGGAAGGATCAACAACGGATGTTTAGACCGTCAAATGGTCTAGAACGACAACGGGGACAAAAAGCGCGTGTTTAACCCATCACAGACGTTCAGAATTCGAATTCAAAATCTTAGAGTGAATGTCATTCAAAATGAAGCCTTTTGCGGTTGAACGACTAAAAAATACATTTTGGCGGAAGGATCAACAACGGATGTTTAGACCGTCAAATGGTCAAGAACGACAACGGGGACAAGAAGCGCGTGTTTAACCATCACAGACGTTCAGAATTCGAATTCAAAATCTTAGAGTGAATGTCATTCAAAATGAAGCCTTTTGCGGTTGAACGCCTAAAAAATACATTTTGGTCGTAAGGATCAACAACGGATGTTTAGACCGTCAAATGGTCAAGAACGACAATGGGGACCAGAAGCGAGTGTTTAACCCATCACAGACGTTCAGAATTCGAATTCAAAATCTAAGAGTGAATGTCATTCAAAATGAAGCCTTTTGCGGTTGAACGCCTAAAAAAATACATTTTGGTCGTATGGATCAACAACGGATGTTTAGACCGTCAAATGGTCTAGAACGACAACGGGGACAAAAAGCACGTGTTTAACCCATCACAGACGTTCAGAATTCGAATTCAAAATCTTAGAGTGAATGTCATTCAAAATGAAGCCTTTTGCGGTTGAACGACTAAAAAATACATTTTGGCGGAAGGATCAACAACGGATGTTTAGACCGTCAAATGGTCTAGAAACACGGGGACAAAAAGGATGTTTAACCATCACAGACGTTCAGAATTCGACAAAATCTAAGAGTGAATGTCATTCAAATGGCCTTTTCGGTTAGCCTAAAAAAATAATTTTGGTCGTGTGGATCAACAACGGTTTAGGTCAAATGGTCTAGAAAAACGGGGCAAAAAGCGCGTGTTTAACCCATCACAGACGTTCAGAATTCGAATTCAAAATCTTAGAGTGAATGTCATTCAAAATGAAGCCTTTTGCGGTTGAACGACTAAAAAATACATTTTGGCGGAAGGATCAACAACGGATGTTTAGACCGTCAAATGGTCTAGAACGACAACGGGGACAAAAAGCGAGTGTTTAACCCATCACAGACGTTCAGAATTCGAATTCAAAATCTTAGAGTGAATGTCATTCAAAATGAAGCCTTTTGCGGTTGAACGCCTAAAAAAATACATTTTGGTCGTGTGGATCAACAACGGATGTTTAGCCGTCAAATGGTCTAGAACGACAACGGGGACAAAAAGCGCGTGTTTAACCCATCACAGACGTTCAGAATTCGAATTCAAAATCTTAGAGTGAATGTCATTCAAAATGAAGCCTTTTGCGGTTGAACGCCTAAAAAAATATAATTTGGTCGTAAGGATCAACAACGGATGTTTAGACCGTCAAATGGTCAAGAACGACAACGGGGACAAGAAGCGCGTGTTTAACCATCACAGACGTTCAGAATTCGAATTCAAAATCTTAGAGTGAATGTCATTGAAAATGAAGCCTTTGCGGTTGAACGCCTAAAAAAATATAATTTGGTCGTAAGGATCAACAACGGATGTTTAGACCGTCAAATGGTCTAGAACGACAACGGGGACAAAAAGCGCGTGTTTAACCCATCACAGACGTTCAGAATTCGAATTCAAAATCTTAGAGTGAATGTCATTCAAAATGAAGCCTTTTGCGGTTGAACGACTAAAAAATACATTTTGGCGGAAGGATCAACAACGGATGTTTAGACCGTCAAATGGTCTAGAACGACAACGGGGACAAAAAGCGCGTGTTTAACCCATCACAGACGTTCAGAATTCGAATTCAAAATCTTAGAGTGAATGTCATTCAAAATGAAGCCTTTTGCGGTTGAACGACTAAAAAATACATTTTGGCGGAAGGATCAACAACGGATGTTTAGACCGTCAAATGGTCTAGAACGACAACGGGGACAAAAAGTGCGTGTTTAACCCATCACAGACGTTCAGAATTCGAATTCAAAATCTTAGAGTGAATGTCATTCAAAATGAAGCCTTTTGCGGTTGAACGGCTAAAAAATACATTTTGGCGGAAGGATCAACAACGGATGTTTAGACCGTCAAATGGTCTAGAACGACAACGGGGACAAAAGCGCGTGTTTAACCCATCACAGACGTTCAGAATTCGAATTCAAAATCTTAGAGTGAATGTCATTCAAAATGAAGCCTTTTGCGGTTGAACGACAAAAAAAATACATTTTGGCGGTCTTAAGGATCAACAACGGATGTTTAGACCGTCAAATGGTCTAGAACGACAACGGGGACAAAAAGCGCGTGTTTAACCCATCACAGACGTTCAGAATTCGAATTCAAAATCTTAGAGTGAATGTCATTCAAAATGAAGCCTTTGGCAGTTGAACGACTAGAAAAATATACTTTGGCCGGAAGGATCAACAACGGATGTTTAGACCGTCAAATGGTCAAGAACGACAATGGGGACGAGAATCGCGTGTTTAACCCATCACAGACGTTCAGAATTCGAATTCAAAATCTTAGAGTGAATGTCATTCAAAATGAAGCCTTTTGCAGTTAAACGACTAGAAAAATATATTTTGACCGGAAGGATCAACAACGGATGTTTAGACCGTCAAATGGTCTAGAACGACAACGGGGACAAAAAGCGCGTGTTTAACCCATCACAGACGTTCAGAATTCGAATTCAAAATCTTAGAGTGAATGTCATTCAAAATGAAGCCTTTTGCGGTTGAACGCCTAAAAAAATATAATTTGGTCGTAAGGATCAACAACGGATGTTTAGACCGTCAAATGGTCAAGAACGACAATGGGGACCAAAAGCGCGTGTTTAACCCATCACAGACGTTCAGAATTCGAATTCAAAATCTTAGAGTGAATGTCATTCAAAATGAAGCCTTTTGCGGTTGAACGACTAAAAAATACATTTTGGCGGAAGGATCAACAACGGATGTTTAGACCGTCAAATGGTCTAGAACGACAACGGGGACAAAAAGCGCGTGTTTAACCCATCACAGACGTGCAGAATTCGAATTCAAAATCTTATAGTAAATGTCATTCAAAATGAAGCCTTTTGCGGTTGAACGACTAAAAAATACATTTTGGCGGAAGGATCAACAAAGGATGTTTAGACCGTCAAATGGTCTAGAACGACAATGGGGACAAAAAGCGCGTGTTTAACCCGTCACAGACGTTCAGAATTCGAATTCAAAATCTTAGAGTGAATGTCATTAAAAATGAAGTCTTTTGCGGTTGAACGACTGAAAAATACATTTTGGCAGATGGATCAACAACGGATGTTTAGACCGTCAAATGGTCTAGAACGACAATGGGGAAAAAAGCGCGTGTTTAACCCATCACAGACGTTCAGAATTCGAATTCAAAATCTTAGAGTGAATGTCATTAAAAATGAAGCCTTTTGCGGTTGAACGACTAAAAAATACATTTTGGCGGAAGGATCAACAACGGATGTTTAGACCGTCAAATGGTCAAGAACGACACGGGACAAAAAGGGGTTTAACCCACAAGACGTTCAGAATTCGAATTCCAAATCTTAGAGTGAATGTCATTCAAAATGAAGCCTTTTGCGGTTAACTAAAAAATACATTTTGGCGGAAGGATCAACACGGATGTTTAGACCGTCAAATGGTTAGAACGACAACGGGGACAAAAAGCGCGTGTTTAACCCATCACAATTCAGAATTCGAATTCAAAATCTAGATAGAGTGAATGTCATTCAAAATGAAGCCTTTTGCGGTTGAACGACTAAAAAAAATTTTGGCGGAAGATCAACCGGATTTTAGACCGCAAATGGTAGAACGACAACGGGACAAAAAGCGCGTGTTTAACCCATCACAACGTTCAGAATTCGAATTCAAAATCTTAAGTGAATACAAAATGAAGCCTTTTGCGGTTGAACGACTAAAAAAATCATTTTGGCAGAAGGATCAACAACGGATGTTTAGACCGTCAAATGGTCAAGAACGACAATGGGGACCAGAAGCGAGTGTTTAACCCATCACAGACGTTCAGAATTCGAATTCAAAATCTTAGAGTGAATGTCATTCAAAATGAAGCCTTTTGCGGTTGAACGCCTAAAAAAATACATTTTGGTCGTATGGATCAACAACGGATGTTTAGACCGTCAAATGGTCTAGAACGACAACGGGGACAAAAAGCGCGTGTTTAACCCATCACAGACGTTCAGAATTCGAATTCAAAATCTTAGAGTGAATGTCATTCAAAATGAAGCCTTTTGCGGTTGAACGACTAAAAAATACATTTTGGCGGAAGGATCAACAACGGATGTTTAGACCGTCAAATGGTCTAGAACGACAACGGGGACAAAAAGCGCGTGTTTAACCCATCACAGACGTTCAGAATTCGAATTCAAAATCTTAGAGTGAATGTCATTCAAAATGAAGCCTTTTGCGGTTGAACGACTAAAAAATACATTTTGGCGGAAGGATCAACAACGGATGTTTAGACCGTCAAATGGTCTAGAACGACAACGGGGACAAAAAGCGCGTGTTTAACCCATCACAGACGTTCAGAATTCGAATTCAAAATCTTAGAGTGAATGTCATTCAAAATGAAGCCTTTTGCGGTTGAACGACTAAAAAATACATTTTGGCAGAAGGATCAACAACGGATGTTTAGACCGTCAAATGGTCAAGAACGACAATGGGGACAAAAAGCGCGTGTTTAACCCATCACAGACGTTCAGAATTCGAATTCAAAATCTTAGAGTGAATGTCATTCAAAATGAAGCCTTTTGCGGTTGAACGCCTAAAAAAATACATTTTGGTCGTGTGGATCAACAACGGATGTTTAGACCGTCAAATGGTCTAGAACGACAACGGGGACAAAAAGCGCGTGTTTAACCCATCACAGACGTTCAGAATTCGAATTCAAAATCTTAGAGTGAATGTCATTCAAAATGAAGCCTTTTGCGGTTGAACGCCTAAAAAAATACATTTTGGTCGTAAGGATCAACAACGGATGTTTAGACCGTCAAATGGTCAAGAACGACAACGGGGACAAAAAGCGCGTGTTTAACCCATCACAGACGTTCAGAATTCGAATTCAAAATCTTAGAGTGAATGTCATTCAAAATGAAGCCTTTTGCGGTTGAACGATTAAAAAAAATTTTGGCGGAAATCAACAACGGATGTTTAGACCGTCAAATTCAAGAACGACAATGGCGGAAGGATCAACAACGAGTGTTTAACCCATCACAGATGTTTAGAATTCGAATTCAAAATGGTCTTAGAGTGAATGTCACAAAATGAAGCCTTTTGCGGTTGAACGCCTAAAAAAATACAGCGCGTGTTTAACCCATCACAGACGTAAGGATCAACAACGGATTCGTTTATTCAAATCTTAGAGTGAATGTCATTCAAATGGCCTTTTCGGTTAGACTAAAAAAATAATTTTGGCGGAAGGATCAACAACGGTTTAGACCGTCAAATGGTCTAGAAAAACGGGGCAAAAAGCGCGTGTTTAACCCATCACAGACGTTCAGAATTCGAATTCAAAATCTTAGAGTGAATGTCATTCAAAATGAAGCCTTTTGCGGTTGAACGACTAAAAAATACATTTTGGCGGAAGGATCAACAACGGATGTTTAGACCGTCAAATGGTCTAGAACGACAACGGGGACAAAAAGCGCGTGTTTAACCCATCACAGACGTTCAGAATTCGAATTCAAAATCTTAGAGTGAATGTCATTCAAAATGAAGCCTTTTGCGGTTGAACGACTAAAAAATACATTTTGGCGGAAGGATCAACAACGGTTTAACCGTCAAATGGTCTAGAAACAACGGACAAAAAGCGCGTGTTTAACCCATCACAGACGTTCAGAATTCGACAAAATCTTAGAGTGAATGTCATTCAAATGGCCTTTTCGGTTAGACTAAAAAATACAATTGGCGGAAGGATCAACAACGGATGTTTAACCGTCAAATGGTCAAGAACGACAATGGGGAAAAGCGCGTGTTTAACCCATCACAGACGTTCAGAATTCGAATTCAAAATCTTAGAGTGAATGTCATTCAAAAGCCTTTTGCGGTTGAACGCCTAAAAAAATAATTTTGGTCGGTGGATCAACCGGATTTTAGACCGCAAATGGTAGAACGACAACGGGGACAAAAAGCGCGTGTTTAACCCAACGACTCAGAATTCGAATTCAAAACTTAGAGTGAATGTCATTCAAAATGAAGCCTTTTGCGGTTGAACGCCTAAAAAAATACATTTTGGTCGTAGGATCAACAACGGATGTTTAGACCGTCAAATGGTCTAGAACGACAACGGGGACAAAAAGCGCGTGTTTAACCCATCACAGACGTTCAGAATTCGAATTCAAAATCTTAGAGTGAATGTCATTCAAAATGAAGCCTTTTGCGGTTGAACGACTAAAAAATACATTTTGGCGGAAGGATCAACAACGGATGTTTAGACCGTCAAATGGTCTAGAACGACAACGGGGACAAAAAGCGCGTGTTTAACCCATCACAGACGTTCAGAATTCGAATTCAAAATCTTAGAGTGAATGTCATTCAAAATGAAGCCTTTTGCGGTTGAACGACTAAAAAAAAATGGCGGAAGATCAACCGGATTTTAGACCGCAAATGGTTAGAACGACAACGGGGACAAAAAGCGCGTTTAACCCTCACAGACGTTCAAATTCGAATCAAAACTTAGAGTGAATTTCAAAATGAAGCCTTTTGCGTTGAACGACTAAAAAATACATTTTGGCGGAAGGATCAACAACGGATGTTTAGACCGTCAAATGGTCTAGAACGACAACGGGACAAAAAGCGCGTGTTTAACCCATCACAGACGTTCAGAATTCGAATTCAAAATCTTAGAGTGAATGTCATTCAAAATGAAGCCTTTTGCGGTTGAACGACTAAAAAATACATTTTGGCGGAAGGATCAACAACGGATGTTTAGACCGTCAAATGGTCTAGAACGACAACGGGGACAAAAAGCGCGTGTTTAACCCATCACAGACGTTCAGAATTCGAATTCAAAATCTTAGAGTGAATGTCATTCAAAATGAAGCCTTTTGCGGTTGAACGACTAAAAAAATACATTTTGGCCGGAAGGATCAACAACGGATGTTTAGACCGTCAAATGGTCTAGAACGACAACGGGGACAAAAAGCGCGTGTTTAACCCATCACAGACGTTCAGAATTCGAATTCAAAATCTTAGAGTGAATGTCATTCAAAATGAAGCCTTTTGCGGTTGAACGCCTAAAAAATACATTTTGGTCGTAAGGATCAACAACGGATGTTTAGACCGTCAAATGGTCTAGAACGACAACGGGGACAAAAAGCGCGTGTTTAACCCATCACAGACGTTCAGAATTCGAATTCAAAATCTTAGAGTGAATGTCATTCAAAATGAAGCCTTTTGCGGTTGAACGACTAAAAAATACATTTTGGCGGAAGGATCAACAACGGATGTTTAGACCGTCAAATGGTCTAGAACGACAACGGGGACAAAAAGCGCGTGTTTAACCCATCACAGACGTTCAGAATTCGAATTCAAAATCTTAGAGTCATTCAAAATGAAGCCTTTTGCGGTTGAACGACTAAAAATCATTTTGGCGGAAGGATCAACAACGGATGTTTAGACCGTCAAATGGTCAAGAACGACAACGGGGACAAAAAGCCGTGTTTAACCCATCACAGACGCGAATTCGAATTCAAAATCTTAGAGTGATGTCACAAAATGAGCCTTTTGCGGTTGAACGAAAAAATACATTTTGGCGGAAGGATCAACAACGGATGTTTAGACCGTCAAATGGTCTAGAACGACAACGGGGACAAAAAGCGCGTGTTTAACCCATCACAGACGTTCAGAATTCGAATTCAAAATCTTAGAGTGAATGTCATTAAAAATGAAGTCTTTTGCGGTTGAACTACTGAAAAATACATTTTGGCAGATGGATCAACAATGGAAGTTTAGACCGTCAAATGGTCAAGAACGACAACGGGGACAAAAAGCGCGTGTTTAACCCATCACAGACGTTCAGAATTCGAATTCAAAATCTTAGAGTGAATGTCATTCAAAATGAAGCCTTTTGCGGTTGAACGACTAAAAAATACATTTTGGCGGAAGGATCAACAACGGATGTTTAGACCGTCAAATGGTCTAGAACGACAACGGGGACAAAAAGCGCGTGTTTAACCCATCACAGACGTTCAGAATTCGAATTCAAAATCTTAGAGTGAATGTCATTCAAAATGAAGCCTTTTGCGGTTGAACGCCTAAAAAAATACATTTTGGTCGTATGGATCAACAACGGATGTTTAGACCGTCAAATGGTCTAGAACGACAACGGGGACAAAAAGCGCGTGTTTAACCCATCACAGACGTTCAGAATTCGAATTCAAAATCTTAGAGTGAATGTCATTCAAAATGAAGCCTTTTGCGGTTGAACGCCTAAAAAAAAATTTTGTCTTAAGATCAACCGGATTTTAGACCGTCAAATGGTCAAGAATGACAATGGGGACCAGAAGCGAGTGTTTAACCCATCACAGACGTTCATAATTCGAATTCAAAATCTAAGAGTGAATGTCATTCAAAATGAAGCCTTTTGCGGTTGAACGCCTAAAAAATACATTTTGGTCGTATGGATCAACAACGGATGTTTAGACCGTCAAATGGTCTAGAACGACAACGGGGACAAAAAGCGCGTGTTTAACCCATCACAGACGTTCAGAATTCGAATTCAAAATCTTAGAGTGAATGTCATTCAAAATGAAGCCTTTTGCGGTTGAACGACTAAAAAATACATTTTGGCGGAAGGATCAACAACGGAAGTTTAGACCGTCAAATGGTCTAGAACGACAACGGGGACAAAAAGCGCGTGTTTAACCCATCACAGACGTTCAGAATTCGAATTCAAAATCTTAGAGTGAATGTCATTCAAAATGAAGCCTTTTGCGGTTGAACGCCTAAAAAAATACATTTTGGTCGTGTGGATCAACAACGGATGTTTAGCCGTCAAATGGTCTAGAACGACAACGGGGACAAAAAGCGCGTGTTTAACCCATCACAGACGTTCAGAATTCGAATTCAAAATCTTAGAGTGAATGTCATTCAAAATGAAGTCTTTTGCGGTTGAACGACTAGAAAAATATACATTGGCCGGAAGGATCAACAACGGATGTTTAGACCGTCAAATGGTCAAGAACGACAAAGGGGACAAAATGCGCGTGTTTAACCCATCACAGACGTTCAGAATTCGAATTCAAAATCTTAGAGTGAATGTCATTCAAAATGAAGCCATTTTAGACGCGGTTGAACGTTCGAATTCAAAATCTTAGAGTGAATGTCATTTTGGTCGTAAGGATCAACAACGGATGTTTAGACCGTCAAATGGTCAAGAACGACAATGGGGACAAAAAGCGCGTGTTTAACCAATCACAGACGTTCAGAATTCGAATTCAAAATGAAGCCTTTTGCGGTTGAACGCCTAAAAAATACATTTTGGTCGTAAGGATCAACAACGGATGTTTAGACCGTCAAATGGTCTAGAACGACAACGGGGACAAAAAGCGCGTGTTTAACCCATCACAGACGTTCAGAATTCGAATTCAAAATCTTAGAGTGAATGTCATTCAAAATGAAGCCTTTTGCGGTTGAACGACTAAAAAATACATTTTGGCGGAAGGATCAACAACGGATGTTTAGACCGTCAAATGGTCAAGAACGACAATGGGGACCAAAAGCGCGTGTTTAACCCATCACAGACGTTCAGAATTCGAATTCAAAATCTAAGAGTGAATGTCATTCAAAATGAAGCCTTTTGCGGTTGAACGCCTAAAAAATACATTTTGGTCGTATGGATCAACAACGGATGTTTAGCCGTCAAATGGTCTAGAACGACAACGGGGACAAAAAGCGCGTGTTTAACCCATCACAGACGTTCAGAATTTGAATTCAAAATCTTAGAGTGAATGTCATTCAAAATGAAGCCTTTTGCGGTTGAACGCCTAAAAAAATATAATTTGGTCGTAAGGATCAACAACGGATGTTTAGACCGTCAAATGGTCAAGAACGACAACGGGGACAAGAAGCGCGTGTTTAACCATCACAGACGTTCAGAATTCGAATTCAAAATCTTAGAGTGAATATCATTCAAAATGAAGCCTTTTGGTCTTAAGGATCAACAACGGATGTTTAGACCGTCAAATGGTCTAGAACGACAACGGGGACAAAAATCGCGTGTTTAACCCATCACAGACGTTCAGAATTCGAATTCAAAATCTTAAAGTGAATGTCATTGAAAATGAAGCCTTTGCGGTTGAACGACTAAAAAAATATAATTTGGTCGTAAGGATCAACAACGGATGTTTAGACCGTCAAATGGTCAAGAACGACAACGGGGACAAAAAGCGCGTGTTTAACCCATCACAGACGTTCAGAATTCGAATTCAAAATCTTAGAGTGAATGTCATTCAAAATGAAGCCTTTTGCGGTTGAACGACTAAAAAATACATTTTGGCGGAAGGATCAACAACGGATGTTTAGACCGTCAAATGGTCAAGAACGACAACGGGGACAAGAAGCGCGTGTTTAACCATCACAGACGTTCAGAATTCGAATTCAAAATCTTAGAGTGAATGTCATTCAAAATGAAGCCTTTTGCGGTTGAACGCCTAAAAAAATACATTTTGGTCGTAAGGATCAACAACGGATGTTTAGACCGTCAAATGGTCAAGAACGACAATGGGGACAAAAAGCGCGTGTTAACCCATAACAAACATTCAGAATTCGAATTCAAAGTCTTTGAGTGAATGTCATTCAAAATGAAGCCTTTTGCGGATGAACGCCTAAAAAAATATACTTTGGTCGTAAGGATCAACAGCGGATGTTTAGACCGTCAAATGGTCTAGAACGACAACGGGGACAAAAAGCGCGTGTTTAACCCATCACAGACGTTCAGAATTCGAATTCAAAATCTTAGAGTGAATGTCATTCAAAATGAAGCCTTTTGCGGTTGAACGACTAAAAAATACATTTTGGCGGAAGGATCAACAACGGATGTTTAGACCGTCAAATGGTCTAGAACGACAACGGGGACAAAAAGCGCGTGTTTAACCCATCACAGACGTTCAGAATTCGAATTCAAAATCTTAGAGTGAATGTCATTCAAAATGAAGCCTTTTGCGGTTGAACGACTAAAAAATACAATTTGGCGGAAGGATCAACAACGGATGTTTAGACCGTCAAATGGTCAAGAACGACAATGTGGACTAAAAGCGCGTGTTTAACCCATCACAGACGTTCAGAATTCGAATTCAAAATCTTAGAGTGAATGTCATTCAAAATGAAGCCTTTTGCGGTTGAACGGCTAAAAAATACATTTTGGCGGAAGGATCAACAACGGATGTTTAGACCGTCAAATGGTCTAGAACGACAACGGGGACAAAAAGCGCGTGTTTAACCCATCACAGACGTTCAGAATTCGAATTCAAAATCTTAGAGTGAATGTCATTGAAAATGAAGCCTTTTGCGGTTGAACGACAAAAAAATACATTTTGGCGGAAGGATCAACAACGGATGTTTAGACCGTCAAATGGTTTAGAACGACAATGGGGACCAAAAGCGCGTGTTTAACCCGTCACAGACGTTCAGAATTCGAATTCAAAATCTTAGAGTGAATGTCATTAAAAATGAAGTCTTTTGCGGTTGAACGACTGAAAAATACATTTTGGCAGATGGATCAACAACGGAAGTTTAGACCGTCAAATGGTCAAGAACGACAATGGGGACCAGAAGCGCGTGTTTAACCCATCACAGACGTTCAGAATTCGAATTCAAAATCTAAGAGTGAATGTCATTCAAAATGAAGCCTTTTGCGGTTGAACGCCTAAAAAAATACATTTTGGTCTTAAGGATCAACAACGGATGTTTAGACCGTCAAATGGTCTAGAACGACAACGGGGACAAAAGCGCGTGTTTACCCATCACAGACGTTCAGAATTCGAATTCAAAATCTAAGAGTGAATGTCATTCAAAATGAAGCCTTTTGCGGTTGAACGCCTAAAAAAATACATTTTGGTCGTATGGATCAACAACGGATGTTTAGACCGTCAAATGGTCAAGAACGACAATGGGGACCAAAAGCGAGTGTTTAACCCATCACAGACGTTCAGAATTCGAATTCAAAATCTTAGAGTGAATGTCATTCAAAATGAAGCCTTTTGCGGTTGAACGACTAAAAAATACATTTTGGCGGAAGGATCAACAACGGATGTTTAGACCGTCAAATGGTCTAGAACGACAACGGGGACAAAAAGCGCGTGTTTAACCCATCACAGACGTTCAGAATTCGAATTCAAAATCTTAGAGTGAATGTCATTCAAAATGAAGCCTTTTGCGGTTGAACGACTAAAAAATACATTTTGGCGGAAGGATCAACAACGGATGTTTAGACCGTCAAATGGTCTAGAACGACAACGGGGACAAAAAGCGAGTGTTTAACCCATCACAGACGTTCAGAATTCGAATTCAAAATCTTAGAGTAAATGCATTCAAAATGAAGGCTTTTGCGGTTGAACGACAAAAAAATACATTTTGGCGGAAGGATCAACAACGGATGTTTAGACCGTCAAATGGTCAAGAACGACAATGGGGACCAAAAGCGAGTGTTTAACCCATCACAGACGTTCAGAATTCGAATTCAAAATCTTAGAGTGAATGTCATTCAAAATGAAGCCTTTTGCGGTTGAACGACTAAAAAATACATTTTGGCAGAAGGATCAACAACGGAAGTTTAGACCGTCAAATGGTCAAGAACGACAATGGGGACCAGAAGCGAGTGTTTAACCCATCACAGACGTTCAGAATTCGAATTCAAAATCTTAGAGTGAATGTCATTCAAAATGAAGCCTTTTGCGGTTGAACGCCTAAAAAAATACATTTTGGTCGTAAGGATCAACAACGGATGTTTAGACCGTCAAATGGTCTAGAACGACAACGGGGACAAAAAGCGCGTGTTTAACCCATCACAGACGTTCAGAATTCGAATTCAAAATCTTAGAGTGAATGTCATTCAAAATGAAGCCTTTTGCGGTTGAACGCCTAAAAAATATAATTTGGTCGTAAGGATCAACAACGGATGTTTAGACCGTCAAATGGTCAAGAACGACAATGGGGACCAAAAGCGAGTGTTTAACCCATCACAGACACTTAGAATTCGAATTCAAAATCTTAGAGTGAATGTCATTCAAAATGAAGCCTTTTGCGGTTGAACTACTAAAAAATACATTTTGGCGGAAGGATCAACAACGGATGTTTAGACCGTCAAATGGTCAAGAACGACAATGGGGACCAGAAGCGCGTGTTTAACCCATCACAGACGTTCAGAATTCGAATTCAAAATCTTAGAGTGAATGTCATTCAAAATGAAGCCTTTTGCGGTTGAACGACTAAAAAATACATTTTGGCGGAAGGATCAACAACGGATGTTTAGACCGTCAAATGGTCTAGAACGACAACGGGGACAAAAAGCGCGTGTTTAACCCATCACAGACGTTCAGAATTCGAATTCAAAATCTTAGAGTGAATGTCATTCAAAATGAAGCCTTTTGCGGTTGAACGCCTAAAAAAATATAATTTGGTCGTAAGGATCAACAACGGATGTTTAGACCGTCAAATGGTCAAGAACGACAATGGGGACCAAAAGCGAGTGTTTAACCCATCACAGACGTTCAGAATTCGAATTCAAAATCTTAGAGTGAATGTCATTCAAAATGAAGCCTTTTGCGGTTGAACGACTAAAAAATACATTTTGGCGGAAGGATCAACAACGGATGTTTAGACCGTCAAATGGTCTAGAACGACAACGGGGACAAAAAGCGCGTGTTTAACCCATCACAGACGTTCAGAATTCGAATTCAAAATCTTAGAGTGAATATCATTCAAAATGAAGCCTTTTGCGGTTGAACGACTAAAAAATACATTTTGGCGGAAGGATCAACAACGGATGTTTAGACCGTCAAATGGTCTAGAACGACAACGGGGACAAAAAGCGCGTGTTTAACCCATCACAGACGTTCAGAATTCGAATTCAAAATCTTAGAGTGAATGTCATTCAAAATGAAGCCTTTTGCGGTTGAACGACAAAAAAATACATTTTGGCGGAAGGATCAACAACGGATGTTTAGACCGTAAAATGGTTTAGAACGACAATGGGGACCAAAAGCGCGTGTTTAACCCGTCACAGACGTTCAGAATTTGAATTCAAAATCTAAGAGTGAATGTGATTCAAAATGAAGCCTTTTGCGGTAGAACGCCTAAAAAATACATTTTGGTCTTAAGGATCAACAACGGATGTTTAGACCGTCAAATGGTCTAGAACGACAACGG
Source organism: Lonicera japonica (assembly GCA_021464415.1). Lineage (NCBI taxonomy): Eukaryota > Viridiplantae > Streptophyta > Magnoliopsida > Dipsacales > Caprifoliaceae > Lonicera > Lonicera japonica. Next base: position 21,068 of record JAKCWG010000584.1, on the reverse strand, counting down.
GGACAAAAAGCGCGTGTTTATCCCGTCACAGACGTTCAGAAGTCGAATTCAAAATCTTAGAGTGAATGTCATTCAAAATGAAGCCTTTTGCGGTTGAACGACTAAAAAATACATTTTGGCGGAAGGATCAACAACGGAAGTTTAGACCGTCAAATGGTCAAGAATGACATTGGGGACCAGAAGCGAGTGTTTAACCCATCACAGACGTTCAGAATTCGAATTCAAAATCTTAGAGTGAATGATGGAGGCAAGACTGTTGTGCAAAATGAAGACAATTCAAAGGCCATCCAAGTTCCAACAGGCCCAATTACAAGGTCGCGGGCTAAGAAGTTAAATGCTGAGCTTAATGGATTAATTCAAGCTATTTGGGCTCAAGAAGAAGGCACAATCAAGCCCATTGGAGGGGAAAAACGTGGAGCACAAAATGGAGGCTGGGTTACACTTATTCAAGCCCAATTGGAGTGAGAAGACTATGTCTATGCGGCCCAAGAAGTGGAGTCAAGCCAGCCCACTCGTTTTTATTTATTATTTATTTATTATTGTTATTTCCTCTTAAAAACTAGTTCTTGTTTGATTAGGATTTGTTTGAGGATTCCTTATTGGATTGGTTTCTTGTGGCCTAAGTTTTCTTCTCCCTATTTAAAGGGGATTCATTGTTTTATTTTATTATCTAAGACTTTATTCATAATAAGATTGAGTGATTTAATCCTCTTTGGTTCTTCACGAACTACTTGAACTTATCGGTTTGTCCGTGGCGTTCACCAGACTTATCAATCGGTATTCCGCACCCGGTTGTGGCGTCTTCGGTTTCCATCCTAATCTGATTGTAGAAACGGTCCAGGTTCTTAATTTGCTACGGTTTTCGTGTGTGTCTGTGTCGAGGTTCGCACAACCAATTCGTTGTGTTTGCGGGTTTCGAGCGATTTCACCGTAGGTCGTATCAGTTGGTATCAGAGGAGAGCTTCTACTATCAGGTTTTATCTATCCATTAATTAGTAATCGTTTGATTTGTGTTTCTGTTCTTCGTGTTTTATTCTTCATTCTGCTTATTGATTTATCGTGTTTATTCTGTGTTCTGCGTCAAAAAAAAAAAAAAAAAAAAAAAAAATCGAATTCCTTTAATTTGTTCTTTTGAACCCTAGTTGCGAATCTGTCCATCATAGTCTTTCTTTTGCTATCGCGAATCAGTTTCTATTGTTGCCGCCTAGGGTAGGATTTTGACATAGTTAGGGTTAGTTTGCGATTGTAATACTACCTAATGCCTTGCGTTTGCTGAGATACGAGATTGTTAGGGCTATCAAAATTGCGATTTCTGCATACAAACCCTATCTGCAGTTGATTGTTTCATTAATCATATAAACCCTAGCTATTGCGAATCTGTTGGCTGTTCATATAAGCTTCGTTTGGTGCTTAAAATTCGATTTTGTTGAGTTTCGAATTGTGTTGAATAAATCATTGATTTTTTGCAATTCGCAATTATTTCTTTTTAGATTTGGATTCTATAGGGTCCAAGGATTTCAAAAATCACGTTTCCACAAGACTGATTTTTCGCACCTAATTCGCGTTCTTTTGCCCCTTATTGTGTCCGTAATCGTTGGGATTCTAGTTTTTTTTTTCTTGATTCGTCGTTTGAACTGTCCATTCACAATCCGATATTCAATTGAGTAGTTCAATAAGAACCTATAGAGCATTAATTTGAGTGGAAAGAGGCGTAAGTTGTGAGACCATTAGAGGGTAAAAGCCAATAATTGTGGAGTGATACACGAGTGAACTGAGTGAATCATTCTTCGAGTGAGACACGTGAGGGAGTGCTTGTGAGGTCCTTAATTCTATTTTGCAGGTTATATAAATAATGTCGACAAGTCAAGACGTGGCCTCGAAAGAGGAGGAGGGACGTCAACCAGTCATCCCGAACTTGCAAGTACAAGCTTTGTTAGGGGAGATGAGGAAGATGTTAAGAACTGAGATGGAGATGGTTCATGGGCGGATAGACCGAATAGAGAACACACAAATCGAGCAATCAAATAGGATTGAGCAATCAAATAATGCTCATGCTCGTAGGAGAGGGAGATTCCAACCTAGAGAAGCGAGGGTTGAGGATGAAGAATCTTACGATGGTGGGTTTGAAGATGATGACGATTGGAACCCGGTGGCCGCCAATAGGAGATATGCTGGACGAAATAGAGAAGGAAGGAACAGGGAAGAATAACAATATGGGTAGTATCAAGATGAAAATTCCGTCGTTTCAAGGGAAGAATGATCCCGAAGCTTATCTTGAATGGGGAGAAAAAAGTTGAGCTAGTGTTTGATTGCCATAACTACTCCGAGATAAAGAAGGTAAAACTTGCTGCCATTGAGTTCTCTGAATATGCGATTGTGTGATTGGACCAATTAGTATCGAACAGACGGAGAAATAGAGAGTGTCATATTGAGACATGGGAAGAGATGAAGTTAGTGATGAGAAAGCGATTCGTACTTAGTAATTACTACCGGGAGTTGTACCAAAAGTTACAAAGGCTTACGCAGGGCAACTGCAGCGTGAAAGATTATTTAAGGAGATGAAAGTAGCCATGATCCGAGCAAACGTAGACGAAGATCAAGAGGCTATTATGGCAGGTTTTTGAATGGGTTGAAACGGAAAATTGCTAATGCGGTGGATTTGCAACATTATATTGAGTTGGAAGATATGGTGCAGGTGGCGATTAAGATTGAGAATCAACTCAAGAGGAGGGGTAGTCTACACCAAAACCAAAGTCCAACCACACCCTCTTGGAAATCAAATCCCCTTTGGGAAGAAAGAGGAGAAATCAGCGCGTCAAAGCCCAAAACCGAGCCCAAACAAGGGACGACTAGCCTTGGAAACCAAGATAAACCTGATCCTAATACACCTCGAAATCGTGATATTAAATGTTTCAAGTGTCAAGGTAGGGGTCATAAGGCGAACCAATGTCCCAATCAAAGAGCTATGGTGATTCGAGACAACGGTGAAATTGAGACCGATGAAGAGTCCAATGATGATTCTATGCCGTTACTAGAAGATGTTGATGATGAAGAGAAGAGCGTGCGGCTGAAGGAGATTTGTTGGTTGCAAGAAAATCTCTTAGTGTGCGAGCTAAAGAAGATGATGAAGTACAGCGAGAAAATCTCTTTCATACTAGATGCCTAGTGAACAGTAAGGTATGTAGTGTGATCATTGATGGCGGAAGTTGTACGAATGTTGCAAGTACTATTATGGTGGAGAAGCTAGGGCTTCCTATTGTTAAGCATCCCAAGCCATATAAATTGCAATGGTTGAATGATAGTGGGGAGATCAAGGTGAACAAGCAAGTATTAGTCGCATTTCGTATGGGAAGTATGAAGATGAGGTCTTATGCGACGTAGTACCCATGCAAGCTGGTCATCTATTATTAGGACGACCATGGCAATTTGATCGCCGAGTGAAGCATGATGGATTCACCAACAAATATTCTTTTGAGCTCAATCATAAGACAATTACGCTTGTCCCTATGTTACCGAAGCAAGTGTATGAAGATCAATTAAAATTGCAAAGGGAGAGTGAGCAAAAGAAAGAAAGCAAGTTAAAAAAAGAGAGTGAGCAAAAGAAAGAGAGTGACAAAAAGAGAGAAAGAGAGAAGAAGAGAGAAGTTGAAAAAATGAGAAAGAAAGAAAACAAAAGAATTTTTATGCGAGAGCGAGTGAAGTTAAAAGTGCGTTGTATTCAGGCAGCCGATGATTGTACTTTTGTACAAGGAGGCATATTTTAATACTAATGAACTTAACTCGTCTTTGCCTAGTTCTATTGTTTCTTTGTTTCAGGATTATGCGGATGTCTTTCCCGACGAGATGCCACATGGATTACCGCCAATTAGAGGGATTGAGCATCAAATTGATTTTGTTCCTGGTGCTACCATTCCAAACAGACCAGCCTATCGAAGCAATCCGGAGGAGACGAAGGAGCTACAAAGGCAAGTGTCTGAACTGATGGAGAAAGGGCACGTTAGAGAAAGCATGAGTCCGTGCGCTGTTCCGGTGATTTTAGTACCTAAGAAGGATGGGACGTGGAGAATGTGCGTTGATTGTCGAGCTATCAACAATATAACGGTAAAGTATCGACATCCTATTCCTCGCTTAGATGATATGTTGGATGAGTTGCATGGAGCTTGTGTATTTTCTAAAATTGATTTAAAAAGTGGGTATCATCAAATTAGAATGAAAGAAGGAGATGAATGGAAAACTGCTTTTTAAAAACCAAACATGGTTTATATGAATGGTTAGTGATGCCTTTTGGGCTAACTAATGCACCGAGCACTTTCATGCGTTTAATGAATCATGTTTTGCGTACATTTATTGGCAGATTTGTTGTTGTCTACTTTGATGATATCTTGATTTATAGCAAAACCTTGGAGGATCATGTTAAGCATTTAAAATCAGTTTTAGATGTGCTTCGAAAAGAAAAGTTATTTGCTAACATGAAGAAGTGCACTTTTTGCACCGATAAGCTTGTCTTTCTTGGTTTTGTTGTGAGTGCACAAGGTATACAGGTTGATGAGGAGAAAGTACGTGCAATACAAGAGTGGCCGAGTCCTACAACTGTGGGGCATGTACGAAGTTTTCATGGACTTGCTGGCTTTTACCGGCGGTTTGTGAAAGATTTTAGTACCATAGCCGCGCCACTAACGGAGGTGATCAAGAAGAACGTGGGATTCAAATGGGGGGATGCACAAGAGAAGGCGTTCCAATTGATCAAGGAGAAGTTGACCCATGCGCCCTGATGTGATCTAGCCTAGCCAAGATATTAGCCCTATGTTCTTGCATGTTCTCACGACCGGCTGGCTGAAGAATTTAATTATTTATTTTATATTTCTTAAAGCCCAAGGATTATAGATAATTATTTCCTAGAGTTATTATTATTTTAGAATTATTTTGGGCTTATTTTAGGGTGTTTATTAGTTTCCTTGTTGCATTAGGAATATTCTAGGTGTTATTATTTTCCTTTTCTAAGTAGGAAATAGTTTCCTTGTTGAATTAGGATTAAGGTTTTGTTTACTCCTATTTAAAGGAGGCACATTATTGTTTTATGATTAAGCTTTGATGATTAATAATATTGAGAGTTTTCTCTTTGTGTTCTCTAAGAACATGTTGAACATGTTGAATTGATTAATTCAATTGTTCTTGACTTATCAATCAATTCTCCACCAATTGATTGTGGCGTCTTCGACTATACCGAGGTTCGCGCTTCTTTAAGCGTTGGGTTGAGGTTTCCGCCTTCCATCTTTCGACGTATTCCAAGGTTCTTGCTACGTTTGTATCAAGGGTTGAGAATCCATTAGCCTGCCTAGAAAAGACGATCCGAGTTCGCGTCATTGGTATCAGAGGAAACTTTTCTATCCAGGTTTCTATCTTAGTTTCTTGTTCTTTTAATTTCTTAGTAGATTCTTGAAACCCTAGGTCTTCATTCTTGTTAATCTTATTACAAAAAATTGTGTTAGGGTTATAGATTCTGAAAAAAAAAAAAAAAAAAAGTTGCAAATCAGATTTTTTTTCCAAAATCCCGTTGAACTGTCGAAATTAGTGGTTTTTGCTATTGAAACGACCTCGGATCGTCCTGATTTTTCCGCCCGATTATAGTAAAATTGCGTTCCGAACAACATATCCGAAAATCAGCCCGATCCAACGGTTAGATCAAAAGTTATTGCTGTTTTACGATAGCACCTGCATTAAAAAAAAGTGCTGTAATAGTGCTGCGTGAATAGTAAAAAAATTATTTATTGAAATTTTCTTTGTTGGAAGAAAACCCTAGAATTGAATTTTGATTATTGTTAGGGTTGTTTGCGAATATTGTTGCATTGAAGTTTAATTGTGGAGGTTTAAATATTTCAAAAAAAAAAAAAAAAACCTAGATTATTCATTGATATACTTCTTGTTTGAGTTTTAAATCTTGTGATTTTGTCTATATAAATTCCGTTTAGTTGGGAAAAATCTAGAAAGTCATAGGATATTTGATTTGCGTTAATTAGGGATTTGTTTGTTGCCTCGTTTGAAATGGGCTTATCTACTTGCATTTATTCTAGCAATTCTAGAAATTCGAATTTTAAGGGCTCTTACTCCTTAATATTGCTAGAATTTGGTTTCTTGAGTCCTTGGTATTACATTGTTGAACGCGATATCTAAATCTAATTGTTGGGTTTGCGATTGGTTGTTTGATGACTTGTGATATTCATATTATTTAACTTGTTTTAAAAGTTCCAAAGAGAAAATTGTGAGTATATCTTTCTTGAGCGACAAACACGGTTTATGAGCGGTAAAATCAGAGTGACATCTTTGAGCGAAACACGAAAGGGAGTGTAGTGAGGATTATCTTTATTGCACTAATCTTTGTTTTGCAGTAAGTATGTCTTGTCTAAATTTTGAACATGGAGAAAGGTGGTTTCAAGAAGAGATTAAACGCGATAGTGCGCGATTAACGCAATTAGAGATTGAACGGCGCATGCGGTTGAATAAAGCTCCTAGTGAAGAGAAATTTAAAAGTCAGCCTCGTAAAGTTAAATTTGAAGATGAATGGGATTCTGGTGTTACTAATGGAAGACATGGTGGTGAGGTTAGAGAAAGTCGGGTTCGAGACAAGAATATGGGTAGTAGCAAGAAGAGGGTTTCTTTGTTTGATGATGAATTTATTCGTAGGTTTGATGAGATGTTTGCCGAAACCTATGAGCAAGCTAAGAAGAGGGGAAGCTTAGAGCCAAGTCAAAGTCTGAATACATCTTGCGAATCAAGTCATTGTAAAGAGGAGGAAAAGCCAACCATATCTACGCCACTATCAGAGAACAAGCCGGAAATCGATGATATCGAGAAAATTGAAGTGACAACTGAAGAAGGTGAGTTGTGGGTTGAAGGTGTAGTTTCAAGTTTGCAAGAAGAAAAAGATGATGAAGTTACAGTGCAAGCACTTCCAGCCATAGGTGTTGATGAGAATGAGTTGTTTGCAAAGCCAAGAGATGATGTTCAAGCTGAGTTGAAGGTTGACAATGTTGAGCACATTGATTTTATTGGAGTGGATCGCTTTGATGTTCATCCAAACTTTATGTTATTAGATTTCTTCAACAAGTTGCGGAGGATCGCATTGCAATATGGCTTGAAATTCGAGAAGTTTTGCTTTGTAAGGAGAATCAAGCGTCGAAGATATTCGAAATATTTGTTTTCATGGGAAGGAAGAACAGAATTATCTCATCTTCAGTTTCGATGGAAGAATGGGAAGTATTCAAAATATTTATTCAATTGGCATGGGAGATTCCAAGTTCCAAAGCTGTGTTCGAATGCCGAAGTTGTTCAAGACTGGCTGAATCGAGGAATGGGTAGGCCAGATTCGAGGACGAATCTTCTTGAAGAAAAGGGGAATGATGTGATCTAGCCTAGCCAAGATATTAGCCCTATGTTCTTGCATGTTCTCACGACCGGCTGGCTGAAGAATTTAATTATTTATTTTATATTTCTTAAAGCCCAAGGATTATAGATAATTATTTCCTAGAGTTATTATTATTTTAGAATTATTTTGGGCTTATTTTAGGGTGTTTATTAGTTTCCTTGTTGCATTAGGAATATTCTAGGTGTTATTATTTTCCTTTTCTAAGTAGGAAATAGTTTCCTTGTTGAATTAGGATTAAGGTTTTGTTTACTCCTATTTAAAGGAGGCACATTATTGTTTTATGATTAAGCTTTGATGATTAATAATATTGAGAGTTTTCTCTTTGTGTTCTCTAAGAACATGTTGAACATGTTGAATTGATTAATTCAATTGTTCTTGACTTATCAATCAATTCTCCACCAATTGATTGTGGCGTCTTCGACTATACCGAGGTTCGCGCTTCTTTAAGCGTTGGGTTGAGGTTTCCGCCTTCCATCTTTCGACGTATTCCAAGGTTCTTGCTACGTTTGTATCAAGGGTTGAGAATCCATTAGCCTGCCTAGAAAAGACGATCCGAGTTCGCGTCACGCCCGTACTTGCATTACCAGATTTCACTAAATCATTCGAGCTTGAGTGTGATGCATCGGGTTTGGGAATAGGGGCTGTTCTTATGCAAGGAGGAAAACATACAATTGCTTACTTTAGCGAGAAATTGAGTGGGCAACCTTGAACTATCCGACGTATGACAAGGAATTGTATGCATTGGTTAGAGCATTGGAAACTTGGCAACACTACCTTTGGCCTAAAGAGTTCGTGATTCACACCGATCATGAGTCTTTGAAGCATTTGCGGAGCCAGCACAAGCTGAATAAGAGGCATGCGCACTGGATGGAGTTCATTGAGACATTCCATGTTATGTCATTCGGTACAAGCAAGGTAAAGAAAATATTGTTGCTGATGCACTTTCGCGAAGGTATGTGTTAATCTCTACCCTTGATGCTAAATTACTTGGTTTTGAGCAAATAAAGGAATTGTATCCAATTGATGTTGATTTTTGTGAGGAGTACAAAGCATGTGAGAAAAACGCAGTGGGTAAGTTCTTTAGGCATGATGGTTTTTTATTTCGTGAGAATAAGTTATGTCTACCCAATTGCTCTATGCGTGATTTGTTAGTGAGGGAAGCCCATGGGGGAGGTTTGATGGGGCACTTCGGGATTGCTAAGACCTTAGATATTTTGCAAGAACACTTCTTTTGGCCACGTATGAAAAGAGACGTTGAGAGAATTTGTGGAAGATGTGTTACGTGTCGGCAAGCAAAGTCCCGTGTGCAACCGCATGGCTTATATACACCATTGCCTATTCCTAGTGAACCTTGGATAGACATTTCCATGGATTTTGTTTTGGGTTTACCTAGGACTAAGAATGGTCGAGATTCAATTTTTGTGGTCGTGGATAGATTTTCTAAAATGGCTCATTTTATTCCATGTCACAAAACTGATGATGCTTCGCATGTTGCTGATTTGTTCTTTAGAGAAATTGTGAGATTGCATGGTATGCCTAGGACCATTGTTTCAGATAGAGATACTAAATTCTTAAGCTACTTTTGGAAGACCTTGTGGTGTAAGTTAGGAACTAAGTTATTATTTTCTACTACTTGTCACCCACAGTCTGATGGTCAAACTGAGGTTGTAAATAGAACTTTATCTACTTTGTTAAGGGCTATCATTAAAAGAACATTAGAACATGGGAGGAATGTTTACCGCATGTTGAGTTTGCTTATAATCGCACTGTTCATTCTGCTACTCAATTTTCACCTTTTGAAATTGTGTATGGATTTAATCCTTTGACTCCGTTAGATTTATCTCCATTACCTTATTCTCAATATACTAATCTTGATGGAAAGAAAAGGCTGAGTTTGTTAAGCAGATCCATGAGAAGGCCAGGCCTCAACATTGAACGGAGGACGGAGCAATATGCAAAGCAGGCAAATAAAGGACGTCAGAAGCTGGTTTTTGAACCTGGAGATTTGGGTATGGCTGCACATGCGGAAGGAACGATTTCCAGAGCAACGTCGTTCTAAGCTACTTCCTAGAGGAGATGGCCCTTTTCAAGTTCTTGAGCGTGTCAACGATAATGCATATAAGCTGGACCTACCAGGAGAGTACCACGTTAGCGCTACTTTTAACGTTGCTGACTTAAGTCCGTTTGATGCCGTGATGATTTGAGGGCAAATCCTTTTCAAGAGGAGGGGAATGATGGAGGCAAGACTGTTGTGCAAAATGAAGACAATTCAAAGGCCATCCAAGTTCCAACAGGCCCAATTACAAGGTCGCGGGTTAAGAAGTTAAAGGCTGAGCTTAATGGATTAATTCAAGCTATTTGGGCTCAAGAAGAAGGCACAATCAAGCCCATTGGAGAGGGAAAAACGTGGAGCACAAAATGGAGGCTGGGTTACACTTATTCAAGCCCAATTGGAGTGAGAAGACTATGTCTATGCGGCCCAAGAAGTGGAGTCAAGCCAGCCCACTCGTTTTTTTATTTATTATTTATTTATTATTGTTATTTCCTCTTAAAAAACTAGTTCTTGTTTGATTAGGATTTGTTTGAGGATTCCTTATTGGATTGGTTTCTTGTGGCCTAAGTTTTCTTCTCCCTATTTAAAGGGGGATTCATTGTTTTATTTTATTATCTAAGACTTTATTCATAATAAGATTGAGTGATTTAATCCTCTTTGGTTCTTCACGAACTACTTGAACTTATCGGTTTGTCCGTGGCGTTCACCAGACTTATCAATCGGTATTCGCACCCGGTTGTGGCGTCTTCGGTTTCCATCCTAATCTGATTGTAGAAACGGTCCAGGTTCTTAATTTGCTACGGTTTTCGTGTGTGTCTGTGTCGAGGTTCGCACAACCAATACGTGTTTGTTTGCGGGTTTCGAGCGATTTCACCGTGGTCGTATCAGTGAATGTCATTCAAAATGAAGCCTTTTGCGGTTGAACGACTAAAAAATACATTTTGGCGGACGGATCAACAACGGAAGTTTAGACCGTCAAATGGTCAAGAATGACAATGGGGACCAGAAGCGAGTGTTTAACCCATCACAGACGTTCAGAATTCGAATTCAAAATCTTAGAGTGAATGTCATTCAAAATGAAGCCTTTTGCGGTTGAACGACTAAAAAATACATTTTGGCGGAAGGATCAACAACGGAAGTTTAGACCGTCAAATGGTCAAGAATGACAATGGGGACCAGAAGCGAGTGTTTAACCCATCACAGACGTTCAGAATTCGATTTCAAAATCTAAGAGTGAATGTCATTCAAAATGAAGCCTTTTGCGGTTGAAGGCCTAAAAAATACATTTTGGTCTTAAGGATCAACAACGGAAGTTTAGACCGTCAAATGGTCAAGAACGACAATGGGGACAAGACAAGCGCGTTAATGTTTAACCCATCACGACGTTCAGAATTCGAATTCAAAATCTTAGAGTTAATGTCATTCAAAATGAAGCCTTTTGCGGTAGAACGCCTGGAAAAATATAATTTGGTCGTAAGGATCAACAACAGATGTTTAGACCGTCAAATGGTCTAGAACGACAACGGGGACAAAAAGCGCGAGTTTAACCCATCACAGACGTTTAGAATTCGAATTCAAAATCTTAGAGTGAATGTCATTCAAAATGAAGCCTTTTGCGGTATAACGCCTAAAAAATATAATTTGATCGTAAGGATCAACAACGGATGTTTAGACAGTCAAAAGGTCTAGAACGACAACGGGGACAAAAAGCGCGTGTTTAACCCATCACAGACGTTCAGAATTCGATATCAAAATCTTAGAGTGAATGTCATTCAAAATGAAGCCTTTTGCGGTTGAACGCCTAAACAAATACATTTTGGTCCTAAGGATCAGCAACGTATGTTTAGACCGTTAAATGGTCAAGAACGACAACGGGGACGAGAATCGCGTGTTTAACCCATCATACACGTTCAGAATTCGATATCAAAATCTTAGAGTGAATGTCATTCAAAATGAAGCCTGTTGCAGTTAAACGACTAGAAAAATATATTTTGGCCGGAAGGATCAACAACGGATGTTTAGACCGTCAAATGGTCTAAAACGACAACAGGGACAAAATGCGCGTGTTTAACCCATCACAGACGTTCAGAATTCGAATTCAAAATCTTAGAGTGAATGTCATTCAAAATGAAGCCTTTTGCGGTTGAACGCCTAAACAAATACATTTTGGTCCTAAGGATCAGCAACGGATGTTTAGACCGTCAAATGGTCAAGAACGACAATGGGGACGAGAATCGCGTGTTTAACCCATCATAGTCGTTCAGATTCGAATCAAATCTTAGTAGAGTGAATGTCATTCAAAATGAAGCCTTTTGCGGTTGAACGCCTAAACAAATACATTTTGGTCCTAAGGATCAGCAACGGATGTTTAGACCGTCAAATGGTCAAGAACGACAATGGGGACGAGAATCGCGTGTTTAACCCATCATAGTCGTTCAGAATTCGATATCAAAATCTTAGAGTGAATGTCATTCAAAATGAAGCCTTTTGCGGTTGAACGCCTAAACAAATACATTTTGGTCCTAAGGATCAGCAACGGATGTTTAGACCGTCAAATGGTCAAGAACGACAATGGGGACGAGAATCGCGTGTTTAACCCATCATAGTCGTTCAGAATTCGATATCAAAATCTTAGAGTGAATGTCATTCAAAATGAAGCCTTTTGCAGTTAAACGTCTAGAAAAATATATTTTGACCGGAAGGATCAGCAACGGATGTTTAGACCGTCAAATGGTCAAGAACGACAATGGGGGACGAGAAACGCGTGTTTAACCCATCACAGACGTTCAGAATTCGATATCAAAATCTTAGAGTGAATGTCATTCAAAATGAAGCCTTTTGCAGTTGAACGCCTAAAAAATACATTTTGGTCTTAAGGATCAACAACGGAAGTTTAGACCGTCAAATGGTCAAGAACGACAATGGGGACAAGAAGCGCGTGTTTAACCCATCACAGACGTTCAGAATTCGAATTCAAAATCTTAGAGTTAATGTCATTCAAAATGAAGCCTTTTGCGGTAGAACGCCTGGAAAATTATAATTTGGTCGTAAGGATCAACAACAGATGTTTAGACCGTCAAATGGTCTAGAACGACAACGGGGACAAAAAGCGCGAGTTTAACCCATCACAGACGTTTAGAATTCGAATTCAAAATCTTAGAGTGAATGTCATTCAAAATGAAGCCTTTTGCGGTATAACGCCTAAAAAATATAATTTGATCGTAAGGATCAACAACGGATGTTTAGACAGTCAAAAGGTCTAGAACGACAACGGGGACAAAAAGCGCGTGTTTAACCCATCACAGACGTTCAGAATTCGATATCAAAATCTTAGAGTGAATGTCATTCAAAATGAAGCCTTTTGCGGTTGAACGCCTAAACAAATACATTTTGGTCCTAAGGATCAGCAACGTATGTTTAGACCGTTAAATGGTCAAGAACGACAACGGGGACGAGAATCGCGTGTTTAACCCATCACAGACGTTCAGAATTCGAATTCAAAATCTTAGAGTGAATGTCATTCAAAATGAAGCCTTTTGCGGATGAACGACTAAAAAATACAATTTGGCGGAAGGATCAACAACGGAAGTTTAGACCGGCAAATGGTCAAGAATGTCAATGGGCACCAGAAGCGAGTGTTTAACCCATCACAGACGTTCAGAATTCGAATTCAAAATCTAAGGGTGAATGTCATTCAAAATGAAGCATTTTGCGGTTGAACGCCTAAAAAAATACATTTTGGTCGTGTGGATCAACAACGGATGTTTAGCCGTCAAATGGTCTAGAACGACAACGGGGACAAAAAGCGCGTGTTTAACCCATCACAGACGTTCAGAATTTGAATTCAGAATCTTAGAGTGAATGTCATTCAAAATGAAGCCATTTGCGGTTGAACGCCTAAAAAAATATAATTTGGTCGTAAGGATCAACAACGGATGTTTAGACCGTCAAATGGTCAAGAACGACAACGGGGACAAGAAGCGCGTGTTTAACCATCACAGACGTTCAGAATTCAAATTCAAAATCTTAGAGTGAATGTCATTCAAAACGAAGCCTTTTGCGGTTGAACGCCTAAAAAAATACATTTTGGTCTTAAGGATCAACAACGGATGTTTAGACCGTCAAATGGTGTAGAACGACAACGGGGACAAAAAGCGCGTGTTTAACCCATCACAGACATTCAGAATTCGAATTCAAAATCTTAGAGTGAATGTCATTGAAAATGAAGCCTTTGCGGTTGAACGCCTAAAAAAATATAATTTGGTCGTAAGGATCAACAACAGATGTTTAGACCGTCAAATGGTCTAGAACGACAACGGGGACAAAACGCACGTGTTTAACCCATCACAGACGTTCAGAATTCGAATTCAAAATCTTAGAGTGAATATCATTCAAAATGAAGCCTTTTGCGGTTGAAGGACTAAAAAATACATTTTGGCGGAAGGATCAACAACGGATGTTTAGACCGTCAAATGGTCTAGAACGACAACGGGGACAAAAAGCACGTGTTTAACCCATCACAGACGTTCAGAATTCGAATTCAAAATCTTAGAGTGAATATCATTCAAAATGAACCCTTTTGCGGTTGTACGACTAAAAAATACATTTTCGCGGAAGGATCAACAACGGATGTTTAGACCGTCAAATGGTCTAGAACGACAACGGGGACAAAAAGCGCGTGTTTAACCCATCACAGACGTTCAGAATTCGAATTCAAAATCTTAGAGTGAATATCATTCAAAATGAAGCTTTTTGCGGTTGAAGGACTAAAAAATACATTTTGGCGGAAGGATCAACAACGGATGTTAGACCGTCAAATGGTCTAGAACGACAACGGGGACAAAAAAGTGCGTGTTTAACCCATCACAGACGTTCAGAATTCGAATTCAAAATCTTAGAGTGAATGTCATTCAAATATGAAGTTTTGCGGTTGAACGGCTAAAAAATACATTTTGGCGGAAGGATCAACAACGGATGTTTAGACCGTCAAATGGTCTAGAACGACAACGGGGACAAAAAGCACGTGTTTAACCCATCACAGACGTTCAGAATTCGAATTCAAAATCTTAGAGTGAATATCATTCAAAATGAAGCCTATTGCGGTTGAACGACTAAAAAATACATTTTGGCGGAAGGATCAACAACGGATGTTTAGACCGTCAAATGGTCTAGAACGACAACGGGGACAAAAAGCGCGTGTTTAACCCATCACAGACGTTCAGAATTCGAATTCAAAATCTTAGAGTGAATGTCATTCAAAATGAAGCCTTTGCGGGGTTGAACGACTAAAAAATACATTTTGGCGGAAGGATCAACAACGGAAGTTTAGACCGTCAAATGGTCAAGAACGACGACGGGGACAAGAAGCGCGTGTTTAACCATCACAGACGTTCAGAATTCAAATTCAAAATCTTAGAGTGAATGTCATTCAAAACGAAGCCTTTTGCGGTTGAACGCCTAAAAAAAATACATTTTGGTCTTAAGGATCAACAACGGATGTTTAGACCGTCAAATGGTCAAGAACGACAATGGGGACCAGAAGCGAGTGTGTTTAACCCATCACAGACGTTCAGAATTCGAATTCAAAATCTTAGAGCGAATATCATTCATAATGAAGCTTTTTGCGGTTGAACGACTAAAAATAAAATTTTGGCAGAAGGATCAACAACGGAAGTTTAGACCGTCAAATGGTCAGAATGACAATGGGGACCAGAAGCGAGTGTTTAACCCATCATAGACGTTCAGAATTCGAATTCAAAATCTAAGAGTGAATGTCATTCAAAATGAAGCCTTTGCGGTTGAAGGCCTAAAAAAATACATTTTGGTCGTATGGATCAACAACGGATGTTTAGACCGTCAAATGGTCTAGAACGACAACGGGGACAAAAAGCACGTGTTTAACCCATCACAGACGTTCAGAATTCGAATTCAAAATCTTAGAGTGAATATCATTCAAAATGAAGCCTATTGCGGTTGAACGACTAAAAAATACATTTTGGCGGAAGGATCAACAACAGATGTTTAGGACCGTCAAATGGTCTAGAACGACAACGGGGACAAAAAGCGCGTGTTTAACCATCACAGACGTTCAGAATTCGAATTCAAAATCTTAGAGTGAATGTCATTCAAAATGAAGCCTTTTGCGGTTGAACGACTAAAAAATACATTTTGGCGGAAGGATCAACAACGGAAGTTTAGACCGTCAAATGGTCAAGAACGACAACGGGGACAAGAAGCGCGTGTTTAACCATCACAGACGCTTCAGAATTCAAATTCAAAATCTTAGAGTGAATGTCATTCAAAACGAAGCCTTTTGCGATTGAACGCCTAAAAAAATACATTTTGGTCTTAAGGATCAACAACGGATGTTTAGACCGTCAAATGGTCAAGAACGACAATGGGGACCAGAAGCGAGTGTTTAACCCATCACAGACGTTCAGAATTCGAATTCAAAATCTTAGAGCGAATATCATTCATAATGAAGCCTTTTGCGGTTGAACGACTAAAAAATAAATTTTGGCAGAAGGATCAACAACGGAAGTTTAGACCGTCAAATGGTCAAGAATGACAATGGGGACCAGAAGCGAGTGTTTAACCCATCATAGACGTTCAGAATTCGAATTCAAAATCTAAGAGTGAATGTCATTCAAAATGAAGCCTTTTGCGGTTGAAGGCCTAAAAAAATACATTTTGGTCGTATGGATCAACAACGGATGTTTAGACCGTCAAATGGTCTAGAACGACAACGGGGACAAAAAGCACGTGTTTAACCCATCACAGACGTTCAGAATTCGAATTCAAAATCTTAGAGTGAATATCATTCAAAATGAAGCCTTTTGCGGTTGAACGACTAAAAAATACATTTTCGCGGAAGGATCAACAACGGATGTTTAGACCGTCAAATGGTCTAGAACGACAACGGGGACAAAAAGCACGTGTTTAACCCATCACAGACGTTCAGAATTCGAATTCAAAATCTTAGAGTGAATATCATTCAAAATGAAGCCTATTGCGGTTGAACGACTAAAAAATAACATTTGGCGGAAGGATCAACAACAGATGTTTAGACCGTCAAATGGTCTAGAACGACAACGGGGACAAAAAGCGCGTGTTTAACCCATCACAGACGTTCAGAATTCGAATTCAAAATCTTAGAGTGAATGTCATTCAAAATGAAACCTTTTGCGGTTGAACGACTAAAAAATACATTTTGGCAGAAGGATCAACAACGGAAGTTTAGACCGTCAAATGGTCAAGAACGACAACGGGGACAAGAAGCGCGTGTTTAACCATCACAGACGTTCAGAATTCAAATTCAAAATCTTAGAGTGAATGTCATTCAAAACGAAGCCTTTTGCGATTGAACGCCTAAAAAAATACATTTTTGTCTTAAGGATCAACAACGGATGTTTAGACCGTCAAATGGTCAAGAACGACAATGGGGACCAGAAGCGAGTGTTTAACCCATCACAGACGTTCAGAATTCGAATTCAAAAATCTTAGAGCGAATATCATTTCATAATGAAGCCTTTTGCGGATTGAACGACTAAAAAATACATTTTGGCAGAAGGATCAACAACGGAAGTTTAGACCGTCAAATGGTCAAGAAATGACAATGGGGACCAGAAGCGAGTGTTTAACCCATCATAGACGTTCAGAATTCGAATTCAAAATCTAAGAGTGAATGTCATTCAAAATGAAGCCTTTTGCGGTTGAAGGCCTAAAAAAATACATTTTGGTCGTATGGATCAACAATGGATGTTTAGACCGTCAAATGGTCTAGAACGACAACGGGGACAAAAAGCGCGTGTTTAACCCATCACAGACGTTCAGAATTCGAATTCAAAAGCTTAGAGTGAATGTCATTCATAATGAAGCCTTTTGCGGTTGAACGACTAAAAAATACATTTTGGCGGAAGGATCAACAACGGAAGTTTAGACCGTCAAATGGTCAAGAATGACAATGGGGACCAGAAGCGAGTGTTGAACCCATCACAGACGTTCAGAATTCGAATTCAAAATCTAAGAGTGAATGTCATTCAAAATGAAGCATTTTGCGGTTGAACGCCTAAAAAAATATAATTTGGTCGTAAGGATCAACAACGGATTATTAGACCGTCAAATGGTCAAGAACGACAACGGGGACAAGAAGCGCGTGTTTAACCATCACAGACGTTCAGAATTCAAATTCAAAATCTTAGAGTGAATGTCATTCAAAACGAAGCCTTTTGCGGTTGAACGCCTAAAAAAATACATTTTGGTCTTAAGGATCAACAACGGATGTTTAGACGTCAAATGGTGTAGAACGACAACGGGACAAAAAGCGCGTGTTTAACCCATCACAGACATTCAGAATTCGAATTCAAAATCTTAGAGTGAATGTCATTGAAAATGAAGCCTTTGCGGTTGAACGCCTAAAAAAATATAATTTGGTCGTAAGGACAACAACAGATGTTTAGACCGTCAAATGGTCTAGAACGACAACGGGGACAAACGCACGTGTTTAACCCATCACAGACGTTCAGAATTCGAATTCAAAATCTTAGAGTGAATATCATTCAAAATGAAGCCTTTTGCGGTTGAAGGACTAAAAAATACATTTGGCGGAAGGATCAACAACGGATGTTTAGACCGTCAAATGGTCTAGAACGACAACGGGGACAAAAAGCACGTGTTTAACCCATCACAGACGTTCAGAATTCGAATTCAAAATCTTAGAGTGAATATCATTCATAATGAAGCCTTTTGCGGTTGAACGACTAAAAAATACATTTTGGCGGAGGATCAAAAACGGATGTTTAGACCGTCAAATGGTCTAGAACGGCAACGGGGACAAAAAGCGCGTGTTTAACCCATAACAGACGTTCAGAATTCGAATTCAAAATCTTAGAGTGAATATCATTCAAAATGAAGCTTTTTGCGGTTGAAGGACTAAAAAATACATTTTGGCGGAAGGATCAACAACGGATGTTTAGACCGTCAAATGGTCTAGAACGACAACGGGGACAAAAGTGCGCGTGTTTAACCCATCACAGACGTTCAGAATTCGAATTCAAAATCTTAGAGTGAATGTCATTCAAAATGAATGCCTTTTGCGGTTGAACGGCTAAAAAATACATTTTGGCGGAAGGATCAACAACGGATGTTTAGACCGTCAAATGGTCTAGAACGACAACGGGGACAAAAAGCACGTGTTTAACCCGTCACAGACGTTCAGAATTCGAATTCAAAATCTTAGAGTGAATATCATTCAAAATGAAGCCTATTGCGGTTGAACGACTAAAAAATACATTTTGGCGGAAGGATCAACAACGGATGTTTAGACCGTCAAATGGTCTGGAACGACAACGGGGACAAAAAGCGCGTGTTTAACCCATCACAGACGTTCAGAATTCGATTTCAAAATCTTAGAGTGAATGTCATTCAAAATGAAGCCTTTTGCGGTTGAACGACTAAAAAATACATTTTGGCGGAAGGATCAACAACGGAAGTTTAGACCGTCAAATGGTCAAGAACGACAACGGGGACAAGAAGCGCGTGTTTAACCATCACAGACGTTCAGAATTCAAATTCAAAATCTTAGAGTGAATGTCATTCAAAACGAAGCCTTTTGCGATTGAACGCCTAAAAAAATACATTTTGGTCTTAAGGATCAACAACGGATGTTTAGACCGTCAAATGGTCAAGAACGACAATGGGGACCAGAAGCGAGTGTTTAACCCATCACAGACGTTCAGAATTCGAATTCAAAATCTTAGAGCGAATATCATTCATAATGAAGCCTTTTGCGGTTGAACGACTAAAAAATACATTTTGGCAGAAGGATCAACAACGGAAGTTTAGACAGTCAAATGGTCAAGAATGACAATGGGGACCAGAAGCGAGTGTTTAACCCATCATAGACGTTCAGAATTCGAATTCAAAATCTAAGAGTGAATGTCATTCAAAATGAAGCCTTTTGCGGTTGAAGGCCTAAAAAAAAAATAATTTTGGTCGTATGGATCAACAACGGATGTTTAGACCGTCAAATGGTCTAGAACGACAACGGGGACAAAAAGCGCGTGTTTAACCCATCACAGACGTTCAGAATTCGAATTCAAAAGCTTAGAGTGAATGTCATTCATAATGAAGCCTTTTGCGGTTGAACGACTAAAAAATACATTTTGGCGGAAGGATCAAGAACGGAAGTTTAGACCGTCAAATGGTCAAGAATGACAATGGGGACCAGAAGCGAGTGTTGAACCCATCACAGACGTTCAGAATTCGAATTCAAAATCTAAGAGTGAATGTCATTCAAAATGAAGCATTTTGCGGTTGAACGCCTAAAAAAATATAATTTGGTCGTAAGGATCAACAACGGATGTTTAGACCGTCAAATGGTCAAGAACGACAACGGGGACAAGAAGCTGTGTTTAACCATCACAGACGTTCAGAATTCAAATTCAAAATCTTAGAGTGAATGTGTCAAAACGAAGCCTTTTGCGGTTGAACGCCTAAAAAATCAATTTGGTCTTAAGGTTCAACAACGGATGTTTAGACCGTCAAATGGTGTAGAACGACAACGGGACAAAAAAGCGCGTGTTTAACCCATCACAGACATTCAGAATTCGAATTCAAAATCTTAGAGTGAATGTCATTGAAAATGAAGCCTTTGCGGTTGAACGCCTAAAAAAATATAATTTGGTCGTATGGATCAACAACAGATGTTTAGACCGTCAAATGGTCTAGAACGACAACGGGGACAAAAAGCGCGTGTTTAACCCATCACAGACGTTCAGAATTCAAATTCAAAATCTTAGAGTGAATGTCATTCAAAACGAAGGCTTTTGCGGTTGAACGCCTAAAAAAATACATTTTGGTCTTAAGGATCAACAACGGATGTTTAGACCGTCAAATGGTCAAGAACGACAATGGGGACCAGAAGCGAGTGTTTAACCCATCACAGACGTTCAGAATTCGATTTCAAAATCTAAGAGTGAATGTCATTCAAAAGGAAGCCTTTTGCGGTTGAACGCCTAAAAAAATACATTTTGGTCGTATGGATCAACAACGGATGTTTAGACCGTCAAATGGTCTAGAACGACAACGGGGACAAAAAGCGCGTGTTTAACCCATCACAGACGTTCAGAATTCGAATTCAAAAGCTTAGAGTGAATGTCATTCATAGTGAAGCCTTTTGCGGTTGAACGACTAAAAAATACATTTTGGCGGAAGGATCAACAACGGAAGTTTAGACCGTCAAATGGTCAAGAATGACAATGGGGACCAGAAGCGAGTGTTTAACCCATCACAGACGTTCAGAATTCGAATTCAAAATCTAAGAGTGAATGTCATTCAAAATGAAGCATTTTGCGGTTGAACGCCTAAAAAAATACATTTTGGTCGTGTGGATCAACAACGGATGTTTAGCCGTCAAATGGTCTAGAACGACAACGGGGACAAAAAGCGCGTGTTTAACCCATCACAGACGTTCAGAATTTGAATTCAGAATCTTAGAGTGAATGTCATTCAAAATGAAGCCATTTTGGGATTGAACGCCTAAAAAAATATAATTTGGTCGTAGGATCAAACAACGGATGTTTAGACCGTCAA
>JAKCWG010000619.1:0-174933 GCA_021464415.1 Lonicera japonica | reverse complement strand
TTATAAAATCTCATCATTTCTTATTTTTATTTGTTCTTTTAGGTTTCATTATTGTGATATTTTGTGTTAATTATAAAAATGTAGTAGAATTTGTGGGTTTTTAAGTAGGTTTCTTATCTATTGGTGTATTGATTTGGAGATATAATGTGCTGATTTGTGAAATTGAGGAGAGGAGAAAAATATAGATCTCTACTTATTAAGTTGGACTCTTTAATTATACATAGGATTCTTCAAATCACACTAATTTTATGGAGTTCTAAAATACACAATTTGTAAGATTTCAAAACCTCACAAATTTCAGAAATCTCGTACAAAATTCAAAAAAGAAAACTTGTAACTGTATATATATATCACGGGAATCTTGAAATCCCACTCCTAAAATCACATGAAAAGATAACTCCATTATACAATCTCGTAATCATGTGTCAAGAGTTACACTTGCAAGCATGTTGAATTCCTAACTTTGAAAGTTTGATAAGCACAAACTTGAAATTAAAACCTAATGATTATATACTCAACATTTTGTGTTACACCAGCTGTTCATTATTGTGAATAGTCTAATAACACAACTTCTTTTTTTTTTTTAATAATTTGTTAACAGTAAAGTGGCAATGGGTGGAAAATCTCTATTTTCCATGGAAAATTATGCCAATCAAACACACCCTTAATACATCACTAAAATAGAAATACAACTACAAAAGGAGGGAATCAAGAGGTGGCGGAGTAAAATCACCTCACTCCCCATATTACATTTCTTCCTAGCTAGCCACTTGGCCTGTAGTAGGTATCTGATTCACTGCTTTGGGTATCAGCACTATGGCTTTTAACCTAAATGGTTTTAATTTCAACCAATATGTAGTTGATAGTCAAGGCCATGTAATTAATACTTGGGTTGATAGTCAAGGCCTTGTACGAGCTAAAGAGGCTGTTAATATATTGCATGGACTTAGCCCGAATGCAATAGGTCCACTTACTTAGTGTCGACCTAATATAACCCAGTTGGGATAGTTACCTAACCCTACAGAATCCCCACATATATAGTATATGATAAGAACTCTAGGGTTTAACATACTATTCAAATACAGAGACACTGATTCTTTTTCTAGTGAAAACTCTAGTAGCAAACCCAATGCTGTCATTGAGATTCGGGAGCACACCAAGAGGCGACATACATTGAAGGCTTGTAACGAACAAGCCAGTCAACGATCCTTTCCACATATTCGGGAATTTTCCGTAGAAGTCATATCTAAATCCTTTTTAGATTCGTTATCTTACATAGGCAATACAATGAGCACGCAATAGCAATTTCATCTTGCATGACAAAAGCAAAAGAAATACCACAAAGCCTAGGTAATAAATATCTAAAAAAACAAAATAAAAATAACTGAACTAATTTCCCACAGTAGAACACCTTCAGGACTGCTAAGAAAATGATGGAGCACCTGTTGCCACAAATGTACTTAGTTAATATGAATAATTATTAGTGGGTGTATAGTCTTAAAAACTCAGAAATTGTTTGTTGTCATCAGCTTTAATTCTTCTGACGTCGAATTATTACGAGACTGGCAAATAACAGCAGGTACTTTTTGTGTACCATCCAAGTGGGTACAGTCTTGAATATTGGTTAAATGTGTAGTCTGATTCTTACTGCTCTTGTTTTTCAATATTCTTTTTGTGTATTCTAGTTTTTGGCAATGGTTTTTGCAGGTGTATTTTGGACTGAATCTGAATTTACAACAGATTTCTTCTATATCTTATTAGCATTTAGATGTTCATGTTTTTTTGTTTTTTTTATTATTACTTACTCTTTTTTCTTGTAACACATGTTGAAAATGTATCCACCCCTGTTGTTGTACTTACAGTTTAAAAATATCATTACACACAACATTCAATGACAAATTTTGGTGGCGGGAATGTGTTTTTGCCACAAAATGTGCACCGATCTATTGACAAAATATCTATGAAGAAACACAACATAAAATATTCATTCAGTAAAAATTTTGTTTTGTTACCTAATGTATTCCTTTAGTGATGATATTTATAATTTGTCACAAAAGTTGCGATAGCGTAGAAATTGGTGACAAAATATTTGTCTTAAAGAGTACTTCTTTAATGTAGTTCAAAACTTTAGTAATCTAAGAACTTTTAGTGACCAAAATATTTTGTGACAAAATGGATTTTTTTTGTCACCGGGAAATTTAATTTAGCGACAACATCATGCCAGAAATTTTTTATCACTAATGGGACTGTGACAAGAAAATTAATGTATGTAAGTGACAAAATCTTTTTGTTACTGGATAATAATTTTGTTGTGGTATGGAGTTTGTGGAGAATGATTTGTCAAAAAAGAACTTTTCGATTTTTTTTTGTTTGAAAATTGAATAAAAAAGACGGGGAGTATGGTAATGTACGTACTATTACGATACTGTACCAACCGATTTTTAGTTTGCTATGCCGAAAATTTTGGTACTTAAATAATAATGGTTTTTGGTGTATTAATTCTTGAATGCATGCAGTACTTGGTATAAAGGATTTGATATGATAACTGTATCGAATTCACCCCTAATTAGAAAAACGTCTAGCCAATACAAAAATGCAAGCCTTTTTACAGCCGAGGCTTCACACATGGATGCAGAAGTAGCAAGAACCTTCAATGTTTATTATTAGTAGTATTATTAATATAAGCAATGGCGTAGAGCCATGCACTGTGGGGCTATAAGACCCCTAAACTATGGTTAGTTCCGCTTAAGGTCCTCAATTTAATTTAAAAAGTGTTACTTAACCCTTCAAATTATTGACAGGGTTTTATTTGGGTTAATTGCACTTTACCCACCCGAACTATACACTCTGTTGCACTGTGCCATATCAACTATCAATTTTAACAATTTTTACACTGAACTATGAGATTTGTTGCATTTTACCCTAAATTGATAACGGGGGTTAAAAAATTGACGGAAATAAAGGGCAAAATGGGTAACTAGCATATCCCCTCAATTTCTCACTATATTTCGCGTAATGTGTTACGATCCGGACGCAACTGACTCATCAGACGACGAGAGATGCAGCAAAAATCGACGTATGATTCGCGAGATTAAACTCGTAATTGGAGATAAATCTCAATCAGTCAAAGCGCCAGAACAATCTTCCTCTTCGTGCCAACAAAGCAGCAATGGTGAGAAAAACCCTAAGAAGAAGGTTTTAACTGTAGAAATCCCAAATCGCCGGCGATCAACTACAAATCTCAGAGGCGTGCGGCAGAGGAAATGGGGCAAATGGGCAGCCGAAATCAGGGACCCGTTTCAAAGGAAGAGGATTTGGTTAGGTACTTATAACACCCCTGAAGAAGCATCAATGGCTTATGATGCAAAGAGGCTGGAGTTTGAAGCAATGGAAAAGAGTTGCAACAACTCTTCTTCTCAACCTCACTCTGTTACTGAGGACTCTGAGAGTGTGTTCTCGCATACATCTCCTTTCTCGGTTCTTGAACTGGAGTCATCTTCGCTTTCTCCTGTTAATGGGAAACGAACTGAAAATATTAATGGTAATACAGTTGCAGTTTCAAAGGAGGATGAGCAATTATTGTTGGCTCAAATTGGGGAAAAGCTGGAGTTGGAGCTTGATTCATTGTTTATGGATGATTTTGTGAAGCCTCTTGATGATTTTGGGGATCTTGATGATCTTAAAATCTGCTCCGATCCTATTTGCTCATGTCTCTGTTTGTTTGTGATGAGATTTTGGATTTAGGCAAAATGAAAGTGATGAGCTCCGGTGGCTTCTGATCGTTTGTTTGTGATGAGCTCCGGAGGGGATATGCTACTTACCCATTTTGCCCTTTATTTCCGTCAATTTTTTAACCCCGTTATCAATTTAGGGTAAATTGCAACAAATTTTATAGTTCAGCATAAAAATTGTTAAAATTGATAGTTGGTATGGCACAGTGCAACAGAGTGTATAGTTCAGGTGGGTAAAATGCAATTAACTCGTTTTATTTTATTCTATTGTTTTAGTGGTCATTAAAAGTTGACGAGAAATAGTCATTCATTAAATATGACAACATTTTAAAATATTTTGATTTAACTGTTAAAAACTAACATGTATATGTATATATATACACATCAATATATATATGCATGTTGTGTTGTTATTACTTAGAATATTTTATTTTATTTTTACTTAATAAAATTAAGCCCCCACGATTGCCCGTGAATACAAGTAATACATTGTTGAAGGTATAGTAATCTGCCCATGCAAGGAAATGGGTACACAACACACAAAATACAAAGAAACGTAGATGCTATTTACACTTCGTAAAATACTTGATAACATTTCATTTTTTATTCACTTGATGATAGGCGGGTAAGTGCATGTTACTCACCTAATAACAAGCAAATAAGACATTTTCAAGTTTTTACTCGCTTGTCATAGGACGAATAACACGCGCTTACTCGCTTGTCATCGGGCGAATGAACAAGTGAAGTGTTTTCAAATCACAAAACTAAGCATACAAAAGAAAAGAGCTTACCCGTCACCCACGCACAAGCATCCCCAAGAACTCTTTAAAGGAGTAAAGTACAGTTTAATTTGAAGAGCTACATCAGCAAAATTTGCTTAAACAAAAGTAGTAAAATCAATTATCTATTTTGAAGAGTCATTATCTCTCTTCAAATATGCTAGTGAAAAAAGAACCTTCATTTTTTTTTAATATTTTATTTGATTGAAATTTGTGTTGATCAAATAAGATGCCAACCTCGTTAATTGCTAAGAACATGAAAAATATTAAAATATTACCATTTGAAGAGTTTGTTGGAGTAATTTGAAGGTGCTCTTCAAAAGTCATTCTTCAAATTGTTACATAAGTTAACAAAATACATATTTGAAGAACTACTTTTGAAGAAATTGTTAGAAACGCTGAGTCATCCAATAAACCATGACTTGAACGTAACTCTCATTCATTATATTACTCCCTTAAATTAGTGATCTTTCTTTTTCAAGATTTTCAAATTAGAAGTCTAAGTTTTTAGGGGAGCAGAATCAATGTACTAAATTTTATAAAAAGTAAGTTGTATTTTTATTTTTAATTTAGTTAAAAATTAGATTTTATTTTTAATATTTATTTTAAATAAAAGTGAGACAATTAATTCGACAGAGAGAGTACCTATTACATTGAATAAAGTTGAATAAAGATCCTAAAAGAACTCCCACATTCCCCACTTAATCTACCTTAAGTTATAACTTCAGGGTTGGTTTGCTCTCTAAACCTTGAAACAAATCTAAATGCCAACACACACAAACATATCAGAAGGAAGATAAAATGTAAGATTTGTTTATCTGCAAGAAAGAAAACATATCATAGCTAGATTACTATTTTCAAATACAGCATCAGAGGATAACCAATTTCTATGCTAAACTTTTTTCAAGTTAATGTTCACTATATATAATCAGCTTCTTAATTGAATCTTCATGGTGTAAGCAATTACAATTGCCTATATTCGAACTTGACAATTTCTAGTCTTGTTGACTACACATGTTGTACGCGTATATATTCATTGGACTAAACAGAGTTTAATATATATATGAATAATTAAGTATTTAATTTGAATTCAAATTCAGTAGCAGTTAAGGATTGCAGTTAAGCAGTTAATGAAGAGTCAGTTTTCTTGATGGATGAAAACTGATCCAATATGAAAGCTTATATATGTCTGATGGTCCCTTTTGAAACATAATATATATATACTTTAAGTCAGACCCATCTCTGAGAGTAATTAAGTGTGGATTCAAAAGAAGATTATCATGGACAACACTGGATCATCATCATGTAAGTGCTAAAAATTCTTCAACATATTAGTTAAATTAATTCTAATAGTTCATTAACTATAAATTGTAATGCTCTAGTATAATTTGTATTCACAGAATCATATAGATAACAAAGTCAACACATGGGTCATTAACTTTAAGAACTGGAAAATGGTAAGACAAAATGCACCCATACGGCACTCTTCACCGCAGACTTGGTTGTTGGAATTTTTTTTGCATTGTGGCCGCTCAAGAAACCAACCCACCATTCCTCTTACCAAAAACACACCCTCTCAATGTACAAATTTCAACATTTGATTCCTTATTTTAGTTCGGTCGGCTAGAATACTAGAAATAAAGTAAAAGGCCGGCTTGTCTGATAATGTTTTTCGCAAAAAAATTAACGAATAATATTTTTTAAAAATAAGAGAGCTTAGATATCATTATCATTCTGAGAAAAGAGCTTATTTATTAATCGTGTTTTAAAATAAGGGCTTTGACCGATTGCAAATTTTACTTTGCACTAAATTGTGTTGAGTGCAAACTTAACTTTGTGCTAAATTGTGTTTTGTTCAAACTTAACTTTGTAATCAAATAAATTTAGTGTAAATTTGTTTTGCATAATGTGCTTATATTTTTTAACAAGTATATTCTTATGTTTCATTCATAAAACTTTAAAACAACGTTAAATAAATATAAATACATAGTAATATTTTAGAAAATAAATAGTGTAAACGTAACTTTGCGTAACTCTAAAAAAATTATTATGTACATTTTATTAATAAATATGTTTTGAATATGTAATTTGTTAAAATTATTCTAAAGCACTGCCGATTAAACATTTATTTATAATAATATGCTAAAAAATATATAGTGCAAACTTGATTTTGCATGATTCCATAGAAAAATACAATTTAAAAATTTACTGCAAAGGTAACTTTGCAATCCTTTTGGAATTTAGTCAAATATAGGCTCTTAATTTAAAAAAATATTATTCTCTAGTTCTTTGCAAAAAACTTTTTCATACAAACCCTATTTTTTAATATCCCGGCTAGAATATTGGGCTCATTTATGATTTCGTTTTCAAGTTAAATTAGGGGACTCAATTTTTTTTTCAATGCGCATTAAATTAAAAGTTTCTTTTATTTTTTTTTAGAGTAAACTGCTCAAATGGCCATTAAACTTTTTATCCAGTATCATTTTGCCCATCAATCTTTAAAACGAACCACTTTCGCCATTTAACTTCGGAGTAAGTTCCACTTTGGCCATCAAACTTCTATTTGACTCTTAAATTGAATAGAAAGAAACTATGTGCAAGGCATATGACTTTATTTAAGCATATTTTGATCATTTTGGTTATAAAATAGCCTAAATTGTGCTATTTGTTGAAAATATTGATATGTTTTATACATTATATGTGTTTCATTTTGGTGAAAATTATAGGAAAAAAATGTCGTTTTGTTGCAATATGGCCAAAAAAGCCTTGCACAAAGTCATGTGCCATGCAAATGTATCAAATTTAACAGTCAAATTAGATGGAATGGTCAAAGTGGTACTGACTCCGAAGTTAGATGACCAAAGTGATTCGTTTTAAAATTTGATGGCCAAAATGGTATTAGATCGAAAGTTTAGTGACCATTTAGGTTGTTTACTCTTTTTTTTAACCTAATCAATGTACTAAATTTATTAATAAAAATTAGGTATATCATTGAGTGTTGATTAAGTAGAAATTAGTTATTTAACGAAACAAATATCAAAGTCTAAGTAGGCCAAACTCTTAATTTAGGACGAACAATGTATATTGTGAAGAAGTTACATTGTATAATTAAGGATATGATTCTTATTTTGTAATAATTTTTGTAAATTAAGGTAGATTCAAAGCTCATTTTTTAAAAGTCTACAAATATATAGTAGGAGAGGATACTGAATTTTATTAATAACATTTGCTTTGCTATTTTAATTGAAAAAATTAGGCGTAATTTTTTGCCTTCGTTCATGGGACACACGCGAACATTTTTTTAACTATAGCTTTTTACCTTATTTTGCTTTTCACCCCACTAAATTTTGTAAAAACCTCAGGTGGGTTTTATTAAAACCAAAATTTTATAATAAATATTTGGTGATGAATAATTTCGTCACTCCACAAAAATTTAATAAAAAAATCATCACAATAATTATAAAATTAGCATAAAAATGAATTCTAAGCAATTCAAATACATTCATCACGTTCAATTCTAAACCATTCACCACAGTATTAAATTCTCTAACTAAAATCTTCTCCCTAACTATTTTCCAATTAAGTACACATTTCTCTAAATAAAATGTTCTCCCTTTATGCTATGGAATAAATACCCATCAATAACTTTGCCAGCAATTATATTAATTCACCCATGTCGGTTTTAGAACAATATAATTGTGATGAACAAGCCACCGTCCAAACCACAATGTTAGATCATCAATGGCATCAAATAAAACCTAAGCCACACATATCCCTCCCAGATTAGAAAAAAATTTATTGATTGTACTCATTGTAGTTACAGAACAGACCGAAAATTCACCGGATTTGCAATAGATGATCATCACAATTATATATATTAGTTACTGATAATTGTGATGATAAGCCACTGTTCAAACCACCCATGTTCATCACAACTGCATATATTGATCATCTCAGGGAAAAAAAGATTCACGAACAGAGTGCGTGCGATTTTCACAATTAGTCGAGTAAACTACCCTAATGGTCATTAAACTATTGGTTTAGTGTTACTTTGGCAAATAAACTAAAAAATGCGTCACTTTATCCCAGGGGGCGGACATGGGGAGGACAGGGCGGGATTCAACATAGGAGAAAATTTTGAAAAATTTACTAGCACTTGTAAAAAAAAATAAAAAAATAGTATAATCCCACCCCTTTGCTAATTTTTATCCCAGGTCAAATATTATAAGCCCACTACTCAGGATGTTCGTATATTAAGATCTCAACTAATGCATTACAAGTTTGATGTTATTTGTGATCCCGAGTTTCATAAGCTTTCTACCCTTACCGAGTTATTCCGAGAACTAGTTTTGAGAAGAAAGTTTGAGGATTATACTACAAATTGATTCGTCTTGTATTAATTCTTTCCATTTCTACTGCAAGTACATAAAGAGCATTTTTCAGTAAGAATAACATCAAAACAAATATATATAGCTCGATGGGGGATGTAATTCTTGCCGATTGTATTTTGCTAAATATAGTGCGAGATCTCGGTTTGCAAATTAATTTAGAGTATGTAATAGATGAATTAGAATTATTAAAAACTCGTCGAGCTCAACTTTGTTAAATACTTTTCGTTATGTATGAACTCAAATATTTATGTTATTCCATTAAATTTTCTTTTTATTATATGGTTATACTTTCGATTTTTTTAATGATGTTTTTTGTCTGTTACTATTAACCCACATCTTAGAAGAATCTTGGGTCAACCTCTGCTTTGTCCCTTAAACTATTAGCGAGTGTCACTCTGGCTCTTTCGTCTACATTTTCTGTTAAGCTAGACGGAATTAGGGACATTTTTGTAATTTCAATTAATTGATTTTTTTAAAAAAAAAATCATTTTAATTTGATTTTTTGTTTAAAAATTTATTATATATAAAAAGAACAAAAAAAAACTGGAAGAGAGAGAGAAATCCGGCCCGCACCTCCACCTCCCCACTATTGTTGCTTCCACCATACACACACCCGCCAATGGTACGTACCTTTCTCCAAAGCTTAAATTCTCCTCCTCTTCTCCCTCCTCTATAATATTTGGGGGACTATTTAGCTATTTGAATTTCTAACGTTTTGGATTTTGGGCAATTGCTATAAATACATGTACATGTGTATGTGTATGAGAGAGAAAATTTGAGGATCTAGAAGTGGCAATGGTGGAGAGGCGGTGGCGGCCGGAGGTGGCAATGGTGGAGAGGCGGTAGGGAGAGAAAAGATGGTGATGTAGAGAGAGGAAAGGTGGCTGGAGAAACAGAGATGGAGGTAGAGAGAGAGAGAGAGAGAAGATGGCCGGAAATGGAGAAGATGGCCGAAGATACATATACATATATATATGTTTCTTTGTCTCTTTCTTTTTTATTTTATTTTTTTATAATTTTTTTTATAAAATATCTAATTAAATTTATTTTTTTAAAAAAATAATTGAAATGACAAAAATGCTCCTTATTTTTCGTCCAACTTAACCGAAAATGTAGACAGAAGGGCTAAAGTGACACTCGCTAATAGTTTAAGGGCCAAAGTATCACATTTTTTAATTTAGTGGTCAAAGTGACACTTTATTAAAGGCCATGAAGATAGTTTACTCCGATAAGTCTTTTGAATGACAGAGAAGTGACAACAAATATATATACATGATTCATAAGATACAAGGGAGGTGCAAATGGGAGTGTGTGCGTGGTGAGTTTACAAATTAGAATTAGGTTAAAATTGCAAGTGGATTGAAAAGATTAATTGAGTGAGTGCAAATAAAATCACCCAAACAAAATTACCATTTAGTGCCTTCAACCTTTCGCTTTCTCAAGAATCATATATTCAACCCAAAAAGAAAGTGTATCCTATTAACAAATGCCTATGTACGCCCATCAATGCCTCATGAAAGCTAGTATCCCCCGAGTTGCGCCTTCAAGCTAAAACCGATAAACAGTTCGAGATTAGCAACAGGAAACAGTTCTAATTGCTATACTACCTTGAATTTACCACAAGTTTTCGAAACGAATGGATAAAAAAAAAAGAATAAAAAGAAACGATCCTCTACATGTCATTTTCATGATACATGAATGCCTTCAAGAGCAAATGCATGGACAATACAAGGTTGACTACATGTTTCTCGAAAATCTAACGAGGATTATCTGCAAGAAGAAATAAAACATATAAGAGAATAATAGAAGAGTCGCAGGGTATTTTCGAAAAGAAACTACCGAGGACGAAATTTTTATGCTACCTTCTCTTCAAGTAACCTTTATGGTTTTTTTTTATTAAATCTTTTACAGGTTTCAAGTAACTTCTATGGTTTATTTGATTAAATCTTTTACAGGTCACATGTTGTTAAGGACAAAGGTGTAAAACGCATGAACAAGGCACATGACATATCATGGCACATTACATATCATCATATAGGCTAAATCAAGTTGTACAATGAAATTTCATTCCATCGCGCGTTGCCCAGAAGCAACGCGCTGGATCGTCCGAGTCCAGTGACAAATGAGCAAGGGCCGCTACATCGCCGCCTGGGTGTAGTGAAAAATAAGCAAGGGTTCCCGCATCTTTGTGAACGGGTGCGGGTAAAGAAGCTAGTTCATGATAGGAGGATTCGTTTTGGGACTTGGAATATAGGCACACTCACAGGAAAATCGATGGAAATAGTTGACACTATGATCAGGAGGAGGATCAATTTCATGTGCCTTCAAGAAACTAAGTGGGTTGGAGCTAAGGCGAAGGAATTAGACACTTCGGGTTTTAAGCTTTGGTACACTGGCAAGGTTAAATCGAGAAATGGAGTGGGTATAATTGTCGACAAATGGTGGAAGAAGGACATTGTAGATGTAAAGAGGGTAGGAGATAGGATCCTAGCCCTAAAATTCGTAGTGGAGCAGGACACTTTTAATGTGATAAGTGCTTATGCACCTCAAGTCGGGTGTGAAGAACACCTCAAGATAAAATTTTGGGAGGACTTAGAAGGCTTGATCCAGGATATACCACTTAGAGAAAAGATTTTCCTAGGAGGGGATCTGAATGGGCACGTAGGGAGCTCTTCTGAAAACTATAGGGGGGTGCATGGAGGTTATGGCATTGGGGTGGTAAATACCGAGGGAAAATCTATCCTTGATTTCTCGTCTGCTTATGATCTTATGGTTGCCAATACATGTTTTAAGAAGCGGGAGGAGCACCTCATCACATACAAGAGTGGGGCAGCATGCTCGCAGATCGATTTCTTCCTCCTTAGGAAAGGAGATCGAAAGAGTTGTATGGACTGTAAAGTCATACCTGGAGAGAGCTTGACTACCCAACATAGAGTCCTGGTGATGGATATACGAGTTAAGGGGAAAGTGAAGAGAAGGGGCCAAGGTAAGGTTTCAAGGATTAGATGGTGGCATTTGAAAGGTGAAAAACAAAGGATCTTTCAACACAAGGTGCTGGAGGGAGGGTTTTGGGAGGCAAACGGAAGCGCAAATGATATGTGGGACAAGGCGGCCGAGGGGATCAGGAAGATAGCTAAAGAGACGCTGGGTGAATCAAGAGGGTGTGGACCTAGGGATAAAGAATCTTGGTGGTGGGATGATAGTGTACAAGATAAAGTTAAGGTAAAAAGGAAATGCTTTAAAGCTTGGTCTCTATGTAAGAATGCGGAAAATTGGGAATCTTACAAAGAAGCAAAGAAAGAGACTAAGAAGGCGGTGAGTGAGTCGAGGACTAAAGCTTTTGATGGATTATACCAATCTTTAGGCACCAAAGCTGGGGAAAAAGCTATTTACCGACTTGCTAAAGGTCGAGAAAGGAAGACAAAAGACTTGGATCAAGTGAGATGCATTAAGGACGAAGAAGGTAATGTCTTGGTTAAAGAACAAGACATACAAGCGAGATGGAAGAACTATTTTCACAAATTATTTAATGAAGGTTACGAGATTTTAGCATGTGGAGATGAGCTGAACATGCGAGAGGATGACCAAAATTTCACCTTTTATCGCAGAATTCAAGAAAAGGAAGTGAAAGAAGCATTGATACGAATGGATAGTGGTAAAGCAGTTGGGCCAGATAGTATACCTATTGAGGTTTGGAAGGGTCTAGGTGATAAAGGCATTGGTTGGCTCACAAGGTTTTTCAACAAGATATTGAGGTCAAAGAAGATGCCGGAAGAATGGAGGAGAAGCACCCTAATCCCGATTTATAAGAATAAAGGGGATATACAAAATTGCGCCAATTACAGGGGGATTAAACTCATGAGTCATACTATGAAGTTATGGGAAAGGGTGATTGAGCGGAGACTAAGAAAAGAAACCAGCATTTTAGATAATCAATTTGGTTTTATGCCCGGAAGGTCGACCATGGAAGCAATTTACTTGTTGCGGCGTTTGATGGAGCAATATCGGAGGGATCAAAAGGACCTACACATGGTTTTCATTGACTTGGAGAAGGCGTACGATAGGGTACCCAGAGAGATTTTGTGGAAAGCCCTAGAGAAGAAAGGGGTTAGGATTGCCTATATTCGTGTTATCAAGGACATGTATGAAGGAGCTATGACTAGTGTGAGAACACATAGTGGGTCCACAGAAGATTTTCCTATAACTATAGGACTACACCAAGGGTCAGCTTTGAGCCCTTATCTGTTTACCTTGGTCTTGGATGTACTCACGGAACACATTCAAGAGCCAGCACCGCGATGTATGCTGTTTGCAGATGATATTGTCCTAGTGGGTGAGTCCAGAGAAGAGCTAAATGGGAAGGTGGAAACTTGGAGACAAAATTTAGAAGCGCATGGCTTTCGTTTAAGCAGAAGTAAGACAGAATACATGGAGTGCAAGTTCAATAAAAGGCGGAGCACTACTAACTTAGAGGTAAAAGTTGGGGATAATGTCATACCACAAGTCACTCGGTTTAAGTATCTTGGATCCATTATACAAGAAGATGGGGAGATAGAGGGAGATGTAAATCACCGGATTCAAGCAGGATGGTTGAAATGGAGGAAAGCTTCGGGTGTGTTATGTGATAAAAAGGTACCACTCAAGTTAAAAGGAAAATTCTATCGTACCGCGGTTAGACCAGCAATGTTGTATGGGACTGAGTGTTGGGCGGTCAAAAGCCAACACGAGAATAAACTAAGTGTAGCTGAGATGAGAATGTTGAGATGGATGAGTGGCAAGACTAGGAAAGATAAGATCAGGAATGTTACCATCAGAGAGGGAGTTGGGGTGGCACCTATTACAGAAAAGATGGTTGAATCTCGACTTAGATGGTTTGGGCATGTATGGAGGAGACCTGCAGATGCCATGGTTAGGAGAGTTGATCATATGGAGGGAAGCCTAGTTGTTAGAGGCAGAGGAAGACCTAGAAAAACTATAGGTGAAACTATTAAGAAGGATTTAGAGGCGAATGGTTTCACTAGAGATATGATTCACGACAGACCACTATGGCGTCGTTTGATCCATGTAGCCGACCCCACCTAGTGGGATAAAGGCTTGTTGTTGTTGTTGTTGTTGTTGTTGTTCTTCCAATGAAAATCAAATTGACAAGGTAATTACCAATCATTTTTATGTCTATCTGGTACTGTTTATTTCACGAAAGTTTCACTATCGTCTTTATGAGAACATCCATTGCCATTAAAGAGAAAAATAAGAACATATACCATCGTACCTCGTGATCTGGATTTTTCATCAACTAATACCAAGGCCCAAAGTACGAGAGCCAAGAGAAATTCTTTCAGTCACACATCTCAGCAATATAATTCCTCATCTGATGCGGGAAACATTAGCAAATGGCTCTGTCTTTGTTTTGCGTGCAGGCTTTTCGAGTTCAGGAGTCCCAAAAACGTTCCATATTCTCAGAGTCTCGTCACTTGCTGCAGATGCAACTGTATACCCGTCTGGGCTCTGAAATATAGAGGAAAAATAAATTAAGAACATAAACTAGCCAAACAAGAAAATGAAAGAAAGAAGTTGATATAAAACTGATTCCCATTTCGGGAAAGAAAAAAAAAAGAAGGAACAAATATGTA
This sequence comes from Lonicera japonica, assembly GCA_021464415.1. Classification (NCBI taxonomy): domain Eukaryota; kingdom Viridiplantae; phylum Streptophyta; class Magnoliopsida; order Dipsacales; family Caprifoliaceae; genus Lonicera; species Lonicera japonica. The sequence continues at coordinate 160,402 of JAKCWG010000619.1, read as the reverse complement.
TAGAATCAATTTCCATTTCGAAGAAAAAAGGAGAGAAGAGAAAGGATAGTAATGTTCTTTCTTTGGTTTGGAAGTTCAGGAGAGAAGAGAAAGTTACTTTCTTCTTCCTAGTTTGCAAATTGAGAAGACAAAAACAGAAGGTTGCTTGTTTTAAAATTAAGTAATGTATTTTATGGGAAAGAAGGTCAATACAAAATTTTCATTAAACTCAACTTCCTCCTCTCCTTATCAAAATTAAACTTCCAAACAAAAGAAATGACCATTAATAGGGGTGTTCAAGAAACCGACAAACCGATCCGAACCAATCACTTTTTTAAGGTTTGCGGTATGGTTCGGTTCTGATATCTGGAAAGGAAAACCATGATATATACGTGTCACATTTTTATAGTTTGGGGATCATATTTTTTTGGTCCTATTACATAGATAATGCAGTGGATCTTTCACAAGAATAAAGTGAAACAGAATAGGCATCTAAAAAATTCAGGCACTGAATAGTTCCATGAAAAAAAATCAACAACAAAAAAAGCCCAAACTAGGAAGCAAGTCCATGTTCCAAAACTGACCAAACCGGATAGACAAAACCGACTAAAACTGAGTGGGGTCAGTTCGATTGACATGTTAGGCAAAACCGACATGGTAGGTTCAATTGAGACATATGCTCAAAACCGAACAAGTCCTATCCATGAACACCCCTAGATACCAAAAATAACAACCCTAAACATACTCTCATCAATACCTGAGACATGTATAGAACTCTTGATGTATGACCGTAAAGCTCGGCAATCTTAACCATAGAGGGATACTTCCAAAGGGTAAGTTGGTTATCAGCAAAACCATGAGAGCTCAAAATCTCGCGCTCGTGTTTGTTCCAAAGCAAGCAACAAACCTGCGAACCTGTATTTATGGAGTTCAAGCACACTCCATTGTGGGTGTTCCAAAACTTAATACAGTGGTCTCCTAAACCACCACCAGAAGCAAGCAAATCGCTCTGGAAAGGACACCACGAGAGAGCTTTAACGGCGGCTCTGTGGTCTTCAAGGCGGTGGACCCATTGGTTCGCAGAAGAACGATTAGAATTCATTGATAAATTCCATATGTAGAGAAGATTATCGTTCCCTCCACTTGCCAGTTGTTGACCTGATGTTGACCATTTTAACCCACAAACCTCTTGATTATGGCCCCTGTATGTTGAGACTGTGTGGGATCTTATTCTTACATCATTGTTAATAATTAAGCTGTCCATTCCTCCAGTTGTTAGGATGTGATTGTTCCAATCGAGTGAACCGACCCTTGATCTGTGGCCTTCTCGCAGAGTCCTCAGCTGTTCAGAAAACAGGGTCAAGTTGGATACAAAACAAATAGATAAAACAAGATGCATGAGTATGATTTATGTATCTATAAAGTAAGGGATAATGATTTGAATTATAAAATGTATAAGGGATAAAAGATCAGAGGGACGAAGAAATTCTCAACTTTTATACAAATATGGGGCACAACATACAAAAATCGGTGCATAACATGGTGGATTTGTTTTTCAACTTTCAATGTTCCTACTTGTTATGCAAAACAGGAAACAGAACACAATCTCCCTTTCTAATAGAGACCTAGAAGTACTGACAACATGCTTAAAAATTTCTTGTCGCTTTTCTTCCCCTTCTACTCACAAAATAAACAAAGAAATGTTTGCACTGAAATATGAAATGAAGATATTGTGAGAATACACACAGATATATAAAGAAGAGAGTAACATACCAACCGGCTGGTCACAGAGTCCCAGAGCTGGACATGGGAATTGTTCAAGCCAACAGCAAGGTGTCTCGCATCAGGTGACCATCTAACACTTGTAACCGGCCCCATCTCGTCACCAATGGCAAGAAGTTCAGATATAGACCCATCAGAAGCATCCCAAAGATACACTGCATTCCCAAGGGCTATAGCAAGAATATTACTGCCACCCCAATCCAGCAAATTCAGATAAAAGTCATCTAACAGCTCAGGCGCATCCAAAGTCCTCTCTGAAGACTGTTATTACCAAACAACAGCTCACGATTGTAAATAAAATTCAATCCAAAAGAAACTACCCTACTCTAAACCAAAAATGAAAGAGAGAAAAGTACCCACTTTGGGAATGTATCTTCTCTGCTTGGTTGGCATAGATTGAGGAACAGATGTGAAAAATTCTTGAAAAACGTCTGCCGAAGGGGGCGGCTTGTTCTTAAAAGCAAGTATCCTCGTTCTATTGATGTTAAATATTTCTGCAAGCTGTTTCCTGTAAGCTTCTTTGGAGGGGGAGCATGGTGAAGTGTTTTCCTTTTCTACTTTCCCACCCATAAGCATGTAATGTGCAAAGTCAAAATCCATTGCAGCTCGGTTCGGGATGAACCTGTCCAACTGTCAATTTACAACCAGAAGATTAAGGATAAATTCTCCAGACTTAAAGAATTAATCCAAATTTACAAATATATCCCAGAACATGGGTAAAAAAGAAAAAAAAAAAAAAAAAAAGAACATAAGAAAAGGCATGTAAAGATAGCATTTCCTTCATCTTTCCCAAATTGCGAGTCATTACTCCTTTTCCTTAGAATGAATGAAAGTCATCAAACATGGAATCTTAATTTGGGACAAAGAGGAGTAAACATTTACTTTTGTCCACAACTATTTAGTTTAATTGATGATAGCTAATCTGAATCCTTGATAACATAGAACATAAGATATACAACCAAAGATTTGGGGAAAGAAGACCTTACTGTTAGTGTCGAATTAACGCAAACATCAAACGATAGAAATTCAATATATAATTAAAAAAACCAAAACCTCACTCACAGGAGAAGAATTGTCTAATAAATAAACCAGAACAATACGGAATAAACTAAACCCTAAATTCACCAAATTTAAGCTGCAAGATAACGAAAAAATCACAATCTCCACAAAAAATCAACCCAAGATAAGAAAAGAAATCAAAGACAAACAAAGAATATGTCTCTAACTAGTTATTTCCATCGAATTTTCTAGGTCAAAGAGACTAGAACAATTATAAAGCACAGATAGAGATAAACAAAAATTTCATCAATTTATGTACATATACATATATATATATATATGTATGTGGAGATGAGGGAGATTATACATACATATTCGCGCGAATTATTGCGTTTTAGCGTCGGACCGAACAGAGAAAGTCGCGATTGCTTGTATCGATTACCTGCATCCATGTATAACGAATATATATATGTTAGAATTAATTAAACCACAGAGATTATTATTGTTATTATTATTAGAGATAATAGCAACATTAAACTCGTATATGAATTATATATCACAAAATTGTTCAGAGAGCGAGAGAGATAGAGAGAGTTTTAATGGCGTTTAGGGTTTCAAAGTGAGAACAATGATCGTCGAGAGCAATAGTAAGAAAATATCGTATAGTCGCCAATGGGATGAAGAGGATCTTTGCGCGTGAGAAATTATTTTTTCGCCAAATACTGCCAACGGCTATATATTATTCATATGAATTCATTTAAAGTGTCACGAGTTTCGTGCATTTTAACTAATTTTATTTTTTATTTTAAATTTATTTTTATATATTTTAATTAATTTTGTTTTTAATATGGTTCATAATTCATTTTTTCGTTCCAGTAAAAAAAATCAAAAATACAGTTATATATTAATGCGATCTTAGATGATATAATATTTTGTTATAAAAATAACGTATTAGAAAGTAACAAATTCAACCAAGTACCTTTGCTTTACCAAAAAGAATCTATACTAGGCTATACTATTAACCTAATTTATTTTTTCTTTTTTGTTGTAGCTTTCAAGAGATGAAAGTTATTTACTTATTCTTTTATATTTTTTTTAGAAAATTTCTTGTGCTTCAGCAATATCTTTTACGTTGCTAGAAATATCTCTACAATATTTTAGGGGTAAAAAAAATGTCACTAAAGGCCAGCCTATATACCCATCGGTTTACACTAGAAGTATATTGTAAGTATATTAATTCCCAAATAAAACTTTAGTAGACACTCTCGTACTTTAAAAATATCTAACTTAAATTCTACTAAAATTAAGACTCCCACTTTAATTTTATTACCTCACCTTTTAAAGATAACATTAATTTTAATATATTAAATTAAAAAAAGTTAACTTTTAATTTTGAATATTCCAAAATATAGGCTCTTAATTAATTAAAGATGGTTAGAATATTTATTAAGGGAGGCTAGTGCTTTAGTTAGTCTCATGTCTTTGTCATGAACCTTTTTCTAATCTCTCGTGAGGCCCAATATCAAATTGAATGTGAGACTAGTCTCCATTTGTGAAATCGATCCTTGACCACAAGAGAATTTGCATATGCGAGAAATCAAATACGAGATATTCCGTTAAATAAATTGATCCCTATAAAAATTAAACGCTAAACAAGCTAGCCACTTTAAAATTTGTCATTTGTCCGTATTAATGTGTCCGTACCCGTAGAGTACGACACTTGTACCCATGTCAATATTCCATAGGGTTAAACTTACCGGTACTCATGTCAATATTTCATAGGGTTAAACTTATTGGTACTCAACATGATGAAATAGGAGTCACATGTAAGAAAACACAACTCGAATTTATTATGGATGCCAAATTATTCTCTATCCCAATTTTTTTTAAGAAAAGCTAGTAATACTATCAAAATCTAAGAAACTGCATTAAAAATCTCTATTTTCTTTTTGAAATAATTCAAATTAAGAGTCTATGTTCTTTTTGTGTGCATATCAACCGATACTAAACTTCACTATTGAAACAAATTTTGCTTTAAACTATTAATTGTATGTATTTAAATTAATGTATTCTAAAAAAATATAAAAATCAATCATTAACTTTTAATTAGGGACAAAGAGGGTACCATCATTACTGTCACGGAATGACACGGGCCCAATCATACTAGTAACTAATTAAGCTCCAGTAATATGTATGTTGTGATTCCTATTTCTTTCTTCTTCAAAAATGTTTTGGTCATAAATTTTCAAAAAGGAAAATTTTCTTAAGCATTAAGAGGTAGTGCATGTGAGTGCGTATATATATAAATATACGTTTTAAAAATTTCTTTGGATTATTATATATCAAAGAGTGGGGGTGTGCGGAGGGAAGGAAAGCTTTACTTCACACTTCTGAAATCTTGCCTGGTGTGTGAGTTATTTAATTTGGATGTTTTTTGAAATCGTAGTTCAAATATTTCAAATAAACTTTGATCAACATGTTACATACATATTTTCTACAACAGATATACACATATATATATATATATAAACCTGCTATTTTTTTTTCTAATGACTTACAATCATCTTTGTTACGTTAGAGGATCGGTGATTGTGATGTGATTTGCGATCGTATTCTATCCAAGCAAGATGGATCTACAACCCTTAGCGTATGAAGATGCAAGAACCTTGGAATCACGCGAAGTTGATGGAGGTAGAACCTTGACCCAATCCCGAAAACGAGAGAGAATCTTGGTATAGTCGAAGACAAACAATCAATCAATGAGTTAATTGATTGCTAAGTCGAAGAACAACAAGAACCCTAATTCTAACTATTCGAGACGTTCTTAGAACGCAAGAGGTGAAAAACACTCGAAATTTTAATTAATTAAAAGCTGCCCAAAACAATAGCGTTAGTTCCTTTAAATAGGATTAATTAAACCTACTAGGTTTAGGAAAATAAACAAAAACGAAATTAATGAATTTTTCACATAATTTGGGCCCAAAGAAAGCTAAACATAAATTAAACTTAAAATAAACAAAGCCTAGCCCAGCCCATTTATCTAATACAGGTTTTTAATCTCTTGGGCTGCTATTTTGAACATCTTCATGTCTTCCATTCTTGAGCCCGATCCCCTTCAATGCTCCTCCATGCTTCAGCTTTGCTCATCGTCTCTTGGACCATGGTCATAAGTGCCTCCTTGATCTCTTGGCTCTAGCTCGAGTGATTGGGCCACTAGGAACCCGAATGGGATCTGCATAGCCTTCACTCCATGATCCAGCTCCAGTACTATCCTTAGGGTCATCATTCTCCTCCTCTTGAAAATGAATTGTCCTTAATTCGTCATCTGCACTAAATGAACTTAGATCGGCAACATTAAATGTAGCACTCACATTATACTCACCTGGAAGAGCAAGTTTGTATGCATTGTTATTAATCTTTTGCACAACTTGAAATGGTCCATCTCCTCTCGGTAACAATTTAGAATGCCTTTGAACTGGAAAGCGTTCATTTCTCAAGTGCAGCCAAACCCAATCTCCTGGTTCGAAAACCACATTTTTCCTTCCTTTGTTTACTTGTTGCACATACTACTCAGTTCTTCTTTCAATGTTTTGCCTCGCTTTCTCATGAATCTGTTTAACAAATTCAGCTTTCTTCCTGCCATCTAGGTTAGCATGCTCAACAGGTAATGGCAATAAATCCAAAGGAGCTAAAGGATTAAAACCATACACAATCTTAAAAGGAGAAAACTTAGATGCAGAATGAACAGATCGATTATATGCAAACTCAACATGAGGCAAACATTCTTCCCACTCTTTCAAGTTCTTCTTGATTATGGCACGTAACATAGTGGATAAAGTTCTATTTACTACTTCTGTTTGACCATCAGTTTGGAGATGACATGTAGTAGAAAACAATAATTTACCCAACTTTCCCCACAAAGTCTTCCAAAAGTAGCTCAAAAACTTTGCATCCCTATTAGAAACTGTTGACCTTAAAGTCAATTAATCTTATTTTGATAATTACAATAAGTTAATAAAGTGTTATTTAACTCGGTTGTTCCAATGATGATAGCAATTTTAACCGATATATCTTCCGACCAAGTGTAACTTCAAACTGAAGCAATCAAAATCTCACACAAGCTTTACAAACGCATCTACTCACAAGAAATGAACTCAAGTGATATACATGTGCTATACAAAGCCAAGAAAAGATCTAGATCATCAAGCAAGTGAAGATATGCACAAGAATGATCTCCACATGTTCTACAAGTTATCAAAACCAAGAAAGGATCAAGAACATCAAACAAGTGAAGATACGCACAAGAAAATCAAGCATCACGAAGACTCGAATTATCATTAAATGGAGTGAGTGCTTAGATTTTATGTGAGATACTTTATTGATCGAATCCCTATAGCTCAAACATATTCTTGCATCTTTTAAAGATTGATTTAAACTAGCTTGAAATTGAATTTATTTGAAAAACATCATTTTACAAAAATCGAGTTTCAAAATAAATTCATATTAATTTTAAATGATCATATTTTAAGCTATAATAAAAATGGGTATTTTAGAAACATATATTTGAGGTTCAAAAATCATTAGAATTTTATTTGGAACTAAATTATTAAATTGGAAAAATATTTTTATTTTTCGTTTAAAATTCGCTCAATTTTTGCCTAGTTTTGATCTAACGGTAAAATGGTGGCCTTCCCGAACTCCGATCATTTTGAAATTTTTACAGTAGTTAGACAACATCTCCTGGCAATTTTGACTAAAATTTGAGCATGATCCAACGGTCTAATTGAGAGAAATTAACAAAACAATTGTGAATTGTTTTTTCAAAACTAGCTGTTGGAAAGTTTGAAAATGTATACTTTGGAGCCAAAACCTCTCTTAATCATCCCCAATGGCCATATGATTTTGTAAGCTATAAATATGATGTCTTAGACATGTTTTAACACACTTGAATCATTCTACAAACTCATTTTACATATATACAAAGTTATTCAAGTATTCAATTCATTTAATTGATCAATCTTTCATTTTTGAGCTATATGCTTTGATCAATATTGATATCTCTTAGTGTGAGCTTCATTTGTATTTTGTTATACACAAGAGAGATATTGTACATTGGTGTTAGCCACCAAAACTTATTCAAATCATATTTGTGAGAGGTGTATCTCATAGAATAGCAAGAGGGATTTCTTGTGAAAGTATTGAAGGTGTTTTCAATACTTGAGAGAGTGTGTGATAAGAATACACTTATAGAGGTTTGATTTTCACCCGGAAGGAGATCGGTTATAGTGGAAATTCTCGGGGAACTAACCGAGCGCGGAGTAGGGGGAACAAGCCGAACCGTGTGGACAAAAAAATCTTCGACTTCAAATTGGTTCAATCTTTCTTACTCAATCTCTTTATTTATTTGTTATATTAATTGATTGAAGTTGCTTATATTGTTGCTTATTCTTGGGATTGATTATATAATTGATTGTTTTTCTTGATAAACTTATTTAACTAAGTTGCTTTGCTTAAATATTTTAAAAACGTTCTAATTCCGCATTATGTTTTTAAAACCCTATTCACCCCCCCTGTAGGGTATTTTCCGACCTACAGAAATAATGGTTCTAGGCATGCTATGCAATCGCACAATTTTTTTAAAGAATAAATTAGCAATTCGTGGTGCATCATCAGTTTTATTACAAGCAATAAAATGAGCCATTTTAGAAAATCTATCAACCACCACGAAAATAGAATCATTCCCATGTTTAGTCCTAGGCAAACCCAATACAAAATCCATAAAAATTTCAACCCAAAGGTCACTAGGAATAGGCAATGGAGTATATAGACCATGGGGGTTTAACTTAGACTTTGCTTTCTTACAAGTAACACATCTCTCACAGATTCTTTCAACATCTCTTTTCATGTGAGGCCAAAAGAAGTGTTCTTGCAATACTCCTAAGGTCTTAGTTATACCAAAGTGCCCCATTAGACTTTCACCATGAGCCTCTTTCACAAGCAACTCACGCAATGAACATTTAGGCACACAAATTTTATTTTCACACATTAAGAACCCATCATGCCTAAAGTACTTATCAAATGCCACTTTCTCACATGCATTAAAGATATCTCTAAAATCAGCATCATCACAATGCAATTCCTTGATGTATTCAAATCCAAGCAATTTAGCATCTAAAATAGCAATTAAAGCATACATGTGCGATAAAATATCTGCTACAACATTTTTCTTACCCTGCTTGTACTTGATTACATACGAAAAAGTTTCTATGAACTCTACCTATTTGGCATGGCGCTTGTTCAATCTTTGTTGTCCATTCAAGTGCTTTAACGATTCATGATCTGTGTGAATCACGAACTCATTCAGCCACAGATAGTGCTGCCATGTATCCAACGCTCTCACCAATGCATAAAGCTCCTTGTTGTAGGTAGGGTAATTTAAGGTGCCCCACCTAACTTCTTACTAAAGTATGCTATTGGCTTCCTTTCCTGTTTAAGAACAGCACCAATACCATTTCCTGAAGCATCGCATTCAATTTCAAAAGTCTTTGAAAAGTTAGGCAAAGATAACAAGGGGGCGTTACTTAGCTTATTTTTTAGTAATTGGAATGCATTCTCTTGTTCCTCTCCCCATTTGAACCCAATATTCTTCTTGATCACTTCAGTCAATGGTGCCGCAATCGTGCTAAAATTCCTCACGAATCGCCGATAAAAACTAGTAAGCCCATGGAAACTCCGCACTTGTCCAACATTTGTAGGGCTTTGCCATTCTTGAATAGCCTTTTCATTTTCTTCATCAACCTGAATCCCTTGTGCACTCACAATAAAACCAAGAAATATAAGCTTATTCGTGCAAAAGGTGCACTTCTTCAGGTTAGCATATAACTTCTCTTTTCGCAAAATATCCAAAACATATTTTAAATGAATTACATGGTCATCTAGACTCTTGCTATAAATTAGGATATCATCAAAATAGACCACAACAAATTTGCTAATGAATGATCTCAAAACATGGTTCATCAATCTCATGAAAGTACTAGGTGCATTAGTTAAACCGAAAGGCATAACTAACCATTCATATAAACCATATTTTGTTTTAAAAGCTGTTTTCCATTCATTTCCTTCTTTTATCCTAATTTTATGGTATCCACTTTTCAAATCAATTTTAGAGAATATACTAGACCTGTGCAACTCATTAAGTATATCATTTAAACGTGGAATGGGGTGATGATACTTTACCGTGATATTATTTATGGCTCAACAGTCCACGCACATTCTCCACGTTTCATCTTTTTTTGGCACTAGCAACACTGGCACCGCACATAGGCTCATACTCTCCCTCATATACCCTTTCTCTAGTAGCTCCGTCACTTGCCTTTGAAGTTCCTTCGTCTCCTCTAGATTACTCCTATAGGCTAGGCGGTTTGGTATGAATGCTCCGGGTACGAAATCAATTTGGTGCTCTATTCCTTGAATATGTGGTAAACCGCTTGGTGTATCCTCTGGAAAAACGTCACCAAAATTCTGTAATAAAGAAATAATAACATGACGCGCCGAAAATACTTCCGTGCTTAGGTACCCAAGTGCAGGTTGTCAAGTTATAATACTTGGTAAGTCCAAGTGTCGAACCACAAGGATAATCGGAAAGACGATGTGGTGATTACGAGTCCAAGGCTTTGTTTAAGAGAATTTGATTGGTTGATTTTAGTTGTTGATTTTAAAGTCTTGCAATAAAAATTAAAATGATGTAATAATAGATGAGAAAAGGTTAAGGCATTATAGAATTCATTTGTTTTGCAAAGTTAAGTAAAATAAATCTCATTCAAAGTTCTCAATGCAATTCCTAAGTGTTGAATATTTTACCCATTTCTAAGCAAAAGGGGGAGCAAAAGCAACTCATCCCCATATAAATGCCATATAAAGAAAGGATGTAAGCAAATATCAACACAAGTGTATCTCTTATTTTTATCTTGTGGCAAAGGGTGTGAAGCAAGTGCAACCCATTTCCATATAATATCAACCAAGATTCAAACTTAAAATACACAAAAAGAAAATGCATAAATTTAAACTAGGCATTTAAGAACTCATTGTTAGTTTTCCCTAGGCAAATGACTTGATTATGAAAATGGCCAACTACAAGTAGTTTAGCTCGATAAATCATAACATTTCATTTGTCTAAGATTGGGAGGTCTAGGTGGAGGTCAAACCGTCCTATATAGACTTATTTGATAAATACAAATTGAATCCTTAAAATGATTAATGAAGTTGTTTATGACATAAATTTAAAAGATCATCTTTGGCAATACTTTAACTAAGAAGATGACGAGTCTTAAAATCACATAAAGTGTAGAAATCACTCAACATATCATTAAAGTATTAAAAGATTAAAATCCCAAATTTATGGTGTTTCCATGAATATTCAAAAACTAATCATGCTTGGCAATGAAAAGTATCTCATTCAAAGAAAGAATGTATATAAGCTAGTAAGAAATACACAATTGTATCATTTTCTCATTAATGCTTGAGATCTATGTATACAAGGCATACAAAGTCAAATCATCATATGAAAATTATCTTACTAGCTTATGAATGGTTGAAAAAAATGGAGAAGATGAAGGATTCAAAAAGTATTTAACAATACTAACAATGGAATGAGAATTGAACTTACATAATTAATGCATTGCAAACTTCATCTTTTAGCTTTAGCAAAGAAATTTACTCCATAATAAATGTAGAGACAAGAATTATAAAAGTGAACTTCATTTCTCTCTCTAGAAAATAAAACTATTACAAGCTCTCTATAAATTGAGAAATGAGAAGTAATAAAAAGTTCCCTCTCCAAAACAACAATGAAGACTATAAATAGGAGAGTTGTGTTGGATGCCAAAATTAAATAATGCTTATTATTTTTGGTGGAGAATTCCACTATCTTGGATGCTCTTTTTTCACATGGACAATTCCACTTTCTTTCTTTAATCACATGGAGACTTACTTTCTTGGATTCCTTTTGTCCATAGAAAATTTCACTATTATATTAAATACAATATTTCTTGAAATCTAAAGACACCAAAATAAACACAAAATGTGCCTTTTCAAGCATTGTTAAATACAAAAGTGCTACGAGACTAATCGCGAAATAAGTTGGCAAACCGAGTAGTTTTAGAGAAATAAATGCGTCAAACAACTCCGAAAATGAGCGTATGAATGACAATATTAAGCGTTTATCATAACACTAGGCAAAAAAGAATTTAGTTCGTTAGTGTTCAAAAGTGCTTCTTTGTACACAAGTACAAGAAGTTGATTATAAAGCATCGCTCTTTTCACTTCACTAGCTCTCTCATAGAAATTCTTTTGCCTCCTCTCAAACTTAATCTCAATAGTCACTGATTTTTCCACTCTACTTTCTTTTTTCTCAATTTCTTTTCTTTTTTCCTCACTCTCTTTCTTTTCCTCACCACTCACTCTTTTTTTCTTTTCAGCTCTCCGTTGCTCCTCATCATTTTGCAACTTCAACTGATCAGCATAGGCTTGCTGTGGCGGTAAGGGTGCAAGAATGATTATTCTCTTGTTCATCTCAAACGAATATTTATTGGTGAAGCCGTCGTGTTTAACTCTTCTATCATATTGCCAAGGTCTTCCCAAAAATATATTTTCGCCTTGCATGGGAATCACATTACAAAGCACTTGGTCCTCATACTTCCCAATGCTAAAGGACACCAAAACCTACTTGTTCACCCTCACTTCACCGCTATCATTCAACCACTGCAGTTTATATGGCCTTGGATGCGTAGTCGTCTGCAATGCTAGCTTTTCCATCATTGTCGTGCTAGCCACATTAGTGCAACTATCTCCGTCTATCACCAAGCTACACACCTTGCCTAGTACCAGGCACCTAGTGTGAAAAATATTCTCGCGCTGCTCCTCATCCTCCCTTGCTTGCACACTAAGGGCTCTTTTTGCAACTAATAACTCGCCCTGGATGGAGCTCTCTTCTTCTTGGACTTCCTCTAATTGTGGCATAGCTTCAGCACCTTCTTCTTTCGTCTCGTATTCCTCATTATTCAGAAGCATCATCACTCGCTTGTTCGGGCATTGAGTGGCAATGTGGCCTCTCCCTTGACACCTCCAACAACTAATGTCTCGATTTTGAGTTGTAGGGGTATTAGTGATGTTAGGGGTTGCCTTAGCTTGGCTTCCACTAAGAGCTTCCGATTTTGAATCAGTTTTCGGTTTCGGAGTGGTTGTTTTGTCATCCTTCTTCCACGGACATTGTTTCCATGGAGTAAAATAAGAACTTTGGCTTGGCTTAAAGCTACCCCTCCTCTTGAGCTGCCTCTCTATTTTAATTGCCGCGTGTATAATATCTTCAATCTCAACATAGGGCTGCAATTCAACCGCATTGGCAATTTCCCGATTTAACCCGCTCAAAAACTGCGCCATGGTAGCTTCTCTATTCTCATCAACCTTGGCCTGAATCATGGTCACTTCCATCTCCTTGTAGTACTCATCAACACTACGATTCCCCTGTGTAAGCCCCTGCAATTTTTGGTACTATTCCCGATAATAATGATCGGGTACAAACCGCTTCTTCATCAGCCGCTTCATCTCTTTCCATGTCTCAACGGGCCCTTCATCACTACGCCTTCGCTCTGTCATCAAGCGATCCCACCAAACAAGTGCATAATCTGAAAATTCAATAGCCGCCAATTTCACCTTCTTGGACTCGGAGTAATTATGGAAAGCAAATACCAACTATACTTTCTTGACCCACTCAAGATACACCTCGGGGTCATTCTTCCCTTGGAGGGATGGAATCTTTATTTTGATCCTATTTATGTTATCGTCCTCCCGATTGGTTCCTCTACCAAATCGCCTAACATTCTATCGGTTAGCGGTTACCAAATCAACGTCACTATCCCCGTCATAAGAACTATCTTGGTAATAGTTATCAGGATCATTCTCAGCCCTTCTTTCCCTAGGCTGCATTCTCCTAGTTCTTTGAGCACTACACGATTTGTCAGATTGTTCATTTTGAGTGCTCTCAACTCTATCCACTTTCACCCACATTCATTTTCATTCATCACTAATCTCATTTACTTACTCTCTAAAGCCACCCAACTCCTCTCTCATCATATTTTGTAAGGTACTCGTCATGGCTTCTTGGAACAATTTAGGATCAAAATTTGACATATTACTGCAAAACAGAGATTAGCACAATATAAAGAAATAAAAACTTTCCTCACTGCACTCCCTTACGTGTTTCACTCAGAATATGTCACTCTGATTTTACCACTCGTGTTTAGCTCTCAAAAGTAATGATATACCTCTCAATTTTCACCTTTTGAAACTTTTAAACAAATCAAAAAGCCAGAACCTTCGTCTTGGTTCCCAAACAGACCAATCACAATCCAAACAGGTCAATTGTACGCTCGACAATTACGTTTTCACCGAGAACTCAAGAAACAAGAATCCTAACGAATTATAGACACAATATGTAGAAAAAGATTGAAAAAAAATGAGCAAAAATTTAATCTCGTGAAAATAGGATTTTTGAAATCCTTGGACCCTATAGAACCCAAATCTAAAAAGAAATAGTTGCGAATTTCGAAAATTTTTGTACTATTTTCTTTTTTTTTTTTTTCTTTTTTCTTTTTTTTTGGATTCTGGGTCTCTCAACTTCTACTTTAATCTAGTGTAGTCGAAATTTTCAGAATTCGAAACTTTAGCAGAATAATATGCACAATTCAAAAATCGAGCAGAATAATCGCAATCATGGCTTTTATGTAGACACAATATCAATTTTTGTAATATCAATAGCCACAACTATCAACAGCCACAATATCAAATTAACCCAGCAACAAGAAACAAGGAATTTGCAAGTCTAGGGTTTTTAGCACAACTAGAGATTGTCGCAAACAACAAGTTGAATTCGCAATCAAGAAACTAGGGTTTTTATGCAGTAATCGAAATCCAAATAGCCCTAGGCAGAAGCAATAGAAATTAATTCGCGTATCAAACAGGTTCTATTAGATAGATTCCCAACTAGGGTTCAAAAACGAAGTCAAATATTTTGACTTTAATCAACACAGATGAAATAAACGAAGCAGATTCGCAATAGGCAAGAACAAATTTGAAATAACGCAACAAGAACAAATTTGGAATTACTAAGCAAGAGTATAATCGAATTTTTTTTTCACAATCGAAAATAACAACCCTAGTTTTAAGAAGATACGAATAAAGCAGTCTACGAACTGAACAAAACAGAAACAAACGAAAGATGTAATGACCCGGTCCCACCTCAGTACGATATTGTCCGCTTTGGGTAGCGTACAGCCAGGCCTCAGCCCCGGAACGTCTACCCTCACGGCTTTGTTTTTGGGAGCTCACGACCAGCTTCCCAGGGGGTCACCCATCCTGGGATTGCTCTGGCCAGCTACTCGCTTAACTTCGGAGTTCTTATGGGATCCGAAGCCAGTGAGCTACCCAAAAGGCCTCGTACTTAATTAGCGACCGTTTCTTACTTATATGGGTTTCCAAGGATCCCCCACTTTCTGATGTAGGATGCCCCCTTTGAGCTACAATTCCTCCCCTAAGGGAGTACTCCATCACTCGCAGGGCGTCACAAAAGATAAAACCTGGATCGAAAGTTCCCTCTAATACCAACTGATGTGATCTGCGATCGTATTCTATCCAAGCAAGATGGATCCGCAACCCTTAGCATATAAAGACGCAAGAACCTTGGAATCATGCGAAGTTAATAGAGGTGGAATCTCGACCTAATCCTAAAAACGAGAGAGAACCTTGGTATAGTCGAAGACAAACAATCAATCGATGGGTTAATTGATTGCTAAGTCGAAGAACAACAAGAACCCTAATTCTAGCTATTCGAGACGTTCTTAGAACGCAAAAGGTGAAAACACTCAAAATTTTAATTAATTAAAAGCTGCCCAAAACAATAGCGTTAGCTCCTTTAAATAGGAGTAATTAAACCTACTAGGTCTAGAAAAATAAACAAAAACAAAATTAATGAGTTTTCCACATAATTTGGGCCCAAACAAAGCTAAACATAAATTAAATTTAAAATAAACAAAGCCTAGCCCAGCCCATTTATCTAATACATGTTTTTAATCTCTTGGGCTGCTATTTTGAACATCTTCAATTGGGCCTTTAAGCAATGTCTTCCATTCTTGAGCCCGATCCCCTTCAATGCTCTTCCATGCTTCAGCTTTGCTCATCGTCTCTTGAACCATGGTCATAAGTGCCTCCTTGATCTTCTTGGCTCCAGCTCGAGTGATTGGGCCACTAGGAACCCGGATGGGATCTGCATAGCCTTCACTCCATGATCCAGCTCCAGTGCTATCCTTGGGCTCATCAGATCGCCCTCATATTTATCTTCGTCCCATTTGGTTAGCTTGATATCTTCAATCGCCATATCAGGGTACTTTAAATCATTACTTTAAAGTAGCATTCTTTGATCATCATCTTCTTCGGTCTCAATCTCAGAAATGTCATCGTAATTATAATTAATCTGCTTAGGCACTAGAATCAAGTTCGTCAATGTACATTTTTGGATCCGGCAAAGGTATATATATATGTTGCATGGGAGTCTATTAATTAGAGCATAGAATCTTGATTTTGTATGTCTAAAAGCTAGCTTCTTTACATGCTGAAATATCATCCTAGTTAATAATTTTATTTTTGAGATAAATGCACAAATTTCTTTGCTTCTAAAAATGCATCCTACTAATTGAATCATCCGACTATCAAGATGAATTCATTTTTCCCATGATGGCATTTTTGGAACCCATACCTCTGTTCAGTTATTCAACAAAAATATTAATATAAATGAAAAGATCATCAAATATAAACAAAAGAAAAGAACAAAATTACAAGTAGTGCAGATATATATAATCTGCAATCTTGCTTTGCAAGCAAAGAGAACTAAACATATATATATAGGGACGAAACTAGGTTACAAAATATAGATTTCCCCCTCTAAATTTTGGTGCATCCTTACAAACCTCTCAAATTTTGGTATACTTTTATATATCTATGGTGATGGCCCCTTGAATTTTGGTGTATCTTTACACATTCCTCACATTTTGGTGTAATTTTATATACTCTCCTCAAAAGAACTTTCAATTATTAGTATGTTTTACGCATTTGGAGGAAAAAAAAATTGGCCCCTCTCAAAATTAAGTTATGGTTTCGTCTTTGGTTACAATGGTATTTTTATGGTTCTATTTTGAGGTAAATGGAAATAGTTAATATGCATCTAAATCTCTAAAGTAATTCTTTCTTGTCCTGTTCGTTGTAATCTCTTTTAATTTGTTGTGTTTATTGAATTTGGTATATTAATTGGCCTCGTGAATTCGGTATATATTACTTGGTGCTGACTAATTGTTGTTGAACTAATTGGTAATAAGCCAATTGTATAAACTTGAAGAGAAGCTTCGATGTTGTGCAGGTGAGGCAGGTAGTTTTTAACATATTAACGATATGGGCTAATGTATGAGGCCGGACTGGGTAGTGGTTTAATTTTATGTAATTTGTTGAGTTGTTATAATAAAATATTATGTTGTGTGATGCTTTTGGACTAGCGAATCGGACACAGTTTAGTTTATTATTTTTATAGATAGAAGAGAAATTAAAGATATTGATGTATTTCAATTATGGAGATCGAGCGAAGCTATAGTAAGTACTTTTACAAATTACTTTTATATATAAATATAGTCTGATTTTTTTTCCAGACCTAGCTAGGTAGGTCAAGTCATTATAAGTTAAGTGTGTGATATTTAACATGATATGCTAAACGAATCAAACTCCATCCCTCAAAAATCAGCCGGATTAATCACGTTTGTATCAAAAAATAAACAACAATTTTTATTTCACTTCAAAATTTAGTAGCAACAGAATTTAACGTGAGAGTACTGTAAATTGCTTTTGTAATAACTTTCTTGTACTATTTGACTTTTATTCTTGGTTGCCAAGGAAAGAAAATGTACATGCATCCACCGGCCCATTGTCACCAAAAAGAGATTAAAAGAAGTTCAGGCGATAAGATGCAAACAGCAAGCTAGTAAGGAACCTTGTATACATATATAAAATAAAATATAACGGTTAAATTCTGTCAAACTTAATTATTCTTTTAAAAAATTAAAATATAGTTAAATAAAAATATTAATTAATCAATATTCTTAGTATTGTTTTACAATAATATTTTTGTCTATTTCACTAAAACTTCTCATATTGTTAGTATTGGTTTACAATATATATATATATATATATATATTTGTCTATTTGAACATAGCTTCCGAATTAGACCACTCCATATTTACTTTAATTATATCTATTACTATTCCTACATCCATTCTGCTAACTACTGATATACCAAATTCTTACATATTTTTTTTTTCAAATGAAAATTCCCACTTTTATATTAATTAAACTATAATGCAATTACTTTTTAAAAGGATAAATCTACCATTATTTAAATTTTACCACTAATAATTTACACCAATATCTCAATAACAATATGGCTTTTAAGATATAAATAATGATAATTAACAATATCAAATTAAACTAATAAAACGGTAATAAAAATATCAAATTAAACTAATAAAACGATAATAAAAATATCAAATTAAATTACTCCTCTCGCATTTGTATTTTCTTATGAATTAAGTTGAGTCTGCAAATAAATTAACCTTATCTCAATTAAAAGGATAGTGCATAATATTTTTATGCACAAGATATTGGAGTTGGCAGCATGATGAGTCACGAAACTTGCATCCATCTCACAACAATTAACTGAAAGGCTTATGCAAACATATTTTAAGTGAGCCTTAATGTTTTTTGCTCTTAATTAATATTCATATATGATTTTTTTCTTTTAAAACAAAAACTCTAACTTAATTGTAATAAAAGATGGCAACATTTCTGATTTCTTCCACTTAAAACAATCTTAATTAGCAGTTGTATAAGGAGAAAGAAAATCAATGTTCATAGATTTTCATAACTTTAAAGTTCCACCAGCATCGGTACTAGCCATTTTTAGGTATTGTACAAAATTATAAAAGATGCCCTCTTATAAATAAATGACTCATTTTTTTTTATTAAGAAAATTCAAATAAGTTTTATTTCAATGATAAGAGTCTACATGATACCATAATATTTTTTTTGCTAATTGATTTCATTAGTTCTCTTTTTTATAGCATGAAAATATTGAATATGGGAAGAGAAAAATCAGAATAGAGGTTGTTTCCCCATTGAACGACTACATGCTGTTTTCCCTTTGAAACCTGTCTTTTTTTTTACAAGCTGCATTATTATTATTTTTAATATATATATATATACCATAAATTATTTTTTCGTTTTGTTTTTCTTCTTATTTTCTATCATTGTCAATTTTGAGGGTTTCAATTGATGATTTTATCTAGTCATGTAATGTGTTACTAATGGGTATTTATATTTGAGGTCCCACGTTTTTCAAGTTTTATTTCCAATTATTGTAAGTTTGTCATTTGGCAAGTCTTTAGAGCATCTTTAATGGTTGTGTAAAAGTTGAAGCGTAAATCTTATGTGTCAACACAATTTTACGTAAAAATTAAAATCTAAAATATATACTCACATGCTAGTTTTGTAAACTACTGTGTAAAATTTGGAAAAACTAATAAGATACCAAAACATGTTAGATATCATTTTTATGCAATTTTTGTTATTTTTTCTTTAATCTTTTATACATAATCTTATAATTATAATGGATCTTGATTTATAAGTCTTAGTGAGTAATTTTTATTAGAGTCCTATTTAAAGTTATTGCATTTTAAAATTTTATTAAAATATTGAGGAGAGAGAGTTGATGTGACAATATAAAAGACTACTAAAGATTTTTTTTTTTTACAACTTTTGTAAATTTTACTCAAAACAAAAATATACACTACTGTTAAAAATACTCTTATATGACAATAGAAGAATTGTTGAAAGTTAGAGTCGAATTTAAAAAATCAAAAATACAAAACTTTCATAAATTTATAGAAAAAGTGTAAAAAAAAAATACCTTAATACAGTTACCTAACTAAGAAATATCCAAAAATGACAATACAATTATGAGGCTGGTCCCTCCCGACCCTTTCAAGAAAATTGAGAATGCGAAAGAAGAGATCAAGATTGGCTGGTACCGGATGAGCTAAAATTTGAATTGATATTTAGTTATTTAACATAGTTATTGGGTATGATTTTTTAATTTTTTTTCCTAGTTCCAAGCATTCTGAGTCTAAGCAAAGGTTAGTCATAATTACGTGGCAAATAAGTGATTTGAGAGTTTTGTATTGAATGATTCTCACAAGGATTTCATTACAATATTTTATCTTGGACCGTAAAAATAGTAATCATTCAATTTTATTAGACTTATTTTTCTCTAATATCTCAATTAACAACATTACTTGCTTGTAATAAAAATAATATTAAATTAAAATAATAAAACAATAATAAAAATATAATCGGTTCCCGTAATATATATTAATTTACACTACAAAAGGTTATGCATCTATAATAAATTAATTAAGGGGATAGCACATAACATTTTTATGCACAATTTGTTGAAGGTAGTGCATGATGGGTCATGATTACATTTCACAAGAGTTACATCACATGCCTACACAAACATATTTGAAGTGACCCATATATATATACTAAAATGTGTATTATATTATATAATATAATATAATGCCTACACAGACATTCAATGCATGTCTAATAATATATTAAATAATTTTTAATATATATTATATAGAGTTTAAAAATGTGTTGATGTTTGATTAAGCGGTGATTTGTGTTCATCATGTTTGCAAATGAGTATATTTATGCAATATTATAAAATTCTAAATCACAAATAAAAATGAGGCTTCATCTCTCCTCTTGAAAGAGAGATTAGCCTTCCATAAAGATAGAAGAACAAAACAAATAATAAAATAGCTCCTTAAATATCTCCAAATATGTGAGTAAAACAATTTCTCTCAACACTCTACAATATTGTCTTATTCAATAAAATGAAACAATAATACAAGAAGAAGAAAAATATGTAGCACTCAAATATTTTCTCTCTCTAGAACAAGCTCTCTTTCTCCAAGCTCTCCTCCTTTCTTTCAAACTCTCGGATGGTTGTCCTCTCCCTTGGCCAAATATCAATCAATATATGGGAGAAAATGGGAGAGAATATTCATGATGAAAGTAGACAATGGGGTGAGGGGGTGTAAGAGAATAATGAGACTTTGTCTAGAGAGTGGGGTGTGTAAGAGAATAATGTGAACATTGTCTAGGTAGTGGAGTGTTGGGTTATGGGTTGAGTGATTAAAAATATGAGAGTGGGCACACACACTTTTGGGATATTTTTCTCTATTTTTTTCTTTTGCTGCCGGAATGTTGTAATGAAATTTCGGATATGAAGATGGCCAAATTAGGAAAAGTGTTGAACATGAAAGTTGTAGCTCTCAAAATTATCTTGATTTTAGGCTCAATAAACGCAAGATTCAAAGTTCCGAGCAAAAAGTTATGCTTTAAAAACTACCAAAACTGTTATTTTTAATTCCCCAAATGCCGAAATTTAAGTGTCAAAAATTGCATTATATTATCTAATGTTGACATTTAGTTGTTTTTCAGGTTCTTGTCTCAATTGATGTAATTAAATGCTTAACTTTGTTGAATATGTGAGACAGGACACCTAAAGTTGCTCGGATAGTTTTTAATGCATAACTTTTTGCTCGAAACTCCGAATCATGCGTTTCTTGAGCCTAAAATTAAGAGAATTTCGAGAGCTACAACTTTCCAGTTCAACACTTTTCCAAATTCCTCCATCTTCATATCCGAGATTCCATTACAACATTCCGGCAGAAAAAGAAAAAAAAAGAGAGAAAAATATCCCAAAAGTGTGTGTGCCCACTCTCATATTTTTTAATCTCTCAACCCATAACCCAACACTCCACTACCTAGACAATGTCCACATTATTCTCTTACACACACCACTGTCTAGACAAAGTCTCGTTATTCTCTTACACCCCCTCACCCCATTGTCTACTTTCATCATTAATATTCTCTCCCATTTTCTCACATATATTGATTGATATTTGGCCAAGGGAGAGGACAACCATCCGAGAGTTTGAAAGAAAGGAGGAGAGCTTGGAGCAAGATAGCTTGTTGTAGAGAGAGAAAATATTTGAGTGCTACATATTTTTCTTCTTCTTGTATTATTGTTTCATTTTGTTAAAGAAGACAATATTGTAGAGTGTTGAGAGAAATTGTTTTACTCACATATTTGGAGATATTTAAGGAGCTATTTTATTATTTGTTTTGTTTTTCTATCTTTATGGAAGGCTAATCTCCCTTTCAAGGGGAGAGATGAAGCCTCATTTTTATTTGTGATTTAGAATTTTATAATATTGCATAAATATACTAATTTGTGATTTTTCTTAAATAAGATCTTTGGATTACTCTACACACCATAGGTGATCCTATTTTGATTTTTATACTTGACTTAAGAGATGAGCTACATACCATAGGATTTTCTTAAGTTCATTTTATTTTCCAAATTTATCTTCTAGTTCTTGAGTGTTAATGTGAGTGAGTGACAACCTTGTATTATTATTATTTCTAAAAGAAGAAACTATAGATCCTGAAAGGAAAAATCTCTTATAAACAAATAAATTGTCAAATACTATTTGGTTAGCTTTTGGGTTCACTCTGCATACCATAGGTGATTCCATTTAATCAAACTAGTATAGAATTTATTTTGGGTATATATGTGCAATAATATATTATTCTAGATCCATTGATAATTTGGTAGTGGATTCTTAACTCTTGAACCAAAATGGGATAACCTATGGTGTGTAGAGTAATCCAAAGATCTTATTTAAGAAAAATCACAAATGAGTATATTTATGCAATATTATAAAATTCTAAATCACAAATAAAAATGAGGCTTCATCTCTCCCCTTGAAAGAGAGATTAGCCTTCCATAAAGATAGAAGAACAAAACAAATAATAAAATAGCTTCTTAAATATCTCCAAATATGTGAGTAAAACAATTTCTCTCAACACTCTACAATATTGTCTTATTCAATAAAATAAAACAATAATCCAAGAAGAAGAAAAATATGTAGCACTCAAATATTTTCTCTCTCTAGAACAAGCTCTCTTTCTCCAAGCTCTCCTCCTTTCTTTCAAACTCTCGGATGGTTGTCCTCTCCCTTGGCCAAATATCAATCAATATATGTGAGAAAATGGGAGAGAATATTCATGATGAAAGTAGACAATGGGGTGAGGGGGTGTAAGAGAATAATGAGACTTTGTCTAGAGAGTGGGGTGTGTAAGAGAATAATGTGGACATTGTCTAGGTAGTGGAGTGTTGGGTTATGGGTTGAGTGGTTAAAAATATGAGAGTGGGCACACACACTTTTGGGATATTTTTCTCTATTTTTTTCTTTTGCTGTCGGAATGTTGTAATGAAATTTCGGATATGAAGATGGCCAAATTAGGAAAAGTGTTGAACTGGAAAGTTGTAGCTCTCAAAATTCTCTTGATTTTAGGCTCGATAAACGCAAGATTCAAAGTTCCGAGCAAAAAGTTATGCTTTAAAAACTACCAAAACTGTTATTTTTAATTCCCCAAATGCCGAAATTTAAGTGTCAAAAATTGCATTATATTATCTAATGTTGACATTTAGTTGTTTTTCAGGTTCTTGTCTCAATTGATGTAATTAAATGCTTAACTTTGTTGAATTTGTGAGACAGGACACCTAAAGCTGCTCGGATAGTTTTTATGCATAACTTTTTGCTCGGAACTCCGAATCCACTTTTAATCCGGCCGAGTATTCTTTAGCCAACCCTCGTTCTACTTCCCTCAATCTTTGGGATGAACCACCCAAGAGGAGATTACCCCCATGGTCCACTTCTCCTCCAAAGCCTAAACCAACCTCTAAACCAGTGTTCCAACCTAGAAAGTCAAACTACCCTTTCCAAGCGAAGCATCCCTCTGAAATTGAATGGTCGAAACCTCGCTCTGATACCAACTGTGCTTGCTGGGCAATTTGAGAGAGGACCTTATTCTGGGCCATTGCATTTTCTGCTTGCCAATTTAATGCTGCTTCAGCCGCTGTAATCTTTTTCACCTGTCCATCGGAACCAATGGAAGTAGGATCCGGAATTTTCCAACGATGACTCACATGAGTTGTGAGGTTATCAAAATCTTCAGCTGGGGGAAAATTTGGTTCTGGGGAATTTGGCTCTTGAGCCATATAAAAACATGGGAGTGGTTCTGGCTGTATCTGTTTAGTTGGAGAGTAACAGGAGGGTGCTTGGCGGTAAGGACGGCCAAGAGCTTTAAGAGCTTTCTGGGTGTAAGGTGAAAGACGTTGAGGAGGTGGTTGTGGTGTCGATGGGTTTTGTGGAGGGGGTGGAGGTTTGCACTCTGGGACTTCTGGG
The DNA here is from genome assembly GCA_021464415.1 of Lonicera japonica. Lineage (NCBI taxonomy): Eukaryota > Viridiplantae > Streptophyta > Magnoliopsida > Dipsacales > Caprifoliaceae > Lonicera > Lonicera japonica. The sequence goes on along the minus strand of JAKCWG010000619.1, from coordinate 136,169 downwards.
GAAGATAAAGGTTTAGACCTGTCTCCATAAGTGACATAATAGTTAAATTTGCCACTTGGTTCACCAAGGAGATCTACCGTAGGGTCACCTGCTTGGTAACGTTCTTCTAGAAGTTCCTGAGAATTTAAAGCTTTTCCAGCCTTTTTCTTTCTGTACAACCTCAATTCTGCGGGTTCTAACTCTGCCTCAAACGCTAGCTCTTCACAATCGTCACAACAACAATCATCACACGGGATATGCACCTTTGGCTTGGAGAACTGATACACAGGTTTGCCATGTCGGTTAAACGACCAGATTGGCAAAGAACCATTTTCAAGGACTGGATCTATGGGTAACCTGCGTATTTCTTGCATCATCATAAGTTCAGTTTGAAAAGGGTTTCGCTCAGGAGAAACTGGGATATGTTTCTTACTGAATCTCATTTCAATTTGTTTATCAGCTCTGCGAGTATAAGTTGGGTCAGTCTGCTGAAAAGACTCTGTATTGGCTTCTGCCTGGAGTTTTTCATAGGAAGTAACCCATACTTCTGGTAAAAGAGTCACAAGTTCATCACGAGTGAGCTGACGGGGAACATAACTGGCGGTGTGAGCTCGATCGGAATCAATTGTGAGCATGAGGGCTTCTAATGTAGAGGATCCGGGAATACAGAGATCATAAGAATGATTCTGCACACGGTAGACCATTTGCTGGTGGATGGTTGCTGCTGCAGTACCTGGGATCATAGAAACACCGGAGATCTGAACCTGAATCTTCAAAGCAGAGCAGACATACGGGTCACTGAGAGGGATATTGAAATTAGGATACAATGTAAAAAACAATGTTCCGGCATTCAATGTGGCTTGAACATTGCCAAGGATTGCTTGCTGATAATTTGTCAACCGGGAGTCAACAAGAGCAATACGGGCAACTGCTTGTAAACCTTTGCGTCCATGAAAAGTAACAGCAAAACGGATTGCTCCGAAATGCAAGTGGGTATATCCTTGGGATAAGGCTAACCGAGAAATATTTGCTGAGATAGGGACAGTGAAGAACTGTTCTTCATGTCCTGATTTAACAAACAAAGAATCAAAAGGAGTACACTGAACAAACTCACGAACTGGAAGTTTTGATTTGTCAAAGACGACTAGCTGTTTGACTCTTTTGGTGAAAGACTCAGAAGAGGGCTTCTGAAAGACATGATAGGGATTTGTGATGGCTAATTTAGTTTCGGGGATTTTTGTGTCTGGGATATGGGTGATTTCATACAAAGACTCAATTTTATTATCAGCAATCATATCAGGGATAGTGGAAAGAGAAGAAATTTTTTTATTCATCTGCTGTGTTTATCGCAGAAGCTTAAATATAGATAGGACCTGCAAAAAAGACGCCTTCAAGAAAACCATTCGATTGATGGTTTTCTTGATGATGATGCCTCAAACGCTAGCTCTTCACAATCGTCACAACAACAATCATCACACGGGATATGCACCTTTGGCTTGGAGCAACAAGGGGGGAAGAGACACACTCTAAACTATCTTTTACGGATTAATAACATAATTAAGGAGATAATTAAAACAACTAGACATACATACTTGAGAAGAATTATATAAAACAGGATAGGCATTTAAATATAGATAGGACCTTGAGTCCAAAAGGCATAACAGTCCACTGGTAATGGAAACCAGGGATACAGAAGGCGGTTTTCGGGCGATCATCTGGGCAAATACCAAGTTGCCAAAATTCGGCTTTGAGATCAAACTTGGAAAAGATTACTACTACTACTACTACTACTACTACTACTACTACTACTACTACTACTACTACTACTACTGAGTTGTTTTTAAATGTTGCATTGTATTGCAGGCTCGTTCCGAGCAAATGAAGGCGGTTAGGGCATCTGACAAAAAGGTGAACCATAGTTCGGGTCCGGTCCATTTCGCCTATCGAGCGAAGAAGCTGAAGGAATCTGGGGATATAGCCCCTATTCCCAATACTTGGGTGGAAGTATATAAAAAGAACGCTCCAGATGCAGCGGTAACAGTCTATTAATTGTTTGTTGCTTTATTATTATTTATTTATTGTTATTGAATTATAAATTAATTAATTATTATTTATAGGATGCTATGACTGCCGCGGTTGCGACTTCCATCTCCTCTTTCGAAGCCTCGAATCCCACACCGCCGCCTGTGGAAGGCGGCTCAGACTCGACCCCTCCAGCACCAATGACTCTCCCTATTGAGACACAGATTAATATTGTTCAGGGAGAGGTTGGTGTTCGGAGAGGGACGGTCATTCGCGGTCTGGGAATAGGGCACAGGAGGGATCCACAGTCAAAGGGTGGCGTGCGGACGTCGAATCCGTCCGAGGTCGAGGAGCTCCGGTCCACCATGGCAAGAATGCAACAGGAACGAGAACAAGAGGCCGAAGAAATGCGACGATTCAAGGCCGAACAAGAACGAGCAAATGAAGAACAACGACGAAAGATGGAAGAACAACAACGAAAGATGGAAGATATGGAAGCTCGACTCCGGCTACTTTTTGGAGGGAGTGCTTCCGGTGGCGAGAGTACTTCCCGCCAACAGCCATAAGTAAACTTTTTGGTTCATTTTGAGACTGTATATTTTGAGACTTTAACAAATATTTAATTTTGTCCATCCCAAGTACTTTGAGACTTAATGTATATGTTGACAGTTTAATTATAATTTTGTGAATTGCATGATGTAGCTTTATGAATTGTAATTTTGTGAATTTTGGTGTTTTGGAATTAGTTGTTTAGGATTACAGGTTATTTTTGGTATAAATCTTGATAACAGATATATAAAATGCAGCTTTTACTGCATGGGTAATTGTAATTTTAGCATTTTTGGAAAAAAATGGTCTTTTACTTAGGAGACGTACATTGGTCTATGTACGTCGCCTAAGAAGGACCTGTGTCCCATCTTAGAAGACGCACATTGGTCAATGTACGTCTCCTAAGGGTACACTTAAGAGACGTACATTGACCAATGTGCGTCTCCTAAGAAGGACTTGTGCCCCATCTTAGGAGACGCACATTGGTCAATGTACGTCTCCTAAGGGTATGACTTAAGAGACGTACATTCACCAATGTACGTTGCCTAAGTGTTCCTCTTAGGAGATGTACACTGACCAATGTGCGTCTCCTAAGTGGTCACCTAGGAGACGTACATTGGTCAATGTTCGTCTCCTAAGTGACCACTTAGGAGACGCACATTGGTCAGTGTACGTCTCCTAAGAGGAACACTTAAGAGACGTTCATTATGTACGTCGCATAAGAGATCACTTAGGAGACGTACATTATGTGCGTCGCATAAGAGATCACTTAGGAGACGTACATTATGTGCGTCGCTTAAGAGATCACTTAGGAGACGTACATTATGTGCGTCGCTTAAGAGATACTTAGGAGACGAACCTATATTTGTACGTCGCCTAAGAGCTTAGGCGACGCAACTTAGGCGACGGCTCTTAGGAGACGGCTTGTTCGTCGCCCGACTCTTAGGAGACGAACATACTTAGCTTAGGAGACGGACAATGTGCGTCGCCTAAGAGCTTGTCGGGCCTAGTGCCAACACTCCACTACCTAGACAATGTCCACATTATTCTCTTACACACACCACTGTCTAGACAAAGTCTCATTATTCTCTTACACCCCCTCACCCCATTGTCTACTTTCATCATTAATATTCTCTCCTATTTTCTCACATATATTGATTGATATTTGGCCAAGGGAGAGGACAACCATCCGAGAGTTTGAAAGAAAGGAGGAGAGCTTGGAGCAAGATAGCTTGTTGTAGAGAGAGAAAATATTTGAGTGCTACATATTTTTCTTCTTCTTGTATTATTGTTTCATTTTGTTGAAGAAGACAATATTGTAGAGTGTTGAGAGAAATTGTTTTACTCACATATTTGGAGATATTTAAGGAGCTATTTTATTATTTATTTTGTTTTTCTATCTTTATGGAAGGCTAATCTCCCTTTCAAGGGGAGAGATGAAGCCTCATTTTTATTTGTGATTTAGAATTTTATAATATTGCATAAATATACTCATTTGTGATTTTTCTTAAATAAGATCTTTGGATTACTCTACACACCATAGGTGATCCTATTTTGGTTTTTATACTTGACTTAAGAGATGAGCTACATACCATAGGATTTTCTTAAGTTCATTTTATTTTCCAAATTTATCTTCTAGTTCTTGAGTGTTAATGTGAGTGAGTGACAACCTTATATTATTATTATTTCTAAAAGAAGAAAATATAGATCCTGAAAGGAAAAATCTCTTATAAACAAATAAATTGTCAAATACTATTTGGTTAGCTTTTGGGTTCACTCTGCATACCATAGGTGATTCCATTTAATCAAACTAGTATAGAATTTATTTTGGGTATATATGTGCAATAATATATTATTCTAGATCCATTGATAATTTGTTAGTAGATTCTTAACTCTTGAACCAAAATGGGATAACCTATGGTGTGTAGAGTAATCCAAAGATCTTATTTAAGAAAAATCACAAATGAGTATATTTATGCAATATTATAAAATTCTAAATCACAAATAAAAATGAGGCTTCATCTCTCCCCTTGAAAGAGAGATTAGCCTTCCATAAAGATAGAAGAACAAAACAAATAATAAAATAGCTCCTTAAATATCTCCAAATATGTGAGTAAAACAATTTCTCTCAACACTCTACAATATTGTCTTATTCAATAAAATGAAACAATAATACAAGAAGAAGAAAAATATGTAGCACTCAAATATTTTCTCTCTCTAGAACAAGCTCTCTTTCTCCAAGCTCTCCTCCTTTCTTTCAAACTCTCGGATGGTTGTCCTCTCCCTTGGCCAAATATCAATCAATATATGGGAGAAAATGGGAGAGAATATTCATGATGAAAGTAGACAATGGGGTGAGGGGGTGTAAGAGAATAATGAGACTTTGTCTAGAGAGTGGGGTGTGTAAGAGAATAATGTGGACATTGTCTAGGTAGTGGAGTGTTGGGTTATGGGTTGAGTGATTAAAAATATGAGAGTGGGCACACACACTTTTGGGATATTTTTCTCTATTTTTTTCTTTTGCTGTCGGAATGTTGTAATGAAATTTCGGATATGAAGATGGCCAAATTAGGAAAAGTGTTGAACTGGAAAGTTGTAGCTCTCAAAATTATCTTGATTTTAGGCTCAATAAACGCAAGATTCAAAGTTCCGAGCAAAAAGTTATGCTTTAAAAACTACAAAAACTGTTATTTTTAATTCCCCAAATGCCGAAATTTAAGTGTCAAAAATTGCATTATATTATCTAATGTTGACATTTAGTTGTTTTTCAGGTTCTTGTCTCAATTGATGTAATTAAATGCTTAACTTTGTTGAATATGTGAGACAGGACACCTAAAGTTGCTCGGATAGTTTTTAATGCATAACTTTTTGCTCGGAACTCCGAATCATGCGTTTCTTGAGCCTAAAATCAAGAGAATTTCGAGAGCTACAACTTTCCAGTTCAATACTTTTCCAAATTCCTCCATCTTCATATCGGAGATTCCATTACAACATTCCGGCAGAAAAAGAAAAAAAAAAGAGAGAAAAATATCCCAAAAGTGTGTGTGCCCACTCTCATATTTTTTAATCTCTCAACCCATAACCCAACACTCCACTACCTAGACAATGTCCACATTATTCTCTTACACACACCACTGTCTAGACAAAGTCTCATTATTCTCTTACACCCCCTCACCCCATTGTCTACTTTCATCATTAATATTATCTCCCATTTTCTCACATATATTGATTGATATTTGGCCAAGGGAGAGGACAACCATCCGAGAGTTTGAAAGAAAGGAGGAGAGCTTGGAGCAAGATAGCTTGTTGTAGAGAGAGAAAATATTTGAGTGTTACATATTTTTCTTCTTCTTGTATTATTGTTTCATTTTGTTGAAGAAGACAATATTGTAGAGTGTTGAGAGAAATTGTTTTACTCACATATTTGGAGATATTTAAGGAGTTATTTTATTATTAATTTTGTTTTTCTATCTTTATGGAAGGCTAATCTCCCTTTCAAGGGGAGAGATGAAGCCTCATTTTTATTTGTGATTTAGAATTTTATAATATTGCATAAATATACTCATTTGTGATTTTTCTTAAATAAGATCTTTGGATTACTCTGCACACCATAGGTGATCCTATTTTGGTTTTTATACTTGACTTAAGAGATGAGCTACATACCATAGGATTTTCTTAAGTTCATTTTATTTTCCAAATTTATCTTCTAGTTCTTGAGTGTTAATGTGAGTGAGTGACAACATTATATTATTATTATTTCTAAAAGAAGAAAATATAGATCCTGAAAGGAAAAATCTCTTATAAACAAATAAATTGTCAAATACTATTTGGTTAGCTTTTGGGTTCACTCTGCATACCATAGGTGATTCCATTTAATCAAACTAGTATAGAATTTATTTTGGGTATATATGTGCAATAATATATTATTCTAGATCCATTGATAATTTGTTAGTGGATTCTTAACTCTTGAACCAAAATAGGATAACCTATGGTGTGTAGAGTAATCCAAAGATCTTATTTAAGAAAAATCACAAATGAGTATATTTATGCAATATTATAAAATTCTAAATCACAAATAAAAATGAGGCTTCATCTCTCCCCTTGAAAGGGAGATTAGCCTTCCATAAAGATAGAAAAACAAAACAAATAATAAAATAGCTCCTTAAATATCTCCAAATATGCGAGTAAAACAATTTCTCTCAACACTCTACAATATTGTCTTATTCAATAAAATGAAACAATAATACAAGAAGAAGAAAAATATGTAGCACTCAAATATTTTCTCTCTCTAGAACAAGCTCTCTTTCTCCAAGCTCTCCTCCTTTCTTTCAAACTCTCGGATGGTTGTCCTCTCCCTTGGCCAAATATCTATTAATATATGGGAGAAAATGGGAGAGAATATTCATGATGAAAGTAGACAATGGGGTGAGGGGGTGTAAGAGAATAATGAGACTTTGTCTAGAGAGTGGGGTGTGTAAGAGAATAATGTGGACATTGTCTAGGTAGTGGAGTGTTGGGTTATGGGTTGAGTGATTAAAAATATGAGAGTGGGCACACACACTTTTGGGATATTTTTCTCTATTTTTTTCTTTTGCTGTCGGAATGTTGTAATGAAATTTCGGATATGAAGATGACCAAATTAGGAAAAGTGTTGAACATGAAAGTTGTAGCTCTCGAAATTCTCTTGATTTTAGGCTCAAGAAACGCATGATTCGAAGTTCCGAACAAAAAGTTATGCTTTAAAAACTACCAAAATTGTTATTTTTAATTCCCCAAATGCCGAAATTTAAGTGTCAAAAATTGCATTATATTATCTAATGTTGACATTTAGTTGTTTTTCAGGTTCTTGTCTCAATTGATGTAATTAAATGCTTAACTTTGTTGAATATGTGAGACAGGACACCTAAAGTTGCTCGGATAGTTTTTAATGCATAACTTTTTGCTCGGAACTCCGAATCATGCGTTTCTTGAGCCTAAAATCAAGAGCATTTCGAGAGCTACAACTTTCCAGTTCAATACTTTTCCAAATTCCTCCATCTTCATATCGGAAATTCCATTACAACATTCCGGCAGAAAAAGAAAAAAAAAAGAGAGAAAAATATCCAAAAAGTGTGTGTGCCCACTCTCATATTTTTTAATCTCTCAACCCATAACCCAACACTCCACTACCTAGACAATGTTCACATTATTCTCTTACACACACCACTGTCTAGACAAAGTCTCATTATTCTCTTACACCCCCTCACCCCATTGTCTACTTTCATCATTAATATTCTCTCCCATTTTCTAACATATATTGATTGATATTTGGCCAAGGGAGAGGACAACCATCCGAGAGTTTGAAAGAAAGGAGGAGAGCTTGGAGCAAGATAGCTTGTTGTAGAGAGAGAAAATATTTGAGTGCTATATATTTTTCTTCTTCTTGTATTATTGTTTCATTTTGTTGAAGAAGACAATATTGTAGAGTGTTGAGAGAAATTGTTTTACTCACATATTTGGAGATATTTAAGGAGCTATTTTATTATTTGTTTTGTTTTTCTATCTTTATGGAAGGCTAATCTCCGTTTCAAGGAGAGAGATGAAGCCTCATTTTTATTTGTGATTTAGAATTTTATAATATTGCATAAATATACTCATTTGTGATTTTTCTTAAATAAGATCTTTGGATTACTCTACACATCATAGGTGATCCTATTTTGGTTTTTATACTTGACTTAAGAGATGAGCTACATACCATAGGATTTTCTTAAGTTCATTTTATTTTCCAAATTTATCTTCTAGTTCTTGAGTGTTAATGTGAGTGAGTGACAACCTTATATTATTATTATTTCTAAAAGAAGAAAATATAGATCCTGAAAGGAAAAATCTCTTATAAACAAATAAATTGTCAAATACTATTTGGTTAGCTTTTGGGTTCACTCTGCATACCATAGGTGATTCCATTTAATCAAACTAGTATAGAATTTATTTTGGGTATATATGTGCAATAATATATTATTCTAGATCCATTGATAATTTGGTAGTGGATTCTTAACTCTTGAACCAAAATAGGATAACCTATGGTGTGTAGAGTAATCCAAAGATCTTATTTAAGAAAAATCACAAATGAGTATATTTATGCAATATTATAAAATTCTAAATCACAAATAAAAATGAGGCTTCATCTCTCCCCTTGAAAGGGAGATTAGCCTTCCATAAAGATAGAAAAACAAAACAAATAATAAAATAGCTTCTTAAATATCTCCAAATATGCGAGTAAAACAATTTCTCTCAACACTCTACAATATTGTCTTATTCAATAAAATGAAACAATAATACAAGAAGAAGAAAAATATGTAGCACTCAAATATTTTCTCTCTCTAGAACAAGCTCTCTTTCTCCAAGCTCTCCTCATTTCTTTCAAACTCTCGTAGGTGTTTTCTCCCTTGGCCAAATATCAATCAATATATGTGAGAAAATGTGAGAGAATATTCATGATGAAAGTAGACAATGGGGTGAGGGGGTGTAAGAGAATAATGAGACTTTGTCTAGAGAGTGGGGTGTGTAAGCGAATAATGTGGACATTGTCTAGGTATTGGAGTGTTGGGTTATGGGTTGAGTGATTAAAAATATGAGAGTGGGCACACACACTTTTGGGATATTTTTCTCTATTTTTTTCTTTTGCTGTCGGAATGTTGTAATGAAATTTCGGATATGAAGATGGCCAAATTAGGAAAAGTGTTAAACATGAAAGTTGTAGCTCTCGAAATTCTCTTGATTTTAGGCTCAAGAAACGCATGATTCGAAGTTCCGAACAAAAAGTTATGCTTTAAAAACTACCAAAACTGTTATTTTTAATTCCCCAAATGCCGAAATTTAAGTGTCAAAAATTGCATTATATTATCTAATGTTGACATTTAGTTGTTTTTCAGGTTCTTGTCTCAATTGATGTAATTAAATGCTTAACTTTGTTGAATATGTGAGACAGGACACCTAAAGTTGCTCGGATAGTTTTTAATGCATAACTTTTTGCTCGGAACTCCGAATCATGCGTTTCTTGAGCCTAAAATCAAGAGAATTTCGAGAGCTACAACTTTCCAGTTCAATACGTTTCCAAATTCGTCCATCTTCATATCAGAAATTTCATTACAACATTCCAGCAGAAAAAGAAAAAAAAAGAGAGAAAAATATCCCAAAAGTGTGTGTGCCCACTCTCATATTTTCTAATCTCTCAACCCATAACCCAACACTCCACTACCTAGACAATGTCCACATTATTCTCTTACACACCCCACTCTCTAGACAAAGTCTCATTATTCTCTTACACCCCTCACCCCATTGTCTACTTTCATCATTAATATTCTCTCCCATTTTCTCACATATATTGATTGATATTTGGCCAAGGGAGAGGACAACCATCCGAGAGTTTGAAAGAAAGGAGGAGTGCTTGGAGCAAGATAGCTTGTTGTAGAGAGAGAAAATATTTGAGTGCTACATATTTTTCTTCTTCTTGTATTATTGTTTCATTTTGTTGAAGAAGACAATATTGTAGAGTGTTGAGAGAAATTGTTTTACTCACATATTTGGAGATATTTAAGGAGCTATTTTATTATTTGTTTTGTTCTTCTATCTTTATGGAAGGCTAATCTCCCTTTCAAGGGGAGAGATGAAGCCTCATTTTTATTTGTGATTTAGAATTTTATAATATTGCATAAATATACTCATTTGTGATTTTTCTTAAATAAGATCTTTGCATTACTCTACACACCATATGTGATCCCATTTTGGTTTTTATACTTGACTTAAGAGATGAGCTACATACCATAGGATTTTCTTAAGTTCATTTTATTTTCCAAATTTATCTTCTAGTTCTTGATTGTTAATGTGAGTGAGTGACAACCTTATATTATTATTATTATTTCTAAAAGAAGAAAATATAGATATTGAAAGAAAAATCTCTTATAAACAAATAAATTGTCAAATACTATTTGGTTAGCTTTTGGGTTCACTCTACATACCATAGGTGATTCCATTTAATCAAACACGTATAGAATTTATTTTGGGTATGTATGTGCAATAATATATTATTCTAGATCCATTGATAATTTGGTGGTGGATTCTTAAGTCTTGAAATCCCTACACTTTATTTCTCCAAAACAACTTTCTCCACTTTTATTACATTTTATTAGTATTAAAATTATTCTTAAGAAAAGTAAGCATTTCTAAAAGATAAAAAATGGTTTTTATTCTAAATCTATTATTTTCTCAACTTTGTTTTCATTGATTCATAAAACAACTCCCGTGGATTTGACCTCTTACTACTACTATCTACATTACTAATATATTTTGTAGGTTCATAAGGGTTTTTGATCAAGCTATTTTTAGCGACAAAGATAGCTTCTTATCACTAACTTATCTGAAATAAAGGACGGGTATATTTCTGAATTTTTCCACTTGATGCATGCAATCTTGGATCAATACATGCATCAATACAATCAGAATAAAATCAAAGTTCTTACAATATCTACAATAATATAGTATTGTGTAAGATAACATATGTTAATTTAAACTACATACTTTATGCGCAAAATTATGATATGATATGAAAATGAGTTAAATAAATAGGAGATATCTAGATAAAGGTATATATTCGACCCACAAGAACTAGACACGAGGTATCCGGAAAACTATTTTTTTTTCTTCCCATCCGGATCACCCTTATTTGTACGCGCTTGAATTTCCTTTTCTTCAAACACCTTTTTTGACCATACCACACTAATTACATCCGATTAAAATTCTAACACATACCAATCATTCATATGTTAATGATATATATAGTTGCAACTAGGGGCGGGCCTAAGGGGGACAGAGTGGATTTTAGAATAGGGAAAATTTTTGAAAAATCTACTAGCATTTGTAAAAAAATAAAAAAATTAGTTTAAGCCCACCCCTTTATTAAGTTTTAGTTCACCCCTTAGCCTAACTCAAATATATATTAGATAGTCTGTAATAAATGAATTCAAATCATTAAAAACTCGTTGAGCTCAACTTTGTTAAATATTTTTCACTATGTATGAATTCAAATATTTAAATTATGCTATTAATTTTTTTTTTCACTATATAATTATACTTTCGATATTTTTTTTATAATTTTTATAATTTTTTTGTTTATTACTATTAGTTCACCCCGAAAAATCCGTCTCTAATCACAACGAACTTTGCTATTCGGTTATCCTACGCTACAATGTTTTGTCCGACGAGTTGATCTATGGGCATATCAGATATATAAAGATTATCATACTTACTAACTTTAATATTTCCATTGTTGATGGTTGTAGAAATCTAAAATTTAAAACACTTGATCCTCCCTGGCATTTTCCAGTAAACTACACTTTTATCCCTTAAAGAATAGATTGAGTTACAATTTGCTCTCCCTGATCTTACATAATCCACTCATAAAACTCTAAAATTTACTTGCCAAATTAGTTCAAAAGAAGATGGTCGATCATTCACAATACACTAAGGTCTCGTTTGATTCAAATATTAGGGTCAGTGGGATTAATAATACCGGGATTAATAGTACTGGACTATTAATCTTAGTATTAATTTAATACTAATACCTTGTTTGATTAATGTAGTATTAATATTGGGATATCTCATGTTGACGTTAATATCGATCATGTTTGATTCTATAACTCGTATACGAGATTATATTTTGGACTAATAAAAAAAAATTAAAATTTTGTTTTTAAAAAAAATTTGTAAAAAAAAAAAGTTTTCTAAATAAAAAAATTTATTTTTAAAAATATTTTTTTTAAAAAAATAAATTAAAATAATAATAATATAGTAGTAGTGGCATTTTTGAAAATATTATGGTAGTAATGGCATTTTTGAAAATATATGATTCATTTTTCTTAATCCTGGATAAACAATACCACATCCCCCTGGTATTAAATTATACCACAAAGAGTGATATTAAGTTAGTACTGGTATTAGTAATCCCAGCACATTTGTGCGAATCAAACAAGGTATTATAAAAAAAGTGGTATTAACCATCCCATCTCACTTTTTAATACCCGGACCAAACGAGGCCTAATGTCACATTGGAATTTGCTCCTCACGTGCATATCTGTGAGGGGCATAAATATTACTAATCATTGTAATATTCTTCATGTAAACAAACTAGATTTAAGATAAACAATACATTCGGAAATTTTGATTTTATGTGTTTGTTTGGAAATTTTAAATAAGTTTCTATCAAAATGTTACTTTCATCTAATATATATACTAAGCCACGTGCAATATTCTTAGCATTTTCTAAGAAAGTTTTTGTGTGCTTGACGACGGGTTTCGAATTATATCTTCTTTATTTTCTTTCAATCCGTGCATAATCTCTATTATTATTTTTAAATCTCAAAAGTATTTTATTTCTAAAATGAAAGTTTACCTAAAATAATGTAACTTTCAAGCAAAATTATTTTAGGATCAATTCCTCTGTCATTTGTTATATCATTAATAATTTACACCAATATCTCATTGAAAACACTACATTTAAGTAATAAATAATGATAATAATATCAAAATAAAATTATAATGCCTAATTCGTATTTGAGTGGGCAAATAAATTAGCTAGCCATTTCTCAAATAAACGCATAATACATATTATTTTTATGTACAATATACTAGAGTTAGCAGTCATGAAACTTGTATTGATCTCACAACAATTAAATAAAAGGCTTATAGAAACATATTTGAAGTGAGCGTTAACATTTTTTTATTCTTAATATATATTCGCACATGATTTTTTCTTTAAAAACAAAAAGTCTGACTTAATTGTAATAAAAGATTGGAAAGATTTCTGATTTCTTGCACTTGAAACAATCATAATTCGCAGTAGTGTAAGGAGAAATAAAATCATGTTCTTAGATTTTCCTAAACTATAAAGCTCCATCAGGGCCGTCTTAGCGATTTTTATGCACCGGACAAAATTTTAAAAGATGTCCTCTAAGAAATAAATGACTAATTTTTTTTTCATTAAGAAAAAAAAATTAATTTTATTTTAATGATAAGAGTTTACATACCGCCATAATAATTTTATAGCATGAGAAGAGAAAAAACAGGAATTAGTTTTATTTTAATGATAAGAGTTTACATGCCACCATAATAATTTTATAGCACGAGAAGAGAAAAAACCGGAGAAGAGGTTGTTTCCCCATTAAACAACTACCCGTTTTCCCCTTTGGAAGACTATTTTTTTTTTATAACTATATATATACATTAATTTTTCATTTTTTTTTCTTTGTATTTTCTATCATTATCGATTTTGAGGGTTTCATGCAATGAAATGATTTTGTGTGGTTGAATGTATGTTACTTATGAGTATATATATTTAAGGTCCCACGTTCTCCAAGTTTTACTTCCAATTATTGGAAGTTCATTAGTTGATGTACAAGGTTTTATACGACAATAGAAGAATCCTTGGCCGGGTTGGGTATGGCTCTTCTAAAGTGGCAAATTTAGCTTCACCCGTGTAGTTAATAAATCTACACCATCCATTATAAATGAGTGGCTTGGATATTTTCAATATGACACTTGAAACAAAAAAATTGAAACTACGTCGTTTTAGCTACATAGAAATTAACGACATGCATGGGTTATTTTTACCCCGCTTTCTCTCTCCTCTTTGTCGGTGAAACCCAATTCGTTTTGTTCCCCTCTCTTTCACTTTGAAATCCATAAAGAAAAAAGGGTAATAAAAAACAAACATTTCAACAAGTATTTCATTTGAATGATTCAACCATGGTAATTAGCTTCTTCAATTTTTTTCTTGCTTCAGTAAGGGACGCATTTTTTTTTAATTACAGAAACGGGGAAAAGCTATATATATATGTATTCATTTAGTTCATATGAAAAATCTACTAATAAAAATTGAAAAGATACAAAAGAACGAAGAAAACCTTGTCATCTTCACTAATTCCAATCACTAAATTTTGAAGATTGGATTTTTTTTCCTATTTCTTTTTTAAATGAAATTTTGTTACAATAAGACACCATGGTTAAATCAATGAATTAGAGAGTAGGAGATTCTATAGATGTCAAATTCTTTCTTGATGGTGTTAGATGAGAGTTGAATTGGGCCAAAGGGTTTTATGAATTTCCAGGTGAGTCAGCGTTGAAATAGAAGATGACGGCGTTAATTTTTTAAAATTTATAAAACGTTGTCGTTTGATCTTGGTTGGTTAGAGTAGAGGAATCTTAGCAGAATTGGGTTGTCGAAGGTTAGAGTCGCTTTTACTGTAATTTTTTTTTTGAATTGATGTTTACCAATTAAAAAAAAATAAAAAATACAAAACTTTCATAAATTTTTCAAAAAAGTGTAAAAATAAAAAACTTAATATATATAATTATGTAACTAAAAAATCTAAAATAATAATATAATTAAAATATTTTTACTCTGACACCCGTCCCAATCCTTTCAAAAAAATTGAGGAAAGAAAGCATTCATTGAGGAAAGAAAGCATTCGAGATCCACTGGTTAACAGTGGGGCTAAACTTTGAAATGATATATTTTTTTTCCTGCCAGCTAGAAGCATTTTGAGTGGCAAACAATTGATTTGAAAAGTTTTGCATTCAATGATTTTGTGAAGGATTTCTTTGCAATATTTTATCTGTGGCCGGAGAATCAAATAAAATCAGGAATCGTTAAATGTTATTATCTTTAATTTTCTCTAATATCATATCTCAATTAACAACATTACTTGTAATGATAATAATATAAATAAAAATAATAAAACAATAATAAAAATATAATCAGTTCCAGTAATATATATTAATTTGCACTACAAAAAATTTATGTATTGTAATCAATTAATTAAGTTTGGGTCACCAAAATAAATTAGCGATGTCTTGATAAAAAAGGATAGCTCATAACATTTTTATGCAAATATGTTAAAAGATAGTGGCATGATGGGTTATGATTATATTTCACAAGACTTAAATGACGAGCCTATACAAACATATTTGAAGTGACCATACATAAATTTGTATCATATTTAATTGATGTGCAATATTATACTTAATAATTTTAAACATTATATAGAGTTTAAAAATGTGTGATGATATTTGGTTATTCTTTATGTTTGAGATCGGGTGTTTAAGTATTATTACAAGCATTACTTTTATTATCATATAAAGAGTAATTTTATATTTCACATGCATACCAAAAATTTTCGGCTTACTTAATGTGGTATATTTTTTGTTATTTAACATTGGGTTTTTCGTTAAACAAAAATGTCTTAACAAAAATAAAAGATGGGTGTATTTCTGAATTCGTCCGCTTAAAAGCAATCATGGATTAATACAATCCCAATAAAATCGAAGTCAATCAACATCCACTATCGTGTAAGATAAAATAAGTTAATTTAAACTACTTATTTCATGTGCAAA
Source organism: Lonicera japonica (assembly GCA_021464415.1). Taxonomy (NCBI): domain Eukaryota; kingdom Viridiplantae; phylum Streptophyta; class Magnoliopsida; order Dipsacales; family Caprifoliaceae; genus Lonicera; species Lonicera japonica. The sequence goes on along the minus strand of JAKCWG010000619.1, from coordinate 120,194 downwards.
ATAATAATATGATATGAAAATGGGCCAAACGGATAGGAGATATCCATACAAAGGTGGATATATATTTGGCCCACAAGAATCGGACACATCCAAAAATTCATTTTGTTTATCTTCCAATTCAAGTCACGTACACTTGAATTTCCATTTTTATTCTGACACCATTTGACTATACCACTCCGATTACATTGGATTAAGATTTTATCCAACACCAATCATCATATGTTAGTGATATAGTCGCAATCAACTTTCCTATTTGGTTATCCTACTCTATAATATTTTGTCTAACGAAACACTATGTCAGAAAAGGGTTTAGGCGACGCACACAAATAGGTTCGTCTCCTAAGATACGTCTTAGGCGACGAACATTTTGTCCGTCTCCTCAGACTTAACTTAAGCGACGTACAAGCGATTGCGTCGCCTAAGTTCACTCTTCGGCAACGAACGGATATAATACGTGTCGCATCATTGATAAATTTCTTAGGCGACGTACATTAGTCATTGTACGTCTCCTAAGATAAGTCATAGGCGACGTACACAAATTTTTGTACGTCACCTCAAATGTCACTTAGGAGACGCAATTTGACCAATGTGCGTCACCTAAAGTAAATTTTTCTGATTAATTTTTTTCCAAAATTTTGAAAATTTGGAAATTCACTTAGGAGACGCATAATGATCAATGTGCGTAGCCTAAAATTACTCAATTTTCATCAAAATTTTGACTTTTGAAAAAATTAAAAATTAACTTAGGAGACGCACTTTGAGCAATGTGCGTCGCCTAAATTAAATTTCCCCGCCGAAATTTTGAAAATTTGGAAATTCACTTAGGAGACGCACATTGACCAATGTACGTCTCCTAAAATCACCCAATTTTCACCAAAATTTTGAAATTTTGAAAAATTGAAAATTCACTTACGAGACGCACTTTGAGCAATGTGCGTCGCCTAAATTAAATTTCTCCGTCGAAATTTTTCACAGAATTTTGAAAATTTGGAAATTCACTTAGGAGACGCACAGTGACCAATGTCCGTCGCTTAAAGTCACCCAATTTTCACCTAAATTTTGAAATTTTGAAAAATTGAAAATCCAATTACGAGACGCACTTTGACCAATGTGCGTCGTCTAAAGTAATTTTCCCGCCTAAATTTTTCACTGAATTTTGAAAATTTGGAAATTCACTTAGGAGACGCACATTGACCAATGTGCGTTGCCTAAAATCACCCAATTTTCACCAAAATTTTGAAATTTTAAAAAATTGAAAATTTACTTACGAGACGCACTTTGACCAATGTGCGTCGCCTAAAATAATTTTCCCGCCTAAATTTTTCACAAAATTTTGAAAATTTGGAAATTCACTTAGGAGACGCACATTGACCAATGTGTGTCGCCTAAAATCACCCAATTTTCACCAAAACTTTGAAATTTTAAAAAATTGAAAATTTACTTACGAGACGCACTTTGACCAATGTGCGTCGCCTAAAATAATTTTCCCGCCTAAATTTTTCACAGAATTTTGAAAATTGGGAAATTCACTTAGGAGACGCACATTGACCAATGTGCGTCGCCTAAAATCACCCAATTTTCACCGAAAATTTGTAATTTTCAAAAATTGAAAATTCACTTACGAGACGGACGTTGACCAATATGCGTCGCCTAAAGTAATTTTCCCGCCTAAATTTTTCACAGAATTTTGAAAATTGGGAAATTTACTTAGGAGACGCACATTGTATATTAGTTTATTAATATTAAAATTCAAAAATTATTGGTTTAATATTAAAAATGTATGTTTTGTGTTGAATATCTAGTTTTAGTGTTGTTGCTCTTATTTAATCTCTACGTTAATATAATCTAAGTTTATAATATAATATTAATTTGTTACTTAATTTTGTGTTTATAGTGGATATTCTAAGTTGAACTCTATGTTACTTAATTTATTAGTTTATAATATAATATTGATTTGTTACATAATGTTTAGTGTTAAAATTATAAGTTTAGTATTGAAAATATAGTTATAGCATTAGTTGTTGCCTTTATTTTATACAGTTTTCTCGTATGATAGCTAAACATATTAGATCCACACGCGACTGAAGAACAGCGTATTGCAAGCTTTATTCCACATTTTCGTCATTGAGTAAGAACTCACCCTTAATTTACCTGTATTTGCCGCATATATTTCTTTCAATTTTCACTGATGTTCTATATTATTACGCAGATGACTGATCTTCGAGTTCAAATAGACTCTCATTACATGCCAGAACTGGAGATTCTTTTATATGAGCCTCAGGGTTACTATGTTTACTCACAATGTGACGTAAATGGAATCAACTTCGTTACATGGCAACGAGACCAGAACCGGAAGACCCAGAATAACGGAGTTATGGTAGAGGCAGATGGCATCTCCTACTACGGGGTTCTTGAGGCAGTCGTCCAGGTTGGAAAGTAGTTAATGTTATGTCCCATAGAGGTACGTACAGTGAGAGCGCACTTGCAAGGGAGGAAGCCTCCACCACACAGTATGAAGTAGACGAACCATATCAAGAGCCCCACACGACTTATTTTCCTATATCTGGTTTTACCATCGATCTTGGCGATATACCACAACAGGATGCTCCCGATTATAACGATGATGATGAAGATGACGAGGACGATGATGATAATGATGAGGACGACGACGACGATGATGCCGAAGGTTTTAACAATGACATCGTCATATGTTCAGGTGATGAGGACGATGCCCAAGGGTTTGATGATGATGAAGACGATACTGATTGACGTCTTCATCATCGTCCTAATTGATCCGAATCTATTAAACCTTTTAATTATCAAATATATCAGATATGGATATATACTAATTCGACTTGTATGCATCTATGATAAATCTATTCCGATTCGATATATATTTATATATACTTGCACATAATTCTTCAATTTCTAATATGATTGGGTATTGATATCGGATATCCATTCGGTATTGTATGCATCTATGATAAATCTATGATTTATTCACTTATCGCAAATCACAAAATGATATTACATTGTCGATAACTTTCCAACCAAATTATGTTACTTGATAACAGATCAAGTTATATCCAAATTCATAAATATGACCCAGTAGCTTATTGGGTCACTCTAATATAAATAAAAATTTACACATTCGTTAAAATGTAACAAAAAACTAACAAAAAATGGCCCGTGGAGTACAAAATATTTTTTATCATGAATTATAATACAATAATTAAATTCTAAAGTAATACTAATCTCTTAAATTTAAAGTTGAATTCAAAAGTAAAACTAAACTCTTAAATTAAAACTTCTACATAATTACGAAACTAAACTTTATACTTTTTTTTTTGAACAAAAACTAAACTTTATACTCATAAATTAAATTATAAATATATTAAAAAAAATAAAAACAATACTCTTAAATTAAAAAATAAATAAAAGTCCCCAAATCTCACCCACCCAAAAACCCACGACGGTATCCCAGTGCCTTTCACTCCCCCCACAAATCCCTCAAAACCTTAGCCCAAAAATCCCAAAAATCACACCACCATATCCCGCAAAGCTCTCAGCTCACCACCATCTCGCGCCGCCATCTCTCTCACACCACCGTCTCACTCTCTCTACCAACGCACGACAATCTCGCACCACCATCTCACTCTTTCCATCTCGCGCCGCCATCTCTCACACCACCGTCTCACTCTCTCTACCAACGCACCACAATCTCGCACCACCATCTCACTCTTTCCATCTCGCGCTCTGGCAATTACAGGTACCCATACTACTCTCTCTCTCTCTATTTATATATATACGTATGTGCGTGTATGTGTATGTGTATGTGTATACTAAAGCTCTTCTTGGAGAAATAGAAATAGAGAGAGAGGGAAAGGAGAAAGGGGGAGTACTGTTGATGGTATTGCAGTGAAATCGATATAGAAGAGGTTTTGTAGTGGTCACATGTACTGTAGCTCGTTTTAAGGAGAAAGGGGGAGTATTTCTAGTGTTGATGGTACCCACATGTACTGTAGGTTGTTTTCTCTAATGAATGAAAAGAGCTTTCTGTTGTGTTGGGGGGGGGGGAGGTGTGAGGATAAAATTTCGTACAAATTCAACCATTGGGTCAGATTTTAGAACATACTCAAACAGGGGAAGAGATACCCACGAGAGATTTCAACTATAGTTAACATATACGAAAAGAATAAAATTATTGTGTACCTAAAATTAAAAGAGAAAATCAAAATTAGGGAAGAGAGAGAGCATAAAATTAAATTGGGGAATAGAGGACATGAACTTCGGGCTTCAGTTTTAAGAGGATCAAAAAAATTCTGCTTCTGAGTTATATAGAGAGAAATATGTTTATCACGTTGCTTAACGAGAGATGGTGTGATCGAAAATAGTGGATTAATTCTTCGGCTAGTGCACCGAGTAAATGTGATACAATTTTACCAAGTAAAGTGGTGTATGTAATTAGTGACACTCAAATTTTAAAGGTTGGGCTTTCTCGATACTACTTTGTGTCTAAGATTTAGATTAATTCTTTAGCTACGAGCCGCTACTTTCATTTATCCATTTGAAAGGCTATTTTTAATTACTCTCTTAGACTATCACTAAGGCTATTTTTAATTATCATAGTCCTAGTATTTTAATGAGTTTAGTTATCAAAAACTCAATATGAAATTTCATAAATTGTTTCCTTCCTATGATTGAATATTAAATTTAATACACAAAAGTGTACAAGTATAAGGAAGCTCAAGCAATTCATTAGTTCCTTTATATTATTGAATATTCCTTCACCGTTGGGAATCTGATGTGGTTAGTTGCGTATTTGGCTTGGTATTTATTAGTTCTTTTTTTACTTATAGGAAAAAACTTGAAGGGGTCAATAAAGTGTAGCATGTTTATACACAACAACAACAACAACAACAACAACAACAACAAGCCTTTATCCCACTAGGTGGGGTCGGCTACATGGATAGCATGTTTATACACAACAAATAATAATATTATTACTGTTCAATTTTAAAAAAAAAACTAGGGGCTCGGCCCCCGGGACCCCTTCCATCTAGCTAAGATGATATTTTTCTCATTTGGTTTGATTTGATAGCAGTGATTTACAAACCACAGATACTACTTTTTTGTTTAACTGAGTACATACATAGAAGAAATTTAAGTTTAGTGTTAGCTAATTAGCTTAATTAATGTAAAACTAACTTAACTTGTTTCATGACCAAATACTTATTCATACTGCATTCTTGAGTTGTAAACTTAAATACTAGATGGATGAATTACTAAGTTGAAATTTTTCAGTGTGCAGAATATCTTAGTTGCCTTTTTATTTTATTTGACCAATTTTGTGTGCTAATAAATCAAGGCCAGATAATGACAGAAACGGTGGTGCTATCCGGTAATTCTTTTCAAGAGAATAGGTAAATCCAAATTTCACTTGCAGCAGGTGCCACTCTTTAGTTAACTTGGGCTTGCATTGAGGTAATTCTACCATTTTTGAAAAAAACGGTCTTTTACTTAGAAGACGTACATTGGTCTATGTACGTCGCCTAAGAAGGCCTTGCGTCCCATCTTAGAAGACGCACATTGGTCAATGTACGTTGACTAAGTTTCCTGTTAGGAGACGTACATTGACCAATGTGTGTCTCCTAAGAAGGACATGTACCCCATCTTAGGAGACGCACATTGGTCAATGTACGTCTCCTAAGGGTATGACTTAAGAGACGTACATTCACCAATGTACGTTGCCTAAGTGAGAAACTTAGGAGACGCACACTGACCAATGTGCGTCTCCTAAGTTGGTCACTTAGGAGACGTTCATTGATCAATGTTCGTCTCCTAAGTGACCAACTCAGGAGATGTACATTGACCAATGTGCGTCTCCTAAGTTGGTCACTTAGGAGACGTTCATTATGTACGTTGCTTAAGAATTCACGTAGGAGACGTACATTATTTGCGTCGCTTAAGATATACTTAGGAGACGTACATTATGTACGTCGCTTAAGAGATACTTAGGAGACGAACCTATATTTGTACGTCGCCTAAGATCTTAGGCGACGCAACTTAGGCGACGGCTCTTAGGAGACGACTTGCTCGTCGCCCGACTCTTAGGAGACGAACATACTAATCTTAGGAGACGGACAATGTGCGTCGCCTAAGAGCTTGTTGGGCCTAGTGAAAGTCCATTGATCAATCGACATATCAGATAAAAATGATCGTACTTACTAACTTCAACATTTCTGTTGTTGATGCTCGTAAAAATCTAAACTTTAAAGCACTTGATCCTCCATGACATTTTTCCATTTGTAGGTAAACTACACTTTTATCCCTTAAAGAATAGATCGAGTTACTGTTTGCCCCCTTGATCTTATAGAATCCACACATAAAATTCTAAAATTTAGGTGCCAAATTAGTTCAAAAGTTGAAAGTCATTCACAATACATTAATGCCGTATTGGAATGTGCTCCTCGTTGGGAAATTTTAATTTTTTGTGCTTGTTTACAAATTTCAAATAAATTTCTATCAAAATGTTACTTCAATCAATCTTTTTAATATATATAAAAAAACATAGTTACTACTAATTTAATTGACAAAAAAATTGAATATAACTAAATAAAAATAAGATATACTAAGCAACGTGCAATATACCTAGCCTTATTTTGTAACAAAGTTTTTGTCTACTCGACGACGGGTTACAAATTATATTTTTTTTATTTTCTTTCAATTCGCCCAATATCTCTATTATTATTTCTAAATCTTATAAGTATTTCCTTTCTAAAATAGAACTTTACCCACAATAATGTAATTTTCAATGAAAATTACTATCTTTTGGGTTAACTCAAAGGTCATTTGTTATATAATTATAATGAGTATTTTTATCCATAAATTTAAATTTGTAACTTATTAAAATAATTTGAAAGCATTGTCAATTTAATATTCCGAGAGGAAAAACAGTACGAGTTATATAGCATTAATTGACAAGTGGAAAGAAAAACAGTTAAATGAAACGACCAAAAATGAGGAATGGAACTATGGAAGAAACAACAAATTAAGAAAAACGTATGAAGTGTTGGAAAAGAAAATTGAAGCTGTTAATAGGAAGAAAATTTAGTAATTAAAACCTATGATATCATAGTGGAGATGATTTTGTAACGAAAGTTTATGATGTAAGAAGAGTCTATATTATGATCAAATTCTTATTGAAAAAATATATCTCTTTTAAAATTATTAAGTATATTATCATTTATCATTTAGTAAATTTTGGTAAATACATGCTTCAATATTATCGAATTTTGATATATTTTTACTTGTACCCCAATTATACAGACAAACATGTCAAATCCTTAATTTCTTATTTTCTTTCTATTTTATGGATAGAAGCGATCGATAACAAAAGCAAACAAAAAAATAAATATATTAATTTTTTTAAATATCTACATATTGGGATTTACTAAATTTTATCATTATTATTTTCCTCCAATAACTCAATTAACAGCATTAGAGGTAGGTAATAATTAAAATAATAAAATGATAAAAATATAATTTTTTTATAAAACGAAAGATATAAATAAGAAGGTTGGAGCTAAATTGTTACTAAAACGATTAAGTTAGCTAAATAACTAAATACGACCATACAAGATATTGTATTTGCATATGAGTTAATTAAGTTTATAAACTCAGCAAATGAATTATCCATCTCTGAATTAAAGGGATAGCACATAATATTTTTATGCACAATATGTTGGAAGTAGCAGCATGATGGGTCATGAAATTTATATCTCACAACACTTAAATGAGAAGCCTACACAAATATATTAGAAGTGTACGTGCCATAACATTTTATTTTATTTTTTTGAAAATAAAGTGTACCATAACATTAATTACATGTTTTTTTATTATTATTTTTTATATATTCATGATATGAAATTGTTCTTAAAAAAAATTCCAACAAAAAAGAAAATCAATGTAAGGAGCAAAAAAGTAAAATTATAATAACTAGCAATATTTATTTCTTTTGAAATTTGGTTCAAGTTTCACTTTTACCTGTAGTTTGAGGTCTTGCGCCTGCAAAAAAACTAAATGATAGGTACCAAAGTGAAACTCAAAATAAACTTTATGAGATAGAAATGTTGTGAATCATTGTAATTTTCCTCTTTTGCCTTACAATTATGCACATGATCGAGGAGCTGTGAACTCTGTTAGTATATTGTGAACAACAGTCCACTTTATCCAAAAGTGGAACACATTGTAAAATTTTATGGCTTTATTTGTGCATTGGGTAGATTAGGGACCAAAGTGAAACACTCTTGGATATATTAGGACCAAAATTTTAGGGGGAAAAAGTGAATTTATCTCTTCTTTAATAATTCTACATTGACTCTCAAAATAAATCTTTGAATACAAACTAACTTCAAATTGGTGTTTGCGTTTGTAGTAGAGAAAACTTTGTGAATGGAAGAAATAAAAACACAGTAAGTTATTTTAAAAACAAAAAATGCTTAGGATAAGGCAACAATATTCCTATAGAAAGTATAATGTACATCTATGAAATGCATCATTTCATTTAATAAAAGTCAAAAATATTTTAGCAATTACAAGGATCGATGGTAAAAAGACCCAACTCCACGGGTTGATAAGGTGGGCATTATTTTATCAATCGCAAGAGGTAAATGTTTTAAAATACAAATATGGTTCGGGTTTGAGTTTAAGTTCAGATAAATTTAGTCTGTAAAATCTGAACCAACTCGAATAGAATGTATTTTCTCTTACAAATTTACTTGTATATAATTATAATGGATCGACAATTAAGGAGGGTTTCGGTCATGCATGTTAGAATATACTATATATTACGTTTCCTATTTCTATTATACTTTCCATATTGTATTAATTGTATTGATTGTGTTCCCATTATACTTTCCTAATTGTATCCTAGATTAGGGTTTTATTTCTAGTATATATATTCTTACTCTATTGTACATTCAATCATCAAGAAAGTAATACAATTCTTTCATTCTCCTTCTTCAATCTCTCTTTCGTTTCTATTTCGTTACATGGTATCAAAGGGATTCATCCTCCTCTAGAACCAATCTCTCATCTAATCTTCAACCAAATCCAAATCAAAAACCCTAGCATCATCAACCCAAGCAACCAACCAATCAAAAACCCTAGCTTCATCCAACTGTCGATCCACTGTTCGAAGCCCTACAGAACCTCGATTAACCCAAAACATATACCAAAAGCTTCGTCTTTTCAATACGAACCAAACCTCGTTGAAAACACCCCATTAGGACATCACACGCGCTCTCACGCGCCTCTGCAAGATCCCCCAGTCACGCAGCCCAGATCCCACGCGCACCCTCCTTTCTTAATCAATCGCCACCTCGATACATAACCCCAAACCACCCATATAATATACCAAAACCTTCGTCTCTTCAATACGAACCAAACGCCGTCAAAATCAGCCCAATCGGAGTTAGAACGCGCCCCCATGCGCCTCTGGAACACAGCCACGTGCCACTGCCCTAAAAACCCTAAACCGGTTTTTTTCTGAACCAGTTCTTACTCCCTTGACCGGTTCACCTATATCTAATCCGGTTTTGTTCACTCTAAGACCGGTTCTCCACTAAATCAACCGCTCCGGATCCATTTCTGGCCTCAGATCTCTCGGAATCAGATCAGTTTTTACAGATATTGTGTTATCTTACACGTTTCTCAATGGAAAAGCACGAGTTTTCGCATCCGATTTCTGTCGTTCTCAATGGCACCAACTATGTTCAATGGTCCCAAGCCATGACAAGTTTTCTGAAGTCTCGTAAGTCCTGGATAATTGTTACTGGAGAAGTTGTTAAGCCAACCAAGAAAACCGATGAAACTGACGATAAGTTCAATGATCGCCTTGATGATTGGGAAAGCAAAAATGGTGATATTATCACATGGGTTCGGAATACATCTATCTCTCGTATAGGGCAGCAGATTGGTCGTTTTTCCACCGGGAAGGAAGTCTGGAATTTTCTACAATCTAGGTACACTCCAAAGGACCTCTCTCATCAATACCAGTTGCTTACTGCTTTACATTCTAAAACCCAACAACCCGAGCAATCAATTGATGATTATTTATCCGACCTTCAAGCTATTTGGGATCAGTTAGCCCAATCCGAACCTTCTTTTTGTGAGCATGATGCAGAAAAATTTGAAACATACCGAGATAACCAGCGTGTTATCACTCTTCTAATGGGACTTCACGATAAATTCGAACCAGTTCGGGCTGCTCTACTCCATCGCAATCCTTTACCGTCTCTTGATGATGTCACAACAGAGCTTCTCTCTGAAGAAACTCGGTTCGCCACTCGGGCCCACAATTTTAATGCTGTTTTAGCCGTTCCGAGCTCGAAACCTACCAAGAACTCGTTTTCTCGAGAATGTTCGTACTGTCATGCCACCACCCATATGCTACTAAAGTGTCCAATTAGGACGTGTTTCTTTTGCAAAAAGGTGGGACCAGGTCACTTTCAAACCGATTGTTACAAGAACCCATCCAGGAGATCCTCCTCTAGATCATCCTCTAGCACCATCACCGCTGCCACCACTGATTCTTCTGAAGCAGACATTTCTACTGCACCAGTGACTCTAACTGACATCACAGCTCTTCTGAAACAGGTTACATCCTCTTCTGGTTCTGCTATGGCCACCACCACATGTACATCTTAATTCTTTGATTCTGGCTGCTGCAATCATATGACTTTTGATCATACTATTTTCACCTCTAAAAGTCATAATTCTCATACACCTACCATTAAAACTGCTGATGGCTCTCAATTATCTGTTAGTCATGTTGGAACGGTTACTACTCTTAGCCTCTCTTTACCTGCTACATTTTATATTTCCAAATTGACTATCAACTTCATTTCTGTTGGTCAACTATGTGATCTTGGACTGAATGTTATATTTTTCTCGTCTGGTTGTCATGTGCAGGATCCTCAGACGGGACAAATTATTGGGATAGGCCGTAAAGTTGGCCGCATGTTCGAGCTCATACACCTCTGTACCTCACCCACTCCTATTATTGTATCCACACCACCTGTTGCATCCCCACCAACTGTTTTTTCATTTGAGTTGTGGCATTCCCGTTTAGGACATGTGTCTTTTGATCGTCTTCGTTATATTGTGTCATTTGGTCAGTTAGGGTCAATAAAGTCTGAAAAATTGTCTTGTTTATCTTGTCAACTTGGAAAACAACCGGCATTATGTTTTAATAAAAATGATTCTATTTCTTCAGCACCATTTGATCTTATTCACTCTGATGTTTGGGGACCCTCTCCACATTCTACCATGGGGGGTTCAAAATATTTTGTTATCTTTTTGGATGATTATAGTTGTTTTACTTGGATCTATCTTATGAAAACTCGTTCAGAATTACCCCAAATCTATATTAATTTTGCTCGCATGATTCAAACTCAGTTTTCTCGTCCAATAAAATTTTTCGAGCTGATAATGCCATGGAATACAAGGGAACCTCATTTCTTAAATTTCTTCGTGAACAAGACACTGTTTCTCAATATTCTTGTCCCGGTACATCTCAGCAAAATGGTCGTGCTGAACGCAAGCACAAACATATTCTTGATACTGTTCGCACACTTCTTATCTCTAGTAGTTGTCCTGAAAGGTTTTGGGGAGAAGCAGCACTTACTGCTATTTACACTATCAATCGTATCCCTATTCCCTTTCTTCAGCATCAATCTCCATATGAGAGACTTCATGGTACCTCTTCTGATTACAATTTCTTTCGAGTCTTCGGTTGTACTTGTTTTGTGTTACTCCAGCCTCATGAACATTCTAAATTGGAACCACGTGCTCGTCTTTGTTGCTTCTTGGGGTATGTGATAGAACATAAAGGTTATCGGTGTTGGGATCCTATTTCCAAACGCTTACGAATTTCTAATGTTCTCCTCTCTATCCAAATTTTATGTCCTTGAAGAATCACCACATCAGTTCTTTACTCATTCATCTCTTGACCTTTTCACCCCTGAACTTGAGGGTCCAGTTGTCATATTCCCACCAGAACCTGAACCAGAAGCCACACCATCACCACCTCAACCTCCCAGTCCAACACCTCCTAAACCATCCTCACCTGACATTATTTCTTCCAACGAGCTTCAACATACGGCACCTCCCAATGATGATGTCTCGCATGCTGATCCTGTCATACCTCCACCACAACGACAGTCCACTCGGGTAAGAGAGCTCCCTCATCACCTTCGTGATTACCATTGTTATTCTACTATGATATCTCACTATGAACCTACATCCTATAAGGAAGCTAGTACTAATCCACTTTGGCAGCAAGCTATGACCGAAGAATTACAAGCTTTAGATAAAGCGCATACCTGGGATCTTGTGACTCTTCCTCCTGGAAAATCTGCAGTTGGGTGTAAATGGGTGTATAAAATCAAGACACGATCTGACGGTTCGATTGACCGATACAAAGCTCGTCTCGTAGCCAAGGGGTTCAATCAGGAATATGGTATAGACTATGAAGAAACTTTTGCTCTTGTGGCTCGAATGACGTCTGTTCGCAGTCTTATTGCTATTGCTGCCGTTCGCAAATAGGATCTTTTTCAGATGGATGTTAAAAATGCCTTTCTTAATGGGGACCTCACAGAAGAAGTATATATGAAACTACCTCCCGGTTATTCACACCAGTCCACTCAGGTCTGCAAACTTCGTCGTGCTCTATATGGACTGAAGCAAGCTCCCCGAGCTTGGTTCGCAAAATTTAGCTCTACCATCACAAAGCTTGGTTATTCATCCAGTTCGTCAGACTCAGGCCTCTTTATTCGAAAGACAGATTCTGGGACTATTCTTCTTCTCCTCTATATGATGATATGATAATTACTGGAGATGATATTTCTGGTATCTCAGATCTCAAACAATCTCTCAATTAGTTTTTTGAAATGAAGGATCTTGGTCGTCTCAACTACTTCTTAGGGCTGGAAGTCCTTTCTGATTCAACAGGTTACTATTTATCTCAGGTGAAATACACGTCTGACGTTCTGGCTCGTGCTGGTCTCACTGACTGTAAAACTGCATCTATTCCATTGGACACCAATGTTAGAATTACTCCGTTTGATGGTACTCCTCTTTCTGATGGGACTTTATACAGACAGTTAGTTGGCAGTCTGGTTTATCTTACTGTTACTCGCCTGGATATTGCTTATGCTGTCCATGTTGTCAGTCAGTTTATGGCTGCTCGTCGCTCTACTCATTTTGATGCTGTTATTCGAATTCTTTGTTATCTCAAAGGGACAGTTTTTCATGGGCTTCACTACTCCTCAAAGTCATCTCTTGTATTAAGGGCTTACTCTGATGCAGACTGGGCCGGTGACCCTACGGATCGTCGGTCTATTACTAGTTACTGTTTCTTCCTCGGGGACTCCCTTCTTACTTCGCGTAGTAAGAAACAGTCTGTTGTTTCTCGATCAAGCACTAAGTCTGAATACCACGCTCTTGCTGATACTTCATAAGAACTAATATGGCTTCGATGCCTCCTCGATGAATTTGGTGCTCCTCAAGACTCTGCTACTACTCTTTATTGTGACGACCGCAGTGCCATTCAAATCAGTCACAATGACATCTTTCATGAACGAACTAAATACATTGAGATTGATTGTCACTTTATTCGCCAGCATATTCGCAATATGTACATTCGTCTTATGCCCGTATCTTCAGATGACCAGCCTGCAGATCTCTTCACTAAAGCTCACCGGCCTAGCAGTTTCCAAGCATTGATTTCCAAACTCCAGCTGGTCTCTCACTTACCACCTTGAGTTTGAGGGGGGGATGTTAGAATATACTATATATTACGTTTCCTATTTCTATTATACTTTCCATATTGTATTAATTGTATTGATTGTGTTCCCATTATACTTTCCTAATTGTATCCTAGATTAGGGTTTTATTTCTAGTATATATATTCTTACTCTATTGTACATTCAACCATCAAGAAAGTAATACAATTCTTTCATTCTCCTTCTTCAATCTCTCTTTCGTTTCTATTTCGTTACAATGCATATGTAAATGTAGTGGTTGTAGGTTTTGAAAGTTAACCTTCTTTGAACAAGTTCAGCACAAGTTCGCCATGATTTTAAGCGGATCGGGGTGGTTTTGCTAAACCAGTGCTAAAGTTGCCCTTTTTAATAAAATTTATGGTTCTGCGCGCCGTGGCTCCTTCTCTCCATTTTTTTTTTTCTTTTGGAGTAATGAAATAAGCTAAGAAACCAAATCAAAAATCCATACGTTTTTTAGAATCTCAAATTAAGAATTCTATTTTTTTTAAGAAAAAATATATATCAATGCATGTATTAATATACATAATTTGAAAATTTGATTTAAATTAATTGTTAATTGTTATTAAATGAACGTGGTTCGATTGTGAAAGCAAAATATTCTCGCCAGAGCAATTTTTGTCTAAATAAACCAAAAAGAAAAGTCCTTATTGCTGACAATAAAGATTGATGACACAGAGGACAACAAGGACTTAATTTTTTGCCCATTTAAATAAAAGTTGCTTTGATAAAAATATTTTTGCCCTGGTGACACTATGGCGTATTAAATTAATTTATTCTTATCGAACAAATTTGAATACCAAATCATAGTTTTGTAAACTCTCTTGTAAAATTTGGAAAAGCTAATAAGATACTAACATATGTTAGATATTATTTTTATGCATTTTTTTTAATCTTCTATGCATAATCTCATAATTACAATGTATCTTGATTTATAGGTCTTGATGAGTAATTTTTATTAGAATTCATAATTTGTATTTAAAGTTATTGCATTTTAAAATTTATTAAAATATTGAGGAGAGAGAAAGCCAATGTGGCAGTGTAAAATGAGAATATATAAAATAAAATCATTTTACACAAATCTCAATTTTAAAAGACTGCTGAACATCAAAAATTTTACACCAAATGAATATATACATTACTACTGTCGGAGATACTCTTATATATATGACAATAGAAGAATTGTTGAAACTTAGAGTCGAATTTATGGAAAAAATTATAAACCTTCCATAAAATTATAGAAAAAGTGTAAAAATAAAAAAAAACTTAAAACAATTGCATAACTAAAAAAAATTTCCAAAATAAGAATAGAATTAAAATATCCCTGCTCTGAGGTGGATGCCCAATCATTTCGCGAACAGGAAAAAAGAGATTAACACTGAGTTAAGGAATGGGCTAAAATTTGAATTGATATTTGGTTATTTAATATAATTATGATTTGAGAGATTTTGTATTGAATAATTCTCTTGAGGATTTCATTACAATATTTAATCTGTAACCGTAGAAACGGTAATAATTTAATTTTATTACATTTAATTTTCTCTAGTACCTCAATAAATAACATTACTTGCTTACAATGATAATAATATAAAATTAAAATAATAAAAATATAATTAGTTCCAGTAATATATTTTAATTTATACTATAAAAGGTTATGAATTTGTAATCAATTAATTAAATTTGGGTCAGCAAGATAAATTAGCCATCTCTTGATAAAAGGGATAGCACATAACATTTTTATGCACAATGTGTTGAAGATAGTGGCATGATGGGCCATGATTACATTTCACAAGACTTACATGGCATGCTACACAAACATATTTAAAGTGACCCAAACATAATATACTAGAATGTCTGTAATTGCATTCCATGCATATCTAATATTATACTTAATAATTTTTAATATTATATAGAGTTTGAAATTGTGTTGATATTTGGTTAAGTGGTGATAATATATGTTCTTTGTGTTTAAGGTGGGGAGTTTAAGTATTATTTTTATTATCATTTAAAAAGTAATTTTGTTATATCACGTGCATACAGAAATCTTCGGCTTACTTAATGTGGTATATTTTTTATTATTTAACATTGACTTTTCTTTAAACACAAAAGTCTAACTAATTATCTGAAGTAAAGGAGGGGTATATTTTTGAATTCTTCCACTTGATGCAATCTTGGATCAATACAATCAGAATAAAATCAAATTTCTTACAATATCGACAATAATGTAGTATATATTGTGTAAATTAAGATAAGTTAATTTAAATTACTTACTTTATGCGCAAAACAATGATATGATGAAAATGGGTTAAACGAGTAGGACGCATCTAGATAAAGGTGTACATATATTCAGCCCACAAGAACTGAACACGAAGTGTATAGAAAACCATTTTTTTCTCCTTCCCATCCGGATCACCGTTATTTATACGTGCTTGAATTTCTTTTGAGCATACCACTTTGATATAGTTGCAACTAACTTTGTTATTTGGTTATCCTACACTACAATGTTTTGTCTGATGAAAGTCCATTGATCCATGTACATATCAAATTATCATACTTACTAATACTCATAGAAATCTAATCTTTAAAGCACTTGTGTGAGAATCCGCAAATGAGACCCCCGGGTCTCATTCCCGTGTTTGAGAGTCTAAAACGTCGGAACGGATTCCGTCGTTTCATTCACTTCAATTATAGAGATAAATCATATTTTCTATTTATAAATGCAAGTGGATTTGTTTAAAGTCGCCAGCACATTTTACGAGAAAACGTACAAAAAGTCCGCGTAGGGGTAAAGGCCAAAGCAAGCCTTACCCCTACGCGTTTGGTCAATGAAACAGGGATTCTTATAGGGTTCGGGAACTATGTTACGGTTTGGGAAAGTGTTAAGCACCCATTCCTCCTTTTCAATCTTTAGTGAATTTATATGTTTATTCTATATTGGAAAACTTGGATGCCTTTTACTAAGGAGTCTACTACTTGTAAAGAAAACTGATATTTTTGGGGAAAACAGCGAAAGGGATAAAAAAACCTTGTATTCCGTAATCCGATGTTTTGGTTTTGTCGAAGTCTAATTACTAATGACAAAAATTTATCTTTAACTGTTTTGAATTGAAAGAGATTCGATATTGTTTCCTCAGATAGCAATATCAATTATCTCGTTTTGCGTTAATTTTAGAAAAGATCGGATCTTTATCAGAATTAATTTTAATATGGAATTGGACTCTTTGAGGAGAATGTATTAGATATATATTACAGCTTATATGGAAGACAGAATATATCCGAGCTTAATTCCTAAGTAAACTTTATCAGTCCGGGTTTTGAAAATAGTTTTAACTGAATGATAAAGCTTAACTTCTTTTGATTTTTGGAAATAGTTTTATCAGGGTTTCAAAAAGAAGTTTTGTTTTGAAAACAATAAACTAACAGTAACTCGAAAATAAGTTTAAATAACGGATATAACAAGTCTAAATAACAAAACAACTTAAATTGAGGATAGTAGAAGTAAATGATTTCAGTTTATGTTGGCCCAAACAAGACAGCTCCTTAATCACTTATAGTACTTCCGAAAATAACAAATACGTATATATATATAATAAGCTTAAATAAGAATTTTAAACGAATCTATAACAAAAAAATAAAGAGAAAATATAATATGACCGTAGATATCTTATTTAATTACTAGAAGAAATTTTACCTACCTTCCTAATGATATAAATAAGATAAGAAAGAGAAAATATAATATGACCGAAGATGATCCGGTGAATATAGACTTTTCTCCTTCAGATACAGTCGAGAAATTCGACTCTAAGATTTAAGACTTCGAGTATCGAAACTCGGAGATTCCTTGAAAATTTGATAAGTTGAACTTTAGAAAATCATATTTTTAGAGATGATAACCCTCTTCTTTTGGATTCAAGTGGCCGTCCTTAAACCCTTGGGATGTTGGCCAATTTATAATGCTCGGGGGAGTTTGTTGCGCGACATTTAGGACAATGTCGTGCGATAAACGGCTGAAGTGATGTCACTGACAGACTAATATGTCAGGGAGTGGATGGTCTGGGTCAGAGGGGTTTGTTGTGTGACAATTTAGTTTGTCGCACAACAAATCCCTCTGGGAATAGGTTTGTTAGGCCACAAACTTCCCAGAGTAGTTTTCGTTATTTTTGGGTGAGTTCTAGACTCAAAAAAGGTGCTATTAAGAGTTTTTAGGGTTCTTGTGGAGGTCACGGATTGGAGTGTCTACAACTTGATACTTCGATCCGTACCATTTTTCCATTCCTACGTAAACTATATCTTTATCCCTCAAAAAATAGATCGAGTTACAATTTACATACTAATCCACTCATAAAATTTTTAATTTTACGTGCCAAATTAGTTTAAAGGTTGAGGGTGTATTAGAATATGCACATCACGTGTATCTTTGAAATGTGTATAAATATTACTAATCATTGTAATATTTTCACGTAAACAAACTAGATTTATGATGAACAATATATTCAGAAATTTTAATTTTATGTGTTCGTTTTCAAAAATTTGAAATAACTTCCTATCAAAATACTATTTCAATCAATCTTCTTAATATATATATATATATATACTAGATAATGCCCGTGCCTACGGCACGATTTGATTGTGCTTATATGTAATTGGTAATACTATCTAAAATCATATTTATTGTTGCTTTTTTATATCTATAACTACTCGTAACTTTAATATTTTTTTATCTTATATTAAGAATTCTTATTCCAATTTTGCTATTTCTCAGAGAAATTAATTTTAACATTATTCTCAAAAAGTATTAGTATACTCTAAATTTAAGACCAAGAAGAATTAAAATTTTCACTATAACATTTATTTTAATTTTTAATCTTAAACAAATTTAAAAATATTATTGTATGCCTATTATTCAAATATTGGTAAAATAAATTAAGTTTGTCTAAGTGCACTTCCGTTACAATTAGGGATTAGAAATGGCTTGATTTCGACTAAGCAAATCCCAATATAAGGTGAACTCTTTCTTTTTTCTTTTATAATCAAGAAAAGTTTGAGTTCAAATTGTTTAAGTTCGAGTTCACATAAATTTTATCCATTTGACTCGACTCTATTGTAATATAATATTTTTCTTTAAATACCTTTTTGATACAATATAATTACAATATGCGAGGAGGCAGTGGCGAAGCCAGAATTTGAGTCAACTGTGAGCAAAATTTAAAGCACACTAAATCATATTTAAAGTCATAAAATTTTAATACTATTTAAAATTTGTCCATTAATACTGTTTTTAATAGAATAAAATAAATTATTAAATAACTAATATTCAACAATTACGAATTTAGACCAAAATTACTAAATATTCAATAATTAATCAATAGTTCAAGAAATACACTTAATATTATGTAATTAATAATTGTGCAATTAATCAACAGTATAAATAAAATTTAACAATTAAGGGTTTAAACCTAAATCACTAAGTATTCAACAATTAATCAATAGTTCAAGAAATACACTTAATATTAGGCAATTAATCAATAGTAAAAATAAAATTCAACAATTATGGGTTTAGACCTAAATCACAAAATATTCAATAATTAATCAAATGTTCAAGAAATACACTTGATATTGAGCAATTAATAAAGAAACAAAACTAATATTATGCAAGTAATTAAGGAATAAAATAATCCCTAATTTTGAAAAGTAGATCCAAAAAATATACCTAAAAATATAATGGGTTGTGCGCGTGGTCGAGGTGGTGTGAAGGTTGAAAGGTAGATTGGTGTGGTCATGGTAGCATAGTTGTGTATTTGTGTGAGTGAGACAAAGAGATGCGAGTGAGAGAGATGAAGAATAGAAAAGTAGGCAAGCAACTTCGTGATAGTGATAATGAGATCGTAGAAACACGGGTTTAATTTGTGAAATTTAGAAGTTTTCAAATAGCTCATAAAGTTTTGTCCCTTACAGTTACATCAAGTTTATTTTTCTACACATAAGTCTTTATATATATACACATTTCAAAAAATATCCAATTTATAGTAAAAAAAATTCAAAATTAATGGGGAGGCCCCTGCCCCCTACCCCTTAGTAGCTTCGCCTACGCAGGGAGTGAAAAAATGAGTTGATGTTTATACATATAGTTTAGTAAACAGTATATGTTTTAATTTATTTTTTTTAAATGAATATATTTTTTGTCAAGTTTAATTTCATGTAACCGTATTTTTAGATATATTAAGTTCAAATTTGGTAAAACCGAAACCTCGACTATTGTGTCCTTATAAATAACATTAATCCCGTCATGATCCATTTATATATATATCTCCATTAGAACCTATTGGATCATTAAAATTCAGAAATTAATGATCACATATAGATTATGCGTATGTCAAGAGAATAGTTGCTTAAGTTGAAATTCATATGTTTACATTTAGGGTGTGTTTGTCGCGCAGGATTAGAGGTATGATTGGATTAATTAATCATATTCGGTGTTTGTTGTCAAAAATGTTAGGATAAACAAATTATATCTTATATTTGGTGCAAGAGTGTATATGATATCTTTATTATATTCCGCATTTAGTGCAACACGGGACATGATTGGATTCATAATTAATTATCTTTTTATCACATTATAATCGGATAAAATTATACCACACTTATAAATGGTATTATTTTATTCTGTATTTTTCGGATAACAAAACGAATATAAAAATAAATTTTTAATTAATTTATTCCGATCTTCTTATTTACACCTTTAGATATGAAAATTTTTAATCACCCAAAATCAAAGTAAGTCTACTAACAAAATTCACTTCTCGTAGAATATGGTATTTTTATTTTTCTTTTATTAAATGAAGGAATTTATAAGAATTTTTAATTTTGTAAGAAAAATAAAATTGACATCATAATTTGAAATATACTTAATGCCTAATTCGTAAATATTGTATATAATATAGAACTTTTCTCTTGGAATAGATTTTTATGAAACTTATTTATAAATAGGTTAATCACATTAGCAAAAAATTTTTTGTAGACAACAATTAATATTGCATGTATTTTTAAAACAAAAGCAAGTTATGTTATATAATATCTAGACTTATGATATAGGATTCCATCAACTTCAAAGTTTATTAAATCTTTATCCAACTAATCCTTACATGTTCGATCCCGCTTAGTTATTATCTAGCACGCCAAACGCACACTCGTATCAATATGATACTTAAAAATGAGAATTAGTTTCCAGAGAAAATAAACTTTTATTAATATATTTTGAAAAAAATAATAAAAATAATATTATATATGCCTTTATCACCAACCATTAACTTATTTATTATATATTTTTTTATCCTTTTCTCACAATTAATTATATTTTCTTTCAAATAAAATGAAATTGCAAATATCATTACTTAAATGTATATATAGGAGATGATGTCCTTTTTCTTTGTCTTTTAGAAAGAAAGAGGTGTTAAAAATTAAAATTCATACATTTAGAAAATTAATTTCTACCATTTATAATAAGAAAAATATAAATAATTTTGAGAAACTATAAATAATTTTGAACAATTGAAACTTTCATTGAATTTAACATAAATAAATATTAAAATATTAAAAAATATTTGATATTGATTGTAAAAACAACTCATACATACCTAATAATCAAATAACGGTACGAAAAAATATAATTAAAGAAATCATTTCAGTAACAAAATTAAAACTGGATTCTAATGTAAGATTCAGTCATAAGAATTTTTTGGTATGATTCAGTCATAAGAATTTTAATGTAAGAGAATTTGCGGCAAGTGAACATTTTTTGTACATGAAATTAAATTTATATTAATATTGTTATTTTGAATAAACTTATGCAATTTGAAAAATAATTATTAAACTGATGTCAGAATTTTATTTTTTTAATAAGAAGATTAGTATAAAAAATTGTGAAATTTAATAATCAATGTGTGTATATCACGTAAAATTAATAATCAATTACATTTCGATAAAATAAAAAATATGCATAGATCGTTATACACATTCATTTTAAAATTAAGGCAGTAATTGAATATCAAAAATCTAAATAGCAAATACCCATTTTTTTAGTTATACCTCCAGTAGTCTAAATTACGTAAAAATATTATACATATCCATTACATAAAATTATATACAATTTATTATGATAAAATTATAATAATCAATTACAGTACGTATAGACTATTCTGATTTTTTATTATTGCTACATATAATGTTTGCCACTTTTTAATAATGCTATATATATACAGATTATACAAATACCTATTTTATAATCATTATACAATATTACATTGAATATTGTTTAATAAACGTCAATAGAGACAAAAGAAGAAAAAGTTATTAGAAAAAAGGTTTTTACATTTTACATAAATAAATTATACTTATATGGAGAAATAGAAACGAATCGCAGATGGAGAGATCTAAAATTACGTATTAAGAGATAAATACATGTTAAAATTCATAAGAAGATTAAATACATGTTAAAATTCATAAGGAGATTAAATACATGTTTAATAAATACTAATTAAGAGATAAATACATGTTTAATAAATACTTGTTTGTTTTAATCACCATTGAAATTAGTTAGGAGATAAATTAATTAAGAGATAAATATAAGCCGTCGGATTAAAACATAAATGCTGAAATTAAATCTGAGCCACCAGTTGAAAAGATAAGTAAAGGTTATATATGAGCCGTCAAATTAAAACATAAAGACTTAAATTAAATCTGAACCACCAGTTGAGAACATAAACATAAAGAATCCTAATTTAATAGGACTGACCTGATTTATTAATAGACTAGATAATACCCGTGCCTACGGCACGATTCGATTTCGCCTATATATAATTAGTGACACTATCTAAAATTTTATTTATTGATTTTTTTATATATGTAATTACTTGTAATTTTAATATTTTTTTTATCTTTTATTAAGAGTCCTTATTCTAATTTTTCTATTTTGTAGAGAAATTAATTTTAACATTAACCCGAAAAAGTAGTAGTATACTCTTAATTTAAGAGCAAGAGGAATTAAATTTTTCCATACAGCACTAATTTTAATTTTTAATCTTAATTATATTTTAAAAATACAATTGTATGCATATTATTCAAATAGTGGTAGAATAAATTAAGTCCGTCTAATTTCACTTTTATTACAATCACGGATAAGAAGTGGCCCAATTTGACGGGTTTTCGACTAATCAGACCCCAATATAGGGTAGACTCTTTCTTTTTCTTTTTACAATCCGAAAAAATATGAGTTCTAAGTGGCTTAAGTTCGAGTTCACATAAAATTATGTTCATTTGTCTCAACTCTACTAAAATATAACATTGTTTCTTTAAAATACCCTTATGATACAATCTAATTACAACTGGTAAGAAAGAAAATAGTGAGTTGAGATTTATACGTATAGTATAGTAAACTGGGTAGATTTTTTTTTTTAAAAAAATAAATATACTTTTAGTCAAGTTTGGTTTTAATCATATTTTTAGATATATCGAATTCGAATTTGATAAAACCCTAAACTCAACTATTGATCCCCTAAAGTTAATTCCAATACAATCTATTTATATATTTCCATTAATACCTTTTGGATTTTTAAAATTTAAAAATTATTAATAACATATAGAATAAACATATGCCAAAACAATAATTAAGTAAGTTTAAATTAATATGTTTATATTTAGATCAACATAATATTTCAAAATTATAATTAGTTTTCAGAGAAAACGTAAGAATCTGCGTTCTCCCTTAAAATTGCTAGCTTAAGTTGTAATTAGGTTCATTGCACCCACATATATACTAATATATATCAAGAGCCTTCCCATTACACTATCGATGTTCCCATTATACTACCGATGTGGGATATTTTGGGTCGTCACAATCTCCGCCTGTTAAATCCCTGACGCTATCATCAGATCGGGATCACACACAAAGGCTTGACGTTAGCCGCACAAACTCGACTCACAATATCAACACCTCACGTAATAGTGGTCCCGGGTCTACTCTAATACCATATGTAACCACCCGGGTTTTTTTCCCAAAATGGCTAGCCTAAGTTGTGATATAGGGTCATTGTTCACACATATATACTAAGGATTTTCCCATTATACTATTAATGTATGATATTTTTAAGTCATTACAATCTCCCCCTGTTAGCTAGCCGCGTCCAATTATTGCGGCTCGCCGTTAGCATTACAAATCCGACCTACAATATCAGCACATCACGTGGTTGTAGTCCAGGGTTCCCCCAATATGGCTAGCTCAAATTGTAAGTTAAATTCATTACGCCTATGTATATATACCAAAGAACTTCTCATTACACTACCGATGTGAGATATTTTGTGTAGTTACAATCTCCCCTCATTAAATCCCTGACTTCCTCGTCAGACCGGGCACAGACCCGACCCGCAATATCCACACGTCACATGATAGTGGTCCTGTATTCACTCCGATATCAGATGTAACCATTCGGGTTCTCTATTAAAATGGCTAGCCCAAGTTGTAAGTTAGATTCATTACACCTACATATATACCAAGGAGCTTTCTATTATACTATCGATATAAGATATTTTGAGTCATTATAGAAAAAAAGTATTATTATTTTATTTTAAAAAAATAATAAATATAATACCTAATATGCTCTAAGTTTTGGATATACCCTTATCACATACAATTAACTTTTTTATTTTTTATCTTCTCTTATAATTAATTATATTTTTTTCATCAAACAAATTGATATTGTAAATATGACTACTTTAATCCTGAGAGATAAATAAATAAATTCGCGAGTTCTAAATTTTTTAATGATTAAAAATGAAGTTGTTAATGTATATATGATATGATGTCCTTTGTATTTGTTTTTTAGAAATAAAGGGGTGTTAAAAATTAAAATTCTTACATTCAGAAAATTAATTTTTACTATTTAAAATAAGAAAATAGAATTAAATTTGAGAACGTATAAATAATTTTGAGCAATCGAAACTTACATTGAATTTAATATAATTAAATGTTAAAATATTAATAAATAATTGACATTGATAGTAAAAACTACTCATACATGCCTAATAATCGAAAAATGGCAGGGTACGTGATATTATTAGGTATTTTTGGACATCACCATAGGGATCATCAATGCTCCATCCTGATTGCTATTGCTAAGGTAGTTTTATTTGTTATCGAATCAAATTTATAGGTTTTTTTAAAGTAACAAAATTTATAGTTTATTAATTATGTTTAAGGAAGATAATTTTCTTTAACATAATTCTTTTTGCTTGCATAATAATATTAATCTATTTTTGTATATTCAATTTGTAAACTTTAAAAAACAAAATCATAAATAAATCAATGTCCCTAGAAAAATGAATTTTAAATATTGTTAAATTAAAATTTATTATATTTTGAAGTTTAAAAAAAAAGTTGGAGAGAGAAAACTGACGTGATAGTGCAAATAAGATATAAATATGCACTATTATTACTCGACATATTCTTTTATAGATAATCTATATCTTAAATATATGGGAATGCTAAAAATATAGAAAAATTATAATTTATAATTAAATAAAATAGGAATATATAATAGTACTAGAGATACTATTATATAAATAATTTACATGTTAAATAATTTGGGACATATTTGAGATATAAAAAAATTTTAATTTACAAATAAATATTTAATGGCTATAGAGATACAATTAGAATTTTCATAGGTTTTAAACTATTTAAATCTTTAATATAGTTAATTAACTAAACACTTATTATTATCATTAATATTACCAACATGCCTTAATAATCCTGAGACGTTGGATCGAAAGATAAACATCCACATTAAATTTGAGCCACCAGTTAAGAACATAAACAAAAATGGGTCCTGCTATATTAGGACTGACCTGGTTATTAATAAATTATATGATAATATTTATTATTATTACAATGAAGTAAAGAGATAAAAAATTATGTATTATTTAGTATTACAACTAGAAAATTAGATCTTAACTTTCAATTATAATGATAAATTAAATCACTATTTATGTGTTTGTTAATAAAACAATCAATAAGTTTGAAAGATTGCAATATTTAATAATAAATTAATTAAAAACAATAATTGTTATGATTAATGGATAAAGATATAATAGAAGAATTTGTAAAGGCTTCAAATACTTCATATCTACTAATAAAATAAATATGTAGTCATAATTATCATTGTAATTACCAGTACGCCATCACAATTCTAAGTCGTCAGATTAAAACATAAAGGCTCAAATTAAATCTGAACCACCAGTTGAAAACATAAGTTAAGAGAGTCCTAGCATATTAGGACTGACCTGATTTATTAATAGATATAAACATAATTACTACTAATTTAATTAAGAAAAAAATAAAAATATAAGTAAATAAAAATAATAAATATACTAAGCCACTTGCAATATTCATAGTGTTATTTTGTTAAAACAAAATTATCTGATGAAAGACAGGTTCCGAATTATGTCTTCCTTATTTTCTTTCAATCCACGCATGATTTCTATTATTATGTCTAAATCTTATAAGTATTTTATTTCTAAAATAAAACTTTACCCACAATAATGTATCTTTCAAGTAAAATTACTTTGAGTGCTAACTCATTTGTCATTTGTTATATCACTAATAATTTACACCAATATCTCAGTAAATGCAATACATTTAGGTAATAGATAATTATAATAATATCAAAATAAAATTATACTAAAAATGTAATCGTTCATGTATACCTAATAACCTAATTATTAAGGCTAAGTTAGCTAAATAATTAAATTAATTATCCGTCATTATTAAGGCTAAGTTAGCTAAATAATTAAATTAGCTAGTTACCCCTCTGAAATGTGTATATTTGTTTATGACAAGTTAGAGAATAAATTAGCCATCTCTCAAATAAAGGGATAAAACATAATATTTTTATGCACAATGTACTGGAGTTAACAGCATGATGAGTCATGAAACTTGCATTGATCTCACAATAATTAAATGGAAGGCCTATACAAACATATTTGAAGTGAACCAATATTTTTTTTATTAAAATATATTCGTACATAATTTTTTTCTTTAAAAACAAAGTCTTAACTTAATTGGAATAAAAGATGGGCAACATTTCTGATTTCTTCCACTTGAAACAATCTTAATTAGCGGTTGTAGAACGAGAGAGAAAATCTTCTTCTTAGATTTTCCTAAACTTTAAAGCTCCACCAGGGCTGTTCTGGCCATTTTTATGCACTGGACAATATTTTAAAAGATGTCTTCTTAGAAATAAAGACTCAAATTTATTTTATTTTTATTAATAAAAGTAAAGTAGTTTTATTTCAATTATCATATTAATTTTTGCAAATTGATTTCATTATTTCTCCTCATATTGATTTTATAGTATCAAAAAATTGAATATGAGAAGAGAAAAAAACCCGGAGTATTGGTTGTTCCCCATTGAACAACTACACGCCGTTTTCCCCTTTTGAAGGCTGCTTCTTCTTTTCTTTTTTTTTTAATATATATGTATATTAATTTTTATGTTTGTGTTTTTTTTTTTCTATCGCTGTCGATTTCAATTAAATGATTTTGTATGGTCATTGGATGTTTGTTAATTATGGGTATCTATGTTTGAGGTCCGACATTCTCCACGTTTTACTTCCGGTTAATTATTGTAAGTTGGTTATTTGATGTACAAGCTTTAAATGACAATAGAAGAATTGTTGAAGTTTAGAGTCGCTTTTACTATAATTTTTTATTTATTGATGTTTGCCAATTTCAAAATTTTAAAAAAAATACAAAACTTTCATAAATTTATCGAAAAAGTGAAAAAATAAATTAAGAACTTAATATAATTATGTAACTAAAAAAACTCTAAAATAAGAATATAATTAAAATCTTCATAATCTGATTCCCGTCCCGATCCTTCAAAAAAATGAGGAAAGAAGCAACTAACATCCACTGGTTAAGAGGTTGGCTAAAATTTGAATTGATATCCAGCCTAGCTCGAAGCATTCTGAGTGGTAAATAATAGTTTTGACATATTTTGCATTTAATAATTTTGAGAAGGATATCATTGCAATATTTTACTAGTGACCCGAGAATGAGATAGAATCAGGAATCATTAAATGTTATTTTCTTTAATTTTCTCTAATATCTCAATTAACAACATTACTTGCAATGATAATAATAAAATTAAAATAATAAAACGATCATAAAAATACAATCAGTTTGAGAAATATTTATAAATTTGCACCAAAAAAATTATATATTTGTAATAAATTAATTACGTTTGGGTCACCAAAATAAATTAGCCAACTCTTCATAAAGGGATAGCACATAACATTTTTATGCATAATGTGTTGAAGATAGGGCATGATGGGTCATTTATTTTAAAAATTAGTACACTACTGCAAAGTTAAAGTTGTACTCTTTTTAGAATTTGGTTAAAAATAAACTCTTAACTAATAAAAATATTATTTTCCAGTTCTTTTGTTAAAAATATTTCAAAGAAGCCCCATTTTCTAATATTTCAATAGTGAAAAATGTACGAATTATATAGTATTAATTGATGAGTGGAAAAGAGAATAGTTATATATATGAAAGGACAAAAAATGAAAGATGAAAGAAAAATACAGAAGAAAAATATATATGAAGTGCTAGTAAAGCTGAAAAGAAAAATGTAGTAATTAAACTTATTATATAGTGATTTCAATCCAAATTAATTTATGTTTAACTAAGTATAAAACTATTTACATATATAATGAAGCAATGGAGAATATTTTTTTAATAAAAGTTTATGAAATAAGAGGTAGTACATTTTGTAACTCACACTACATAATCATAATAAAAAAACTTTCACTGCTTCTACAAAAAACCAACCAATTTATGTTCAGTAACTTAATAAACTAATATTTTTTAAAAAAATATAAAGATTCCAAAAAATTGCTAGGTAAGATTAGTTATCAATTATCGTCAACTAAATTTTATTAAATGCATAAATGATCAACTACTTTCTTCGATCTTGCATTTAATTTGATGTATTCTCCCTTGTAATAAATCATACCCTTGTAATAAATCATAGAGACAAGCATGTAAAAGCTTAATTTATTCTTTTCCTTCATTTTTTTGGTAGAAGTGATTGATCACAATAACAAACAAAAAAAAATAGATATATTAATTTTTTTAAATATCTAGATATTGGGATTTATTAAATTTTATCCCCATTAATTTACTCCAATATCTCAATTAATTGTATTACAGTCATGCAATAATTAATGATAGTAATATAAAATTAAAATGATAAAATAATAAAAATATAATTTTTGTATAAAATAAAAGGTATATACTTTAAAGTTCCATCAGGGCTGTCCTGACCATTTTTATGCATTGATCAAAATTTTATAAGATATCCTCTAAGAAATAAGTGACTCAATTTTTTTTAATTAAAAAGGAAATTTAGTTTTATTTTAATGATAAGAGTTTATATACAATCATATTAATTTTTGCAAATTGATTTCAATATTTCTTCTCATATTGAATATGGGAAGAGAAAAAACATGAGAAGAGGTTGTTTCCATTGAAAGAATACACGCCGTTTTCTCCTTTAGAATGCTGCTTTATATATATATATTGCAAAGTTAAAGTTGTACTCCTTTTAGAATTTTATCAAATACAAGCCTTTAATCAATAAAAATATTATTTTTCGATTCTTTTGTAGAAAAAAATTTCAAAAAAAAATCTATTTTCTAATGTCTCAATAGTGAAAAATGTATGAGTTATATAGTATTAATTGACAAGTAGAAAACAGAATAGTTACATGAAAGGACGAAAAATGAAGAATAAAAGAAAAATACGGAAGAAAAATATGAAGCGTTGGAAAATAAATTTAAAGCTAAAAGGAAAAATGTAATAATTTAATTTATTATTATACTTATTGCAATCAAAATTAATTTATGTTTAACTAAATATAAAACTATTTACATATAATGAAGTAATGGAGAATATTTTTGTAACGAAAGTTTATGATATAAGAGATAGTACATTTTGTAGCTCATACTACATAATCATAATCAAACACCTTACCCTTCACTAGTACCATAGCACAGAAAAACCAACCACCTTTACGTTCAGTAACTTAATAAACTAATAATTTTTTTGAAAAAATAAAGATTTTAAAAATTCTTAGATTTGAACTAAATTTTGTTAAATTTTATCCCCATTAGTTTACTCCAATATCTCAATTGATTGCATTACATCATCATATAAAAAGATGTAAAAAATGAAAAGATCAGAGCTAAGATGTTACTAAAATAATTGAGATAACTAAATAACTAATTATGATCCTACAAGTTTTTGTATTTGAATGAGTTAAGTTTATAAAGTGAGCAAATAAATTAGCAATCTCTTAATTAAAGGGATAGCAAATAACATTTTTATGCGCAATAAGTTGAAGTAGCAACATGATGGGTAATGAGATTTACATCTCACGACACTTAAATGACATGTATATACAAATATATTTGAAGTGTGCCATAACATTAATTACTTGTTTTTTAATATTTGTGACCTGGAATTGTTCTTTAAAAAAAATAATGAGAAAGAAAATCAATGTAAGGGGCAAAAAAAGGAAAATTATGATAATTAGCAATATTTACTTCCTTTGAAGTTTGTTTAATGTTTCACTTTGGTACTTGAAGTTTGAGGTCTTGCACCTGCATGCGAACAAACTAAATGTTAGGTACCAAAGTGAAACTCAAAATAAACTTTATGGGATAGAAATGTTGCTAATCATTGTAATGTTCCTCTTTTGCCTAACAAATATGCACATGAGGAGCTGCCAACTCTGTTAGTATATTGTGAACAACAGTCCACTTTTGGATAAAGTGAAACACATCTTAAAATTTTAGGGTCTTATTTGTGCATTGTGGAGATTAGGGACCAAATTAAGTGAATCTCGAATCCTAAACCTTAGGAGCCAAAAGTGAAATTTATCTCTTCTTTGAGTAATTCTAAGAATAATTCTATATTGACTCTCAAAATCAATCTATCATAATATATCTAAGATTTAATAAAAATAATTAGAAAACTTTATATATTTGTTTTTGCGTTTGTGATAGAGAAAACTTTGTGAATGGAAGAAATAAAAATATACTAAGTTATTTAGAAAAATAGGAAGCTTAATTGATAAAGCAACAATATTCCTAAAGCATAATATTGTGCATCCATGAAACGCATAATTTCCTTTAATAAAAAGCAAAAACTATATTCTCAATTACAAGGATGGTAAAAAGATCCAATCCCACGGATTTTAGACTAACCTGACCTTAAGGGGATGGGAATTAATTTTTCCAATCGCAATGGGTAGATGTTTTAAAATACAAGTATGGCTCATGTTTGTTTGAGTTTGAGTTCAGATAAATTTAATTTTTAAAATTTGAACTGACCGGAATATATAATTTATTGCCTTGAACAAATTTACTTGTGTATAATTACAATGGATTGGCAGGGCTAGGAGGGTTTGGGTCATGCATATATATGTAAATGGGGTGGTTGTAGGTTTTCAAAGTTAACCTTCTTTGAACTAGTTCAGGTCAAAATTAACACATATAGTTAAGCACTAAAGCATATATTACAAGCTAACATTTTCTTCGACTTACGCAGGCATTATAGGTAAAAGAAAATTCCCATCATAGCAAAGAGCAAAGATTATATATTTATATTACACTACCTCATCAACGTACCCATCACCAAATTAACTATTATGTACATGTACGTCAATGTTGCCAAAAGTGTTACAATCAATTATTTGGAAACACGAGGGAAATGTTCTTGTATTATAGAAATTTGATTTTCGTTGAAAATATTTGAGTTTCGGAACAACCAATTTTTTAAGCAGGAGTTAGTCACATCTTAATGCAGGTACAAGGATAACTCATGACAAAGACATGCACAAAAAAAAATAAAAAAATAATAATAATAAATAAATATATAAATAAATAAATAAAAATGGTGATCGTGATTGACGCGTTCCTGCAATTTTACTACATCATATCATTTAGTTTTGTGGTGTTGGTTTTGAAACAAAATAATAGCTTACTTGTTTTTAAAGCCCTCTTAAACTAAGCTCTATTAATATTATGTTGGCAGTTCCTGTTTATTTCTTCCCTTAAAGTGATTTGCTCATAATTTTTCAAAAGGAAATTATTTTTTTCTAAAGCAATATAATAAGTTGTATATACGATAGACTATAAAATTATTATTCCTTTCAATGATATATCAAATTGAAAAAAAATATGCTTTACTTCACACTTTTGAATTTTGCATACTAGATTTTATTAAGAGAAACAATGACGAAATTGTACTTTATTTTTTTGTTTTGGGAATTTCAAACATGCTTTAATCAAAATATTATATCCATATTTCCTAACACAAAAATAAAAATCTTACTAATTTTTCTAATGATCCACAGTCATCTATTTATCTTCATCTCATGCTTAATATCCTGAATCGCCATATCAGGATATCAAGATATTTAATTTAAATCATTAGTTTTTAAGTAATTTTCTTTTTTATCCACTTGAGTCTTTAAAATGTCGTAAATTTTATCATCATAAGATCTTGTAATTGAATGATGAATGTTGCTGCCGATATACAGATCTGGATCTGGCAAAGCTATACTGCGATGGATGTACATTATTTTACTATAAAATCTGGACTTTGCATTGTCAAGTGCTTCTTTACATGACAGATTGTTCAAATAAATTATATCTATTACTATTTTTAGATCCCATTCTGCTAACACTCAATATACCAAATTTTTACATATTTTTTTCTTAGATATAAATTCCCACTTTTACAATTAAACTATGATGCAATTATTTTTTAAAGAAATGCATTTGACATTATTTAAATTTTACCATTAATAATTTACACCAATATCTCAATAACAACATTACATAATTTAAGTTAATTATAAATAATGTTAATTAATAATATGAAATTAAAGTAAAACGATAATAAAAATGTAATCCCCTAACAAAATGTATACTAAACTTAGTTAGCCACAGCGGCGGATTGTAAATTTTTAGAGAGTTTGGGGGGTTTTGTGTGAGAAGAGAAAGTTGAGGGGCCAGTGTGCAATTTTGAGAGATGGTGCTGTGTGCTATTAAAACTCATATGTTTATGGGCCAGCGTTAGGTAAAGAATGTTTGTTTTGGTACGGTATTTTGTGGGGCGGGTTCTGCTTATTTTTTAGGAGTTTGGTAAGTTTTTCTCGGCAGGGGGTTTTGCATTAGCAGGTGTGCAAGTATAGGTGTAGGTGTGTAATAAATATTAGATTGTATATTATAAGTTAAAATATTTTTCAGTTTTAATAATAAGTAGAGTTTTTTATTTTTCATTTGTTTTGGTATTTTAGATTATATTTTTTTTAATAATCTTATACATTTTATTTTAAAATTTTGAATATTAAGAATTAGGTGTTTTAATGTTGATTTGCTTCTTAGATTGTTAAATATTGATATTAAATTTGATTATTGAGGTTGATTTGCTTATTAAATTGTTATTTGATAAATTAATATTTAGATTAATATATGTGTTTGTTAGTTATAGTAGGTTGAATATTGAGTTGATAAAAATATATCAAAATAATAATTAATTTTAGTATATCATTTTTAACTTTTCTAAAATATCGAAATAGAATGGAGAAGTATTTTAACAAAAATTTGGCCTAGAAACATAATTATTGAATTTGATTTGGTTTAAAAAAAAAATTGGCCCCATCTAAAATTTATTCTTGGCTCCGCCACTGGTTAGCCACCTAATTAAATTACCACTGTGTATTTGCTTATGATTTAAGTTGAGTTCCCAAATAAATTAGCCATATCTCAATTAAAGGGACAGTCCACAATATTTTTATGCACAATGTAGGGAGTTAGCAGCATGATGAGTTATGAAACTTGCATCCATCTCACAACAATTAACTGAAAGGCTTACGCAAACATATTTTAAGTCAGCCTTAATGTTTTTTGCTCTTAATATATATTCGTATATGATTTCTTCTTTAAAAAACAAAAGTCTAATTTAATTGTAATAAAAGATGGGTAGCAGTAGTTGTATAAGGAGAGAAATTCAATGTTCATAAATTTTCATAACTTTAAGCCTCCACCAAGATCGATATTGGCCATTTTTAGGCATTGGGCAAAATTATAAAAGATGTCCTCTTATAAATGACTCAATTTTTTTTATTAAAAAAAGAAAGTAAATAAGCTTTATTTCAATGATAACAGTCTACCTATCTGCTGTGAACGTGGAACAATTAACCTAGTTCCAAACTCACAATTAAACCCGAGAAATCCCTTTCGGTAATTTCTACGAACACTTGGCGGGCGGAATCCGACAAGCAATAGGATCGTTGTACAAACCAAGAAATAGCAACACAATAACAAGCAACAATGGATAGAAGATAAAGAGCAATGACAAACAAGTGCAAATCAAAGAGAAAGAACACACCGAGAGTTTTGTGGAACCCTTTGGGTCTTCCACCAAGAGGTAGCTCCTTTATTGATAAACCAAGAATTACAACCAATTCTCTCTCAATAATACTAGCTCTAGATCAATGGAACAAACCTCCAAAGATCACCTCTCACCTTAGCTAAACCCAAGCTAAGCTCTATCTTCACTCTTACAAAGCACTCTTGCAACTCTTTCAAGTCTCTCTTTTCACAAATAGAAAATAACCATTATATTTATACAAAGTGAAAAATAAGAGTAAAAAGTTTTTACCCGCCCAGATGCAAAACACGTTTTGCACCCATTCTCGAGTACACTGACTTGGTGCAAAACATGTTTTGCACCTCCGCCGAGTACACTGTCTGGTGCAAAAGACCTTTTGCACCCAATCCACGGGTAAACTGCCTGGTGCAAAACACTTTTTGCACCCAATCCGCATGCACTGTTTTGGTGCAAAAACTGTTTTGCACCATACCTACTTGCATTGATTACAAGCCAAACACAACAATCTCCACCTTGGCGAGTAATCCCAAGCCAACCTCGATTGCTTCACCTCGGGATAAGAACCGTGCATCCCCTTAGAGATTATCCCGATACCTCCAAGGTCACACCCTCCTCCTTCAACATGAAGTGAGATTAAGAAGCTTTAGGCAATGCCTAAACTTCTCCGCGGTTACCGGTTTTGTGAGCATATCGGCCGCATTCTCATCCGTATTCACCTTTTTTAGGACGACTTCCCCGGAATTAACCCAATCCCGAACTCGGTGATACCGCACATCTATGTGCTTCGTGCGAGCATGATACACTTGATTATTTGCCAAGTAAAGCGCACTTTGACTATCACACCGTAACAAAATACTCTCATGCTTCAAACACAACTCGCTCACTAAGCCTTTCAACCATACCGCCTCCTTCGACGCCTCCGTGAGTGCCATATACTCTGCCTCTGTGGTAGACAAAGCGCTTGTTGCTTGTAACATAGATCTCCACGAAACCGGCCCACTTGCCAAAGTGAACACATAACCCGTGGTTGACCTTCTTTTATCAAGGTCCCCCGCATAATCGGAGTCTATGAATCCCGCAACACTATCAGCCCCATCTTTTCGCTCAAACACTATACCCAAGGACTTGGTACCCTGTAGATATCGAAGAACCCATTTAACCGCATTCCAATGCTCTTTACCCGGATTCGACATATACCTACTAACCATTCCAACCGCATGAGCTAGATTCGGCCTTGTACACACCATGGCATACATTAGACAACCAACCGCGCAAGCATACGGTGTTGTCGACATCTCGGTACACTCATCAAAAGAGGAAGGACATTGCTTTGCAGACAAAGCAAAATGAGGAGCTAACGGAGTAAAAACCGGTTTCGCACTCGACATATTGAATTTCTCAATGACATGAGAAATATATTTCTTTTGCGAAAGCCACAACTTGTCAAACTTTTTATCTCTCCGAATCTCCATACCAAGGATCTTTTGTGCGGCCCCAAGATCCTTCATGTCAAATTCCCGGCCCAATTGCACCTTGAGCTCCTTCACCTTTGACATATCTCGACACGCTATAAGCATATCATCCACATAAAGCATCAACAAGATAAATTAGCCATCATCAAAGTTCCGAACATAGGCACAATTATCACCATCACACCGACGATAACCAATCCGCAACATAAATGAATCAAACCGCAGGTACCATTGCCTTGGCGACTGCTTTAGTCCATACAATGACTTCTTGAGCCGACAAACAAATTTTTCCTTACCTACTTTCTTGAACCCTTCCGGTTGCGCCATGTAAATCGTCTCCTTCAAATCACCATGAAGAAAAGCCGTTTTTACATCCATTTGCTCAAGCTCCAAATTAAATTGAGCTACCACAGCAAGCAAAACCCGTATCGAAGTGTGTCTCACAACCGGGGAAAAAATCTCATCATAATCAACTCCTTCCTTTTGAGAAAACCCCTTCGCTACTAACCGTGCCTTGAATTTCGGTGCTTCATCTTTGTTGATTGCTTCTTTCTTCCTAAATACCCGTTTGGAACCGATAATACTCCGGTCCTTAGGCCTAGGAACCAAATCCCAAACGGAATTTACTCGTAAAGCCTCCATCTCCTCTACCATAGCACCCATCCAACTATCATTGTCTTCGACACTAATGGCTTCTTTATAACTAGTTGGATCACCCTCACTTGTAATAAGGGCATAGTTGACCTCGTCTTCCCAACCAAACCTTGAGGGTGGTTTGATTTCCCGTCGTGGTCTATCCCGTGCTATCGATGGTTCCGGCTCCACCTCACCCGGTCTTTCCTCGGATTCCTCCTCCTCTAGCTCTACCTCAACCGCGTCGTCATTCGGTTGAATTTCATGAGAATCATCCCTACTACTGCTTGAAGATGCTCCACCACTTCCGATAACCGACGAACTTGGAACTAGAATTGGAATCTTGACCGTATTAACCCCACCGTTATCATTGATCTCTTGGTATTCCCGTTCCTTAAGCATAGCCCCCTCATCAAATGTCACATCCCGGCTAAACAAAAGCTTTCTCGCTACCGGATCCCAAAGCTTTAACCCTTTCACTTCTCCCCCAAAACCGAGAAAGATACACCGGTGAGCCTTCGGGTCATTCTTTGATCTCTCATCGCTAGGAATATGAGCATATAAAAAACCGGCACCCGAACACTCTTAACTTAGAGTAGTCCACTTCTCGCCCCGACCAAAAAAAAAAAAATACTTCTTCCGGACATTTTAAACCAAGATTCACATTCGGTGACCTATTGACCAAGTATACGGCATGATCAACACAAGCCGCCCAAAATGTTTTCGGCAAACCCGCATGAATCCTCATACTTCTCGCCCTATCCATAATGGTACGGTTCATTCTTTCCGCAACTCCATTTTGTTGTGGAGTTTTCTTCACGGTAAAGTGCCTTTTGATGCCGGCATTCTTGCAAAACTTCACGAATTCTCCATCCTTATACTCCCCTCCGTTGTCACTTCTCAAATACTTTACTTTCCGACCCGTTTAATTTTCCACCATAGCCTTCCACTCCTTGAATTTTCCAAAAACCTCGGATTTTTTCCTCAAGTAGTAGACCCAAACTCGACGTGAAAAATCATCAATAAAAGTCATAAAATATTTAAAACCGCCCAAAGAAACTACCTCTAAAGGGCCACACATATCGGAGTGAATATAATCAAGCATACCTCGGCTTTTGTGTTCCGCGGTATCAAATCGAACTCTAGTTTGCTTGCCCATCACACAATACTTGCAGAAATCGAGCTTGCACCCATGGACCCCCTTTAATAATTTCCGTCGATGAAGCTCCTCCATGCCCCGTTGGCTCATGTGGCCAAGCCTCATGTGCCATAATAAAAGCTCATCCGTTTCTGCTTCCGTGGAAACCGCCGCTCCACCAACCACCGTGGTTCCTTTCAACCTATAAAGGTTGTTCGATGACTTTGTGCCGCGCAAAATCACCATTGATCCCTTCTTCACCTTCATAGCCCCGTCTTCGGCTTGAATCACACACCCTTTTGAGTCGAGCGTGCCTAAGGAGATCAAATTCTTCTTGAGAGCGGGTACGTGTCTAACATCACTTAGCGTGCGGGTCACGCCATCCCACATCTTTATTTTCACCGTGCCAATACCGACAACTTTGCATGTAGCATCGTTGCCCATGAAGATTTCTCCTCCATTGCATTCCGTGTAGTCAACGAACCAATTACGATTCGGGCACATGTGATAGGAGCATCCAGAATCAAGAATCCACCCACTACTTTGATCCACTAAAAAACAAGTAAGAACGTCGGTGTTAACCTCTTGGTCCACCTCTTGGGTCGCAACTCCCGTAACCTCCCTTAGCGCGTCCGCCCTCTTACCTTTTAGCTCCGGGCAATTCTTCTTGATGTGGCCTACCTTGTGACACTTAAAGCACTCCCAATTGTTTCGATCTCGTGATTGAGACCGACCCGTGCCTCTATTCTTGGCACCCCGTGACCTTGACCGCCCACTTCGTTCACCACCACCACTCTTGGCAACCAAGCCCTCACTTGATGAAGAGCTTGCCCCGTTACCTCCCTTTTTCATGGCCACGTGCGATTGGAGGTTCTTGACAACCTCATTAAACTTGAGCGTTGTCTTGCCAAATATCAATATGGTAACAAAGTGATCATAGGAGTC
Organism: Lonicera japonica; assembly: GCA_021464415.1. Lineage (NCBI taxonomy): Eukaryota > Viridiplantae > Streptophyta > Magnoliopsida > Dipsacales > Caprifoliaceae > Lonicera > Lonicera japonica. The sequence goes on along the minus strand of JAKCWG010000619.1, from coordinate 81,644 downwards.
CGGCAATGAAGCAAGAAACAATAAGGCGCGGTCCTCCTCATCAAATACAACATCAATTCTCTCAAGGTCATGCACTATTGCCTTGAAGACATTGATGTGCTTATTCAAATCTTGCCCCTCCTTCATTTCCAACTTGAAAAGTTGCTTCTTGAGGTTCAACTTGTTGGACATAGACTTCCCTATGTACATCTCCTCCATCCTAGTCCACATATCCTTTGCATTCTTCTCCGACATCAAGTTTCTCAACACTTCGTCGGTCACATGCATCTCTATAGCGGACATAGCTTTCTTATCAATCTCATTCCATTGGTCTTCGGACATATCTTGCGACTTTTTCTCAAGTCCAAGTAATGCAACTTGCAAATTCGATTGGACGAGTACCCCCCGCATCCGCCTTTGCCAAATACCGAAATTGATAACCTCATCAGAAGGCTTTATCTTAACCTCCATAGTGCTTCCAACACCTACAATGGTAGAAGAACTAGCTTGTGTTGCAACAACTCCGATTTGAGTCCCTTCGGCCATTTATCGAACACTTGGCGCACAAACCTTGCACCCAATAGCCAAACCTTGATACCAAACACTAGGCACCAACCAAATCCTCTGATACCACTTGCTGTGAACGTGGAACAATTAACCTAGTTCCAAACTCACAATTAAACCCGAGAAATCCCTTTCGATAATTTCTACGAACACTTGGCAGGCGGAATCCGACAAGCAATAGGATCGTTGTACAAACCAAGAAATAGCAACACAATAACAAGCAACAATGGATAGAAGATAAAGAGCAATGACAAACAAGTGCAAATCAAAGAGAAAGAACACACCGAGAGTTTTGTGGAACCCTTTGGGTCTTCCACCAAGAGGTAGCTCCTTTATTGATAAACCAAGAATTATAACCAATTCTCTCTCAATAATACTAGCTCTAGATCAATGGAACAAACCTCCAAAGATCACCTCTCACCTTAGCTAATCCCAAGCTAAGCTCTCTCTTCACTCTTACAAAGCACTCTTGCAACTCTTTCAAGTCTCTCTTTTCACAAATAGAAAATAACCATTTTATTTATACAAAGTGAAAAATAAGAGTAAAAAGTTTTTACCCGCCCAGGTGCAAAACACGTTTTGCACCCATTCTCGAGTACACTGACTTGGTGCAAAACATGTTTTGCACCTCCGCCGAGTACACTGTCTGGTGCAAAAGACCTTTTGCACCCAATGCACGGGTAAACTGCCTGGTGCAAAACATTTTTTGCACCCAATCCGCATGCACTGTTTTGGTGCAAAAACTGTTTTGCACCATACCTGCTTGCATTGATTACAAGCCAAACACAACACTATCATCATAATATTTTTTGCTAATTGATTTCATTAGTCCTCCTCATATTGACTTTACAGCACGAAAAGATTGAATATGGGAAGATAAAAAATATGAAAAGAGGTTGTTTTGGAACCCTTTTTTTTTATGTATATATACATAAATTAATTTTTCGTTTTGTTTTTCTTCTTATTTTCTATCATTGTCGATTTTGAGGGTTTCAATTGATGATTTTGTCTGGTCATCGAATGTATTACTTATGGGTATTATTTGACAAGTCTTTAGAGCATTTCTAATGGTTGTGTAAAATTTGATAGATAAGTCCTACATGTCAACACAATTTTATACAAAACTTAAAGTCTAAAAAATATATTCAAATCGTAGTAAACTCCCGTGTAAAATTTGGAAAAACAAGCAAGATACCAACATAAGTTAGATATTATTTTTAAGCATTTTTTAATCTTCTATACATAATCTTATAATTACAATTGATCTTGATTTATAGGTCTTGATGAGTAATTTTTTATTAGAATCCATAATTTGTATTTAAAGTTATTGTATTTTAAAATTTTATTAAAATATTGAGAAGAGAGAAAGCCGATGTGGCACTGTAAAATGAGGGTGTATTTTATACAAACATTTTACACAAATCTCACTTTTAAAAGACCGTTGAACATCAAAATTTTTGCAACTTGTGTAAATCTTACATAAAAGGAATATGTACGGTACTACTGTTGGAGATACTTATATGTTGAAGCTTAGAGTCAAATTTATAAAAGAAACCTTAAAACTTCCATAAATTTATAAAAAAATGTAAAAAAAAAAAAGAAAAAAAACCTAAAAAATTTGAATTGATATTTGGCGGCGATTCCTCGTGAGCCACGGGAAAGGAAGCTTTGCTGAGCTTGATGACGTGGCGGCACGTGTGAGTGGAGTGCGTGACGCCATCGACGGAGTTGAGGTTAAGGAGGAGGAGCTGGAGTACGCTGTTAAGGAGCTGGAGACAGTAACGGAGAGATTCTCCGAAGGTCTAGACCGTTTGTATAATGGGATTAACGAAATGTTTTTAACTAAAAAAATCCAAAATCAGAAAAATTAAAATATCCCTGCCCTGACGCCAGTGTCCAACCCAGAAACTTCAGAACGCGAAAGAACAGATTGGGTTAAGGATTGAGGTTAAAATTTGAATTGATACTTGGCTATTTAACATAATTACAATTTGAGAAATTTTGTATTGAATAATTCTCATAAAGATTTCATTACATTATTTAATATGTGACCGTAAAAACAGTAATAATTTAATTTTATCTAATATCTCAATTAATAACATTACCTGCTTGCAACGATAATAATATAAAATTAAAATAATAAAAATATAATCAGTTCCAGTAATATATATTAACTTGTACTAGAAAAGGTTATACATTTGTGATTAATTAATTAAGTTTGGATCAGCAAGATAAATTAGCTATCTCTTGATAAAGGGGATAGTACATAACATTTTTATGCACAATATATGTGTTGAAGATAGTGGCATGATGGGTCATGATTACATGTCACAAGACTTACATGCCATGCCTACAGAAAACATATTTAAAGTGACCCCTACATATACTAGAATGTGTATAATTACATTCCATGCATGTCTAATATTATATTTAATAATTTTTAATATCATAGAGAGTTTAAAATTGTATTGATATTTGGTTAAATGGTGGTAATATGTGTTCTTCATGTTTAAAGTCGGGAGTTTAAGTATTATTACAAGCATTATTTTTAATATCATATAAAGAGAATTTTGTAATATCAAAATTTCAAATAACTTCCTATCAAAATACTATTTCAATCGTCTTCTTAATATATATATAAACATAATTACTACTAATTTAATTAAAAATAATTAAAATATAACTAATTAAAAATAATATATATACTAAGCCACTTACAATATTCATAGAATTTTTTTATTAAAACAAAATTATTTGATCGATAACAAGTTCCGAGTTATATATGTCTTCCTTATTTTCTTTCAATCCGCGCATAATCTCTATTACTATTTCTAAATCTTATAAGTATTGTATCTCTAAAATAAAACTTTACCTACAATAATGTAACTTTCAAGTAAAATTACTTTTAGGCTTCATTTGGTTCACGGAAAGGAAATCAATTCTCTTATCTTTCCCATGGAGGTGGGAAAGTAAATTTCTTGTCAAATTTCCTTTCTTGTGTTTGGTAAACCATGGAAAGTATTTAGATAAGAGTATTATTGTCTAAAATTTGTGTAATAAATGCTTAGAAATCACATGGGAAAATCAATCCCATGTGTTTTGGGAGGAATGATTTTACCCCCTACTTTCCCCTCTCTCGGAAAAGTGTTTCTGAAATTTGTGCTTACCAAACAAAGGAAATGAACGACTTTCCTTTCCTGAGTACTAAAATCCGTGAACCAAACGAGTCCTTAGTGCTAACTCATCTGTTATTTGTTGTATCACTAATAATTTACACCAATATCTCAGTAAATACACTACATTTAGGTAATAAACAATGCTAATAATATGAAAATAAAATTATAATAAAAATGCAATCATTAATGCATACCTAATAACCTAATTACTAAGCCTAAATTAGCTAAATAATTAACATAATTACCCATCTGAAAAGTGTATTTATTTATGGCAAGTTGAGAATAAATTAGCCATCTCTCAAATAAAGGGATAATACATAATATTTTTATGCCCAATGTACTAGAGTTAACAGCATGATGAGTCATGAAACTTGCATTGATCTCACAATAATTAAATGAAAGGCTTATACAAACCTATTTGAAGTGAGCCTTAATTTTTTTTGTTCTTAATATATATTCGTACATGATTTTTTTTATTTAAAAACAAAGTCTTAACTTAATTGTAATAAAAGATGGTTTCTGATTTCTTCCACTTGAAACAATCTTAATTAGCAATTGTAGAACGAGAGAGAAAATGCAACGCCCCGAATCCTACACCCCGGGGTAGCGGGGACGCTACGGTATCCACCTATATGGCGGATATAAATTTGGATAATGGACGCATAAAAGACCAACTAAAATTCCTTAAATATAAATCTGAAAATTTTGACGCACTTATATGACACAAACTGTAGACCAAATCACAAACCATTATCAAGCTCATTAAATATAAATAAAAGTCATATATACATAAAACCATAAGTACTCTACAAAATATTCTTCACTAATATTACATAACCACAACATATTATTAATAAAACTCAAAAGAAACAAACCAAAGTCTTCTACATGAAAACTACACAAGGTCTAGTTGGTATCAAGGATCTACTCTATCGCATGCAACCTCATCTTTTCCCCCTTTCCCTTGTCATTTACTACACGATCAGATTGTGTACCTGTGGAGGAAAACATGAGCTAAAAAGCCCAATGAAAACAAGAGTGCAAAATGAAACTAGTAATTGAACTATTAAAATTGTAAACAAGCCTAATAAATAAGGCTCCAAAGTATAATGGAATTCAACAAAGAAAATAATCATACCTCATTAAACTCATATAAGAATCATAAACAATGTTGGCACTTTGCTAAGGAATACATAAATCATAAAGTTGACACATTTAATTTTTGTTGTGTTGAGGATAAGTAACCGAATATAAATTTCGGATAAACTAGTAACACATACATAATGAATGGTTACACCTTAAATGCTAATGTGGTGGTCCCCATTCCGGGGGCTCCTCACCCTGTGGCGGTGGCACCTCTTCCTTGCTTCCGTGCACGGTTTCCGGTCTTTTCATCCGAGGGGCTCTCCGTCCCAACTTACAAACCAACCACAAATACAAGCACAAGTACAATATCCATACAATACACAATTTACATTAAATGTGTCTTTAAACCAAGTTTAAGTACCAACACTAAAGAAAATTATACCAATAATTTTTAAAGTAAACTTATTCAATTATACCAATAATTTATGGGCAAGGTATACTATGACGAATTCACTGTTCATCATCAAAACTTGACTTTAAAATCCATATAATAATCAAACTTGCAAATTCATATATCAAATACCATCATCACAATTTCATAGTTCAATGAATAGCAATTTAGAAAAGCATCTCTTCTCTAAAATAGCAAATCTAAGGTTCATATTGATATAACTCAAAATTAACAATCTAAAGTATAAAACATGTAAATTAGAGTAGAGAAGAGAAGTTTACTCATGTTCCCACTTCAAATAAAGAATTGATGAAGAATTGAAGTAGTTGAGTATGAAGAACTTGAAGGATCCTTGAATGAATTGAATGATTCAAAAGAGGAGGATGATGAAATCTTGTTGATGATGTTGCTAGCTTGTGATTTCTAGTAGTAGAATGGATTTAGTGGTTTAATTTGTGATGAATCAAGGTTTTAGGATGAGGGAAATAGAGAGAGATGCTCTGATTTCGTGGGTTTGGAGAAGGAGAAAATGAGAAGTGTGTAGAAGAGAAGAGTATAAGTGGAAAAAAAAGAAAATTACCAAAATCCCTTGTTTTTACGTCACTCTGCCTGACCAGTAGGTTCGGAGCTAATTTTAGGCTAGTAAATGTCTGAACTGAAAAATTTTCAGTAGGAAGAAGTTTTAGCTCTTCGAGTCTTCTTTCTAACGATATAAAGAACGCCAAAATCGGAGTTCTGAACGAAAAGATATGATCAAAATAGTAACACTGCACAATTGTCTAAAATATTTTTATTTCTCCATAATTTGTAGGCTAAACATGTAGGTATCTAGAATAGGTTAAATGTATCCGAATAAGGACTAAGATGAATAAAATAAAGAGAATTACGACCACATAGTGTAAAAAAAAATGGGAACACAGTAATCAAACCTGAACATAATTATCAATAAATATAATCTCAAATCATATCCAACTAATGAAATTTGTATGACAAATATCAAAATAAAATTAAAAAAAAATTAAACTCATATAAAGGTACAAAACAAGGATGCTCATGCTCAAAAGCAAATGCAAATGCTACGGGTATTACAGAAAATCTTGTTCTTAGATTTTCCTGGACTTTAAAACTCCACCAGGGTTGTTCTGGCCATTTTTATGCACCGGACAATATTTTAAAAGATGTCTTCTTAGAAATAAAGGTTCAATTTTATTTTATTTTTATTAAGAGAAGCAAATTAATTTTATTTCAATGATAAGAGTTTACATTCCATCATATTAATTTTTGCAAATTGATTTCATTATTTCTCCTCATATGAGAAAAAAAACGAACAACTACACTCCGTTTTCCCCTTTTGAAGGCTTCTTCTTCTTCTTTTTTTTTAATATATATATATATATATTAATTTTTTGCCTTTTTTTTTTGTTGTTGTTGTTTTATTTTCTATCAATGTCGATTTCAATTAAATGATTTTGTATGGTCATTGAATGTGTGTTAATTATAGGTATCTACGTTTGAGGTCCCACATTCTCGACGTTTTACTTCCAGTTAATTATTGTAAGTTGGTTATTTGATGTACAAGTCTTTATATGACAATAGAAGAATTGTTGAAGCTTAGAGTGTTTCTACTATAATTTTTTTAATTAATGTTTGCCAATTTCAAATTTTTTTAAAAAAATACAAAACTTTCATAAATTTATCGAAAAAGTGAAAAAATAAATAACTTAATATAATTATGTAACTAAAAAAAATCTAAAATAAGAATATAGAATCAGATAAAAAAAAATTCATCCATTGTGGCATGAAAAGAAAAAAAATGGCAGCAGTTCTTGAAGAAATCATAGGTATGGGCGGTCGATATGTGTGGCAATGGAGATGTATGATAATGGAGTAAGAAGATGAAGCTCCCCTCACTCTTTTGTGTGTGGTGTTGCTGAATTAATTTCTTTTTCATTTTTTTTCTTGGAAATGTTAACTATAGGTCGATTTGGTGGGTTAAAGGCACGTGCAAATCACGTGCCCATTAATTTTGGACGGAGATTGACAAAATTTGTACTAAAGTTTAATTTTGAAACGAAAGAGTACCTAAGTCTAATTTTGTCCATTGTGAGAGTACCTAAGTCTAAATTGCCCAAAATTTTTTTCAAAAAAGCCCCATTTTCTAATATCCCAATAATAAAAATGTACAAGTTATATAGTATTAATTGACGTGTAGTAAAGAGAAAAGTTATATGATAGGACGAAAATGAAGAACGAAGGAAAAATACCGAACAAAAATATATATGAAGTGCTGGAAAAGAAAATTTAAAGCTAGAAGGAAAAACGTAGTAATTAAACTAACTATTATAGTGATTGCAATCCAAATTGGTTTATGTTTAACTAAGTATAAAATTATTTACATATATAATGAGCAATGGAGAATATTTTTGTAATGAAAGTTTATGATATAAGATACAACATAATCATAATCAAACACCCTTCTATCATAAATAATAATAATAATAATAATAATAAAAACACCAAAAAAACAAAAAAAACCTTTACGTTCAGTAACTTAATAAACTAATAAACTTTTTTAAAAAAATAAAGATTATAAAAATTGCTAGATATCCACTAAATTTTGTTAAATATATAAATGAGAAACCACTTCTACGTTGTTATATTTAATTTGATTTATTCTCTTGTAATGAATCATACAGACAATTAATACTGTCAAATTTCTAATTTATTCTTTTCCTTCAACTTTTCGAGTAGAAGCGATTGATCATAATAGCAAAAAAAAAATAGATATATTAATTTTTTTTAAATATCTAGATATTGGGATTTATTAAATTTTATCTCCATTAATTTACTCTAATATCTCAATTGATTGCATTAGTCATGAAATAATTAATGATAGTAATACAAAATTAAAATGATAAAATAATAAAATAATAAATATATATATATATATAAAATAAAAGATATAAATGAAAAGATCGGAGCTAAGATGTTACTAAAACAATTGAGATAGCTAAATAACTAAATACGATCAGACAATTTTTTGTATTTGCATGAGTTAAGTTTATAAAGTCGGCAAATAAATTAGCCATCTCTCAATTAAAGGGATAGCACATAACATTTTTATGCAGTATAAGTTGAAGTAGCAACATGATGGGTATAAATGAGATTTACATCTCATAACATTTAAATGACATGCCTACACAAATATATTTGAAGTGTGCCATAACATTAATTACTTGTTTTTTAATATTTGTGACATGGAATTGTTCTTTAAAAAAAAATCAACGAGAAAGAAAATCAATTTAAGGGGCAAAAAAGGAAAATTATGATAATTAGCAATATTTACTTCCTTTGAAGTTTGTTTCATGTTTCACTTTGGTACCTGAGGTTTGAGGTCTTGCACCTGCGAACAAACTAAATGTTAGGTACTAAAGTGAAACTCAAAATAAACTTTATGAGATAGAAATGTTGCTAATCATTGTAATTTTCCTCTTTTGCCTTACAAATATGCACACGAGGAGCTGCCAACTCTGTTACTATATTGTGAACAACAGTCCACTTTTGGATAAAGTGAAACACATCCTAAAATTTTAGGGTTTTATTTGTGCATTGTGGAGATTGGGGACCAAAGTGAATCTCGAACCATAAACCTTAGGGGTCAAAAATGAAATTTATCTCTTCTTTAAGTAATTCTAAGAATAATTAATGGAAGAAATAAAAACATACTGAGTTATTTAAAAAAATAATAAAAAAAGGACGCTTAATTGAAAAAGCAACAATATTCCTAAAGCATAATATTGTACATCCATGAAATGCATAATTTCCTTTAATAAAAGGCAAAACTATTTTGGCAAAATATCGACCGATATCGAGTTAGAATGGAGGTAGCCGTGATATGATATGAGTAAATAGCGGTATTTCATTGAATCAGTGATATTTCACTGAAATTGACCGAGTCACCGATATTTCGCGATATTTCACCTATATTTCACTGAGTTGACTTGGTACTACTAAAAAAAAAATGTTAATTTGTTCCAAAATAATTTGTTAATCTTTGCTTAGCTTAGTTAAATTGATAACTATTGAAAAAAAATGTTCATTTGTTCCAAAGTAATTTGTTAATCTTTACTTAATTAAATTGTCAACTATTGAAAAAAAATATTGATTTGTTTCAAAGTAATTTGTTAGTCTTTGTTTGATTAAATTGGCTCAATCTTTTGAGTCATCTAGCCATTCATCTCATCTTTACTGCACAAGTGCTAATTCTCAACTTCCTTTATATCCTCATTTATCATCCCTCAAATCCTGGAGTAATAATATTGAGTATAATTCATATCATTATTATAGATTTAATTGACTTATATTTGAGATATTTGTATCTCACAAAATTTTACTGTTATCTTTTTATTAAACTATGATTTTAAATCGTATTACTAAGTGCGATAGATGTTGGTATTTCAATATAGACTATGTAATTCATACTAGATAATGGTATTACGATTATCTAATTGATCCATCTTATTAATCTCATACTTTTGAATTTTTCAATATATATATATTTTTTGTAATTTTTTGGGCCTTTTAAATAACAAATCGGTGCGTATCGCCGAAATAAATACCGATATCCGAGTTGAAAATTGAGTGGCTGAGTCAGCCTCCGAAACTGCAACTTTGAACCATGCGATGGGTAGATGTTTTAAAATACAAGTATGGCTCAGGTTTGTTTGAGTTTGAGTTCAGATAAATTAGTTTGTAAAATTTGAACTGATCCTAATATAATTTATTTCCTTGTACAAATTTACTTGTGTATAATTACAACGGATTGACAAGGCTAGGAGGGTTTGGGTCATGCATATGTAAATGGGGTGGTTGTAGGTTTTGAAAGTTAACCTTCTTTGAACTAGTTCGGGTCAAGTCGGCCATGATTTTAAGCAGATCCGGGTGTTTTTGCTAAACTAGTAGTAAACTTGCCCCCTTTAATAAAATTTATGGTTATGCTGTGGCTCTTTAATTCTCTCCCGATGGGGATTTTTATTTTATTTTTTTGGACTAATAAAATATAAGCACAAGCTAAGAAACTAAATCAAAAATCTAATTAAATCTCAAATTAAGAGTTCATTTTTTAAAATATATATATATCAATGCATGCAGTGGTGAAGCCAGGGAATTGGACTAACAGGAGGCGAAATTTGGTCAAAATTCAAAGCAAACAAAATCATATTTAAAGCCTTAAAATTTTAACGCAAACATAATAGTATTAATAATAATAGTTCATATAACTCAAATAGCAAATGCAAACAATTACGATAAATTACAATAATATTCTATGATTTTTCATATTTTGGATGTATTGCAACACTTCCTCTTTATCAATATTATTGAAAATATCTTGTTCAATGTATGTCAGCAAACAATCATTCATAAATTCGTCTCTCCCATTCAGTTGCATAGTGTACCGTTTACGATATTCATTGCAATGAAATCTCGTTAATAACTAATATTCAAAAATTAAGAATTTAGACCTAAATCACAAAATTTTCAATAATTAATCAATAGTAGTTCAAGAAATACACTTAATATTATGTAATTAATAAAGAAACACAACTACTATTATACAATTAATCAACAATATAATTAATATAATATTTAACAATTAGGGGTTTAGACCTAAATCACCAAATTCAACCAAAAATCAATAGTTCAAGATATACACTTAATATTATGCAATTAATAAAGAAACAAAACTAATATTATGCAAGTAATCAAAGAATAAAGTAATTTCTAATTTTTAAAAGTAGATCTAAAAAATATACCTAGAAAAATAGTGGGCTATGGGCGTGATCGTGGCGTGGCATTGTCGTGTGAGCTAGAGTCAAATGGAGAAGTAAAAAATAAAATGGAGAAGGAACTCTGAGAGAGAGAGAGAGAGAGAGAGAGAGAGAGAGAGAGAGAGAGAGAAGGAAGTTGTGCACTGGAGTCCGGAAAGTGTAGTCATGGCTTTAATTTGTTAAGTTTGGAGTTTTCAAATGTCTCTTAAAATACCAGCAAAACAAAAAAATTGTCTCTTAAAATATTCTTGCCATAGCAACTTTTATCCAAATTGACCAAAAAAAAAAAAACAGAAGTCCTTATGCTTGCAATAAAGCTCGATGACACAAAGGATTACAGGTATTTTTTTGCTCATTTAAATAAAAATTGCTTTGATAAAAATATTTTGCTTTGGCGATAAGACGACATTATTTTAAATTAATGTATTCTTATTGAACAAAGAACTTTGACAAAGGACTAAGGGAGGTCGGTATGAACGAATTTCATCGAAGTGGGTGCCTAAACAACCGAATTGCACGCATCGACATATATAATTAAGCTCTAAAGCATATATATTACAAGCTAGCATTTTCTTCAACTTAAGCAGGCATCATAGGTAAAAGAAAATTCTCATCATAGCAAAGAGCAAATATTATATATTTATATTACATTTACCTCATCAACGTACCCATCACCAAACTATTATGCATATGTCAATGTTGCCAAAAGTGTTACAATCAATAATTTGGAAACACGAGGGAAATGCATTTTTCTTGTAATAGAAATTTGATTACTGTTGAAATTATTTGAGTTTTAGGAATAATCAGTTTTCTAAGCAGGATTTAGTGTCATCTTAATGCAAGTATGAGGATAACTCATGCCAAAGACATGCACTAAAAAAGAAAATTTAATAATAATAATAAATAAATAAAAATAGTGATCGTTATTGACGTGCTCGTGCAATTTTACTACATCATATCATTGAGTTTTCTGGTGTTGGTTTTGGAAAAAAAAAATTAATAGCTTACTTGAGCCCTCCTAAACTATGCTCTATTAATATTATGTTGCCAGTTCCTATTTATTTCTTCCTTAAAAGTGATTTGGTCATAATTTTTCGAAAGGAAATTAATTTTTTTTCTAAAGCAATATAATAGGTTGTATATATGATAGACTATAAAATAATTAGTTCTTTTAATGGTATATCAAATTGAAAAATATATGCTTTACTTTTCACAATTTTGAATTTTGCCGACTAGATTTAATTAAGAGAAATAATGATGAAATTATACTTTATTTTATGTTTTGGGAATTTCAACATGCTTTAATCAAAATATTAAATCAATATTCCCTCGCCTAACACAGAAATAAAAATCTCACTGTTTTTGTTTGTTGACCTATATTCATCTATTTATCTTCATCCCATCCTGTAGACTTAATATCCTGAATTGACACATCAGGATACTTAATTTAAATTATTACTTTCTAAGTAATTTTCTTCTTCATCCTCTTCAGCCTCCGAAATGTCGCAAATTTCATCATCATAAGTTGATCCTACAGTCGAATGATAAAGGTTGCTGCCAATATACAGATCTAGATCCGGCAAAGGTATACTGCAATATGGCCGTCCATTTATTTTAGCATAAAATCTAGATTTTGCGCCTGTCAAATGCTTGTTTACATGTCGAATCATCCCAATCAATTATTTTACTTTCGAGATGCACGAATTTAAGTTCTAGAAATACTTCCCACTTGAATAATCCGGCTTTTAGGCAGAATTATTTTTCCCATGATCATGATGGTGTTTTTGGAACCCACACCTCTGCATGTTCAATTATGCAACGAAAAAATATAAAAATATAAATAAAATGCATCTCAAATAAAAAGAAAATAATAAAAAAGAAAAATAAAACTTAGAAGTACTTATATACTATCGGTAATTTTAGTTCTATCTTGCTTCGGATGTTAGGGAGAAACAAAATTCGAATAAAAGGTGTTAGAAGTTTAATTTAACACATAATACACGTACTTTTTTTTATATATATATAAAAAAGTGACAAAATAAAAGAAACAACTTTTAAGTTGAGTGTTAAGAATCAGACGGATAAAATGAGATAATTTAGAGTGGGCTATAAACAAATTAATAGAAAACTAGAATCACACCTCTATTTTTAACCCAAATGTCAAATACGTGAGCCATGAAAAATGAGATAACTTATGGGATTAACATTGAAACTGCAGAATAAAATATTATAGATTAAGAGAGAGTTTGCTGTTTATATCATTAAGTTTGTTCCGGTTGTGCAATTAATATGTACTTATCACATCAAAGCACCATCAATTAAAAACAAAAAAAGTTGAAAACTCGAAGAACTTGTTAAGTATATACATATATCCTCAATTCGATTTCTTGCTTCGCAAGGAAAAGAAAAGTTAAATATACATGCAAATTAATCCTATAATTATTTGCACTTACGTATAGGGCACTTATTGCTAGAGCATAGTTAAAATAGTGAGAATGAGTAGAGAGCCATTTTTAGCTCTCTAGATCTAGAGTCTCCATGGTTCTGTATTCAATATTTTCTATCAAAAAATAAGTCTTTTGACGCAAGACTGAGACCACCTGAAAGTCGACGTCGGAGTATCTGAACCGTTGCTTCTTATTACTTTGTTTCTCAGCTTCGTCCACCTCCCCATCTTTCTTTTTGATTTTTTTAACAAAAAAAAAAATATAGAGAGAATTTTTTATTTTGTTTTGGAGTAGAGAGAGTAAGAGGCGTAAAAAAGTTACTGCAAAAGAATAATTAAAAAAATTAAAAAACTAGAGAGAATAGATCTATTTTGAATAATCGAAAATGAAAAGTGAGAGCACAAGTGCTTTGTAGTGTCTTCCTTTATGTTGCTCATTTATGTTTAACCTTTTCCTCATGCAAAAAAAATTAATTAGGTTTCCAAAATTAATCCTATAAGTAATTGGACCGACTGTCTATTATTCCCATAACGTGTAATACTTTTTTCAAAAAAGACATATTTTCTCTTTTTCATATTGATAGTGCCATGCACTTTCCTTATCAATATCTCAAATTAAAACACTGATTTCTGTTTTGAGATTTTGGGACATATATAATAAATGTGCGAAATTAATAAGTCGATTGGATATAGCATCAAATTAAGAGTCCAGATTTAATTATGCACTTTTTTTGGAATGCATTAATTTGGACCTGATTAATGATTAAGAAAAAAAAAAATTGAAATTTAGGATATTCATTATGGCTTGAAAAAGACACTTGACTTTTAATTTAATTAGAGTATAATCTCTAAAATAGAGAGTGATTTTTGAAATAGAGAGCACGACTTAATTAATTACCAACTCCAACAACACTCTCTACTTTCAATAGTTTACCAATTTTTTATCATTTTTTCTTTTTCAATAAAATTATTTAGATGAGTAAAATTAAATGAGAAAAAATAGGAACCACAAACATATTATTAATTTATTAAGTAGAGAGCCAAAGTGGCTAGCTAAATTTGGAGAGCCAAATGAAGCTCTCTATTTTTATTAACTATTATGGCTAATCTCTTGGAGCATTAATTTAATCATTTTACTCTTTATAATAGAGAAGATGAAGGTAATAGAGAGTCTATTGAAGATGCTCTTAGGACATTCCAAATTAGTAGGTTGAACCTGTAACTTACTTTTTATAATATAACAAGTTAATTAACAACTTTTTATAAATGTAAAATAAATAAAACAATAGGGATGATATTTTATAGTTTTCAAATAAAACTTATTTATTGGGAGAGTAGAGAGAGAAGGGAATGAAAGGTATTGAAGAAGAAAAGAGATCACAGCCATATTTTTTTAAAACCAAAGGAAAGTTATTGAACGGGTGGATGCAGGAATTTAAGTTAGAAAAATATATTTAAAAGACTATATAAAAATTTAAATGTCCTAAAATAAAACAAAGTTAAATTTTCATTTGACGGAGTGAATTCAACACTAATCGATCGAGCCAAACTTATTACCGGTTAAACTTTAAAGCATCTACAATAAATTATTTATGAATACTCTTTTAATTAAATGTGACACAGCATTTTAGGCAATGTTAACCTCTTGTTGGCTCATATTTAATATCCATAAACAACCTGAAATCATTGAATCTAATGTGGTATATGAGGCACTCTCTTCCTCCTCTTTATTGAATTTTATTTTGAAAAATGATACCAAATATATATGGATCGAACCCTTACTTATTAATATATTGGATTTTTACATAAATTGCGTGTACAAGATAGTCTAATACAGGTCCGAACCAGAGAATTCGGGAACCTGAAACGAAATTTATCAATGAGGCTTTTCGTTCTCAATATTTTAGGATTTTTTTTTCTAAGCATCCAAATTCAAAAAAAATAAATTAAATTAAATTAATATACATAAATGATCACTACTTATTTTTTACCAATGATAACAAATAAGATTTTTTGATCAATTGACTTCCCCAACTTCAAACTTTAAAAAATTATAGAACCCTTAAAAAATTTGGGGCCTGAGGCAAGAGCCTGTTGCGGCTCACCTCAGGTCCGGCTCTGATCTGATATTCATGTAAAAATGAGGTACGAAAAGTCTTAAGGGTCGTGTAACCTCCTTCCCCCAAATTCAGAGGCAAAGCCACCTTGTAAAGAATGTAGGCATTTATTCACCTTAATTTTTTAATTGTCTATACTTATTAATAGATCTAGAAGAAAAATGAATTTAGTAAGTAATAGACTTTTGCCGACCTTACAGTAAAAAAAATTGCCGGCCTTATTTTATATTATCATGAATTTGTAGTTATGAGTAATGCTAAATGCAATCTATTTTATTATTTTAGCAATTTAAATTGGTGTATTACCATACTTAATTGAATATATTTGTACTTTGTTTTGAAATGCTAAAATATGTATGTAATCGTACGTCAAAGCATATTTTTTTCCTCTTAATATTAAATCTCATCTCTGCCACTATTGAAGAAAACAGAAATAATACCCCAAAAAAATGTAGTTTAAAGGCTCAATTGTACAAGTTAAATTCTTTTAGTCCAAAATTAAATTTACTATTTTTTACAAGCCATAAACCAAAATATAATAAAAACAAATTAAATTTGTTATTAATCATGTTATAATTAATGCATTGGAAAAAGTGCTAAATTAAAATTGCACTTTTAATTTAATACTATATATATTAATTAGGGAGGGTTCAAGTTATACCTACTGTAAACTAATTAAGTTTTACACCAATCAGTAACTTTTTATTAATTTTATAATTCATCAATCTAACTGTTGCATTAGATAATTATGATATCTCAAATATACGTGCAAAAAATTAAATCAACTGGAAATGCAGAATGCCCTCATCATAATCATGTAATATATTGAATTATGAACCTTACAAAATTAAGTAAAAGTAAGTATAGTGATTATATAGTTACAAATATCAGATCGATTTGAAACTTTGCATGCTTGATAACACAACAAAAATGACTTATCTAAAGGTGGAATTGATAAGTTACAAATAAGAAAAAAAGTATGGACTGGTGTAAAACTTCTTAATCTTACGCTGATGTAACTTGAACCTTCACCATATTAATTGACTTATTTCGTTTCTATTGTGATTTCTCACATTTATTACGTCCCAAAATCCCAAAATATAAATGAGAGTTTTAATTTAAAACTAGTTTTGCAACCCACGCATAGCGTTTTAAATATCGATGAGAAATACTTTTGTAAAAGGTGCTAGCCGTTGTTTCATTTCGTAATAAACTAAACCAAATACTTATATGAGCGAGACATATCTATTTTGTAAAAGGTGGATGGGATTTGTAAATGTAATGCCTAATGAGAACTATAATCCAATGCAAAATAATAGTTATAATTTTCATTCACAATAACTATCCTAGAAAATTTAAGTAGCTCAAAGAAGCCTCCACTTGGCCCTTGCTTTCTTTGCGTTTTTTCTTACTCATAGCTTCATGTATGTACAAGTCTTCTTTTTTCTTGATATCGCAACATGAACTCTAGCGAATACATAGTTCATGGTGTAGTGCAATTGTTCTTTACTTGCATATGATCAATCATTGGCCATTGTGTTTCTTTTTTGCATTGGTAAGGCAATTAATTTTATAATGTGAAAATTAATTAAATAATTTGAGAGAAAGGTAATACATCGAATTTATATACATATATAGTAGGGAGGGATTTATTTCCTCCCTATAGAGCTAGGCTATATATGTATATGATTCTACTCTACTCGGTTGATTTGTTAAAAGATTGAAAACATGTGGAGCATGGGAAGAAGAAATCACTTTCTTACAAAGTGTTTACCTCCCTTTTATTTTTCCATATGCATAAATGATTTATAAAAATTGACATCAATATATCTATACGCATACATACACAATGGATACATTTAAGAGATTGGACAAATAAGAAGAAAACACAAAAGCTATTAAAACTATTGAAGTAAAAGGACGAACACCTTCCGTAAAGTATCAATCGTTGATTGATCCAAATAAAACAATAAAAGTTCATTACCAGGAAAACAAAATTAAAGAAAGAAAAAAGAACATTTGAGTGTGACAATAATACATATTATCTTTAGAGTATAATCTCAAATGATGGCAGATGAAAAAGGTTTGAGAATTAGAGTCAGAGATAATGCTTATATAGTTTCATGCAATAGAACAAAATCATATGTAAGAGAGTGAGAGAAGAACTAAAGATTAAAGTCATTACAATGCTGAAATTAATGCCTGAAACGTGGCAATTTACCAATATTCCTACCAATTGATTAAATTAAAATTAATGTTTCTTTAAAAGGGTTATTAAGTTGAGACAAATTAAAAGAGCTATCTAAATTGAATTGTGCTCTTAATGAATTATAACACTTACAAAAAAAAATTGCTTATCTAACACATGTAAAGCAGAGAACTTAACACCTACCATGTTCCCTTTCCGCCTTGTGGCATTTCAACAAAACGAGAATGGGAATCATGGAAAACTTATTACAACATATTATTATTATTTAGAATGAGAAATTAAATCAACATAGCCTGTAAATATGTAATACTCCCCCCTCCCCATTTTTTCATATGTTATAGGACATAATCAACTTATCAAGTTTCAAAGTTCTCACACTAGAATAAAAGTTATATATATCTATATATTTCTTAAAATACAAAAGTATCAATTTGAGATGGAAAAAGCATATGTTATCTAGATAACTGTAAATTGTTCCCTTGCTTATAATAATCAACCTACGTGAACATAAAAACTAACGATTGAGATACAATTTGGCAACTTATGTCGATTTTGAACGAATAAATATTAGAAAAGAAAAGGCATTCTAGGGAAACGATTAAATGCCAAAACTATATATAACACATATTAACAATCCAAATAGATCAACGTACCTATGCATCCTATATTAACAACTGAGATTCAATTTCACAACTTATATTGATTTTTAAAGAATATTAGGCACATAAGATTTGCAAAGAACGCTACATTATCCAATGTTAATTTGAAATTATTCTAAAGAAACACGAAAATAATAAATTGCACTAAAGATCAAATCCAAATATTCCCTCACAAATTGTGTTTTTATTATATGGTTTAGAAAGCCATCAACAAATAAAATATAGCAATTTGCATGAATATTACACGAAGCGAAGAATCCATAAAGAAAGAGGGCATTCTATGAATACAACGTCACAAATCTTCAAGAGAAGTACTATTTAATGCCTATGATAAACGGAAGTGACAAAAGCAAATTAAAAATTGAAGAGAGAAACCGAAGAGAAGAGAGAGAGAGAGATTATACGGGTATGATGAAATGGATAGAAATTTCCAAGCCCTAAAAGACATGTTGAGAGAGAGAGAAAAGTGGGAGAAGTCTTGAAGGAAACCAATCACATAATGAAGAAACGCTGAAATGGCAAGAAGAGTGATAAACGCATAATTTTGTCATGCATAAGTTCTTTCTCGGAATCGCTTGACGCGTTTATTGTTCTAACTTTGCCGGATTATCCATTTATCTCTACATTACTGCCTTAGCGAATTTTGTATCTAATGTTGCCCAAGTTGGTGTTGTTGTGTAGTATTCTATATATTTGTACGTGTGAAAATCATTGGCCCTCAAAGAATTGATCGGAAAGAAGTTTAGAGGCTTGCATAATTGCTGAATGAAGAAATCCCATAGCCATGATCGATCATGGTTATGCCCATGATCGATCCTGGGACCAAATTCCTCTGGCAGTGCACTTCCATGATCAATCATGGCCCTGACAACTTGGCCATTTCACACCCAAAATGGGCTATTTTAGTGGTTCAAGATATTTTAGATATTTAATTAGATATTTTGTAATCTCTTAGTATATATTATTTTTCTTAGCTTCTAGGCTAAGTTATCTAAGTTTTATGCAAGTTTTAGAGAGAAGTTAGAGCTCCCACCATTGTAATTTCTTTTCTCCTCTTGTAAGTCTAATTTGATCCTAAAAAATGAATAATTCTTCTATGATTCTTGTTTTAAGTATTATGGAGTAGTCTTTTACTAAGGTCATGGAGGTAAATCGCGATATAATTTTCGGTGATTAATGGCTCAATCCATGTTTAAAGTTTGATAAATATTTGTGAATCATTTTCTTCATCATATCTTCTATTCTTTCAAACTTTTTAAACATTTTCATATTAAGTTAAGACTTTATATGCTTTATATATTTAGTTCTTAGTTGTTCATGAACATACAACATATTTTTATGGTTCTAGAAAGCTTGTAGTCTCTTTCCCCCATCCATGGAGTTTGTTTCCTTTTTTTAGAAATTATGAATAGTTTTTAAAACTCCATAGATGGGTTATAAATTGGTTTAGCTTATCTTTGATTCATTTGTTGATATATTGAATGCTTCTTACACTATATGTGATACTTAGACTCTTTATTATCTTTCTCAAATGATAATCGATAAGTTAACGAATTTATCCCATAAATTTCATTATGTTTCATTGTTAGGATTCATTTTCTAATTTTCATTCTTTTATTCATGAGATTTCATACACTTGCTTTATGTTAAATCTTTTTACGATGAGTTTGTCATATTTATCTTCGATTAGCTTCATTGGGAATGGGTTACGTTGCTTCACACCCATTGCTAAGAGGTAAGAATGATAACTTCGTATTTGGTGGAATGCTGTTTGTCTATTTCTTGATATAGCTTCGATCTGGGAATGAGTCACCTAGCGTCGTACTCTTTGTTATCGAGAGATACAACAACATTCCCCATATCTCGATAAACCTTGTATTGAAGTCTTTGTATGAGCTAGCTATCACCATTTCTTAAATCGCAACTAACGTCCACTTACCTTAGTGTTTTCTAAACACTTTTCACTAACATTTTAATTTACGTTGTTCGATTTCAATCTAACTTACAAAACTAGAAAAACCATAAAATCTGTAATTCATTCCATTCCTTTTCAACTATCCCTATGGATCGATACTCGGACTTCCGAGATTATATTACAACTTGACGTGCCTGCACTTTAGCTAACACAACGCACTATTCCGGCGGCGTCAAAGAGAGAGGCATGTTAAACACAGTAGAGATCAAGTCAAATTAAAATTTAAACAGCTACGAAGAATCAAAATCAATAAAACCGCAAATCATTTTATTAAAGAAGACAGTTGAATGGTACTTAGATTTTATCTTTAAATTTCGAATCTAAAACACTGGCTAGAATAAAGAACAAATTGCAACTCCTGATTAGAGTAGTAATAGAGAAGATAAAAATTAATAGTGATTTGCATGAAATTCTGAAATTACCCGATTTCAATTTCTCACTTACTGAATGGAGATTTGTCAGAATTTAGATGTAAGAAAGCACACATGGAGAGAAAGTGAAAAAAAAGGAAAATTGGAAGAAACACAAATACCTATACTTGAAAGAGAGGACTACGCCTTATCAATTTATATATCCTTTCTGGCATTTTACCAAACAATTCATGTGCACCCAACAAACTTCTCAAATTTAGTCATAAAGATCAAGTCAAATTAAAACATTATAAACACCTATGAAGAATCGAAATATATAAAATCTCTAATCGTTTTATTAAAGACAACAGTTGAATGATATTTTGGTTTTACCTTTAAATTTCAGATCTAAAACACTGGATATATATAATAAATAACAAATTAATTATAAATCCTGACTGGAGTATCAATAGAAAAGATATAATTAATTGTAAATCCTGATTGGAGTATCAATAGAGAAGATAAAATTAATTGTAAATCCTGATTGAAGTATCAATATAGAAGATAAAGATTAATAGTGATTTTGCATGAAAAATTGAAATAACCCAATTTTAATTTCACAATTACTGAAGGGAGATTTATAAGAATTTGGACATAAGGAAGCACACAGGGATAGAAATTGAAAAGAAATAAGGAATCATTAAATATTGGAAGAAACGCAAATACCTGTAATACTACTCACTGGCATCAAAAATGTTGCACGCCCTCAAAGCCCTATAGAGAGATAGGAGAGAGAGAGGAGGAGGAGGAAACCCTAAAGAGATGGGAGATGAAGAGGAGTGAGAAGACGACATAGAGATTAAAAGAATATGCAGTGTAAAAGCGTAAGAAAATGGAGAGAAACGTACTGGCAATCATTGAGTAGGAGGAAGGGAATTTGCGCATCCGTAGTACCAGAGGGAAATGAGATATAAGAAGAGATAAAAAAAAAAGTTAAAAATAAGGAACGGTTAAAAAACCGCTTCAAAAAAACAAAATGATGTCATGCAAATAAAATAGGTATTTGACGCCACGTGTCAAAACGTGATGTAATTCTTCTGTTTTTATATATTAATTATTATATTAGATTATGGCGCGAAAGGTAAGTGCATGGGACTACTAATTTAAAATTGAGGAAATACATGTCTTTTTAATAAAGATAATTACTAGTTATGAGAATATTAGACAATCGATCCAGATCATTGTAGGATTAATTTTTGAAACATAATTAAAACAGGAAATTAATGTTAAACATATTTAATAATATGAAAGAAGATCACACTACAAATTACGCACTTGTGCCTTCATTTCTTTCTTTCAATTTTTCAATACTAGATCTCTCTCTAGTTTTTTTATTATTATTCTTTTGTAGTAATGTTTTACATTTCTCTCTTCTCAAAAAAATTTATTTAATTATTTGATTTTTGTTAAAGAAAATAAAAAAGAAACATGGGGAGATGGTCGGAGAGAAACAAAGTAAGAAGAAGCAAAGTAAGTGCCCTATTTAGCATGCATGCCTACTAACTAAACTTCTTTTTTTTCCCTTGCGAAGAAAGAAATCAAATTGACGATTTCATATATAGATGTATATAACAAATTCTTCGAGTTTTCCTTTTCTTTTTTTATTATGGATTGAGTTTTGGCATACAAAGTATATATATTATTAGATAAGTGGAATAAGCTAAAAAGATCTCACTTTAGAGAGTTTTTAGCTAAAAAGTGTGATATAGCAGTAACTATTTCTTTTCAATTTGTTTTATTTCTTGCAACAGCAATGAATTAATGATGGCCATGGATAACTTTGTTCAACTGGTTATTCCTCATTTTGATTGTCACTATGATCATTAGAGCATGTTAATGGAGAACTTTCTAAGATCTAAGGAGTACCGACAAGTCGTCTCCAATGGAATTACAGAACCAGCAGCCGGCACTACAATGACAGATGTGTATAAAGCAGAACTAAAAGCGAATCGGTTGAAAGATCTCAAAGCCAAAAATTACTTTTTCCAAGCAATTGATCATTCAATCTTGGAAACAATTCTTTGCAAAGACATTTCCAAGCACATATGGGATTCCATGAAAAAGAAATACCAAGGATTAATGAAGACCAAGAGGCTACAGCTTCAAGCACTTTGTACAGAATTCGAAACACTTCGAATGAAGTCGGAAGAATCAGTTATGGATTTTTTCTCTCAGACAATGGCAATCGTGAACAAGTCGCGGATCCATGGCTACAAGACGGAGGACTTGACTATTATTGAGCAAATTCTTCGGTCGAAGATGCCAAAATTTAATTATGTTGTTTGCTTAAGTCAATGATTAAATTTTGGCCAACAACATAATTAAATTTTGGCATCATCGACAGAAGAATTTTCTCAATAAAAGTCACGTCCTCTATCTTGTCGCCATGGATCCACAACTTGTTCACGATTGCCATTATCCGGAAGAAAAAGTATGTAACTAATTCTCCCGACTTCATTCGAAGTGTTTCAAATTCCGCACGAAGTCCTTGAAGTTGCTTCCTCTTGGTCTTCATTGATCCTTGTTATTTCTTCTTCAAGGAATCTCATATGTGCTTGAAGGTGTCTTTGCAAAGAATTGTTTCCAAGATTGAGCGATCAATTGCTTGGAACAAGTAATTTTTGGCTTTGAGATCTTTCAACCTCTTCACTTCAAGTTCTGCTTTCTGCACATCTGTCATTATAACACCGGCTGTTAGTTCCATAATTCCATCAGAGACGACTTACCAGTACTTATTAGATCTTAGAAAGTTCCCCATTAACATGCTCCAATGATCATAGTGACCATCAAAACGAGGAATAACAAGTTGAACAAAGTTGTCCATAGCCATCATTAATTCACCGTTGCTACAAGAAATAAAACAAACTGAAAAGAAATAGCTACTGTTATATTACACTTTTTAACTCAAAAACTCTCTAAAGTGACTATCTTTTAGAATCTTCCTTTGATACCACTGATAAACAAAACAAAACTGTGTAATTTACTTTATATAGGAGTAGAGGAAGATAAAATGAAAGATTGAACTCACACTTCATTGAATAAACTGAAGGCCTATAAATAGGCAATACATTAACCATTAAAACAGCAACCACTTCTACCACTAAGTGACATGCTAAAAAAGGAGTAACCAGTAAACTAAAAATGTAGCTTTCAACAAGAGCCACATCAAACTCTTAAATAAAGGAACACAATCTTAAAATAATAGGTCTTCTCTCATTGAATAGGTCTGCATCTCTTTAGTTGAAAACTAACAGCAAATATCAACAGTAATATGGGCCAAAAACAAATTGCAAGTTTTGTGAAACATGAATTATATATAAACCACACTATACTTTCTATTAAAATTATAATATTTTATTTTGCAGTTACATTCGAATTAAGAGTTACTTTTCTTTTTAAAATTGCCAATATATATAGTACTTCAAAGATTGCTTTTCTTTCTTGTTTTTTATTTTCAGTTGATGATCGATCTTTCTATTTATATTAATATTTTTCATTTGAATAATTGAAAGTCCGATTATTCAACTGGAATGCATTTTTAGAAGCAAAGAAATTCGTACATCTTGAAAGTAACATGATTAACCGGGACAACTCAACTTGACACGGAGCTTTTAATCATGTAAAATTAATCGAATCCCACGTAACATACCTTTGCCATATATTAATTTATATATTGACGAGCTTGATTCCAGTGCACATGTAGATCATGATGATGACATTTCGAAATTTCTATGATTGAAGAGGATGACAAAAAAAAAGCTACTTAAAAAGTACAGATTTAAAGTGCCCTAATGTGGCGATTGAGGATATCATCCCTACAGGATCAAATGAAAATAAATACGAGGGCGATCCTTTAATAAGGATGATTTTGTATAATTAGAATAAAATCTAACCATTTCTTTTTTTTTGTGCTAGGAAATATTGATGTAAAATTTTGATCAAAGCATGTTTAATATTCCCCAGCAAAGAAATTGTACAATTCAAAATTGTTTCTCTTAAATCAAGTTTTCCATTTACGTTAATCAAAACATCCACAACAACTTACATATATGCCAAGCAAGATTTAAAAGTGCGAAGCTAGAAACAATTTTTCCTAATTCGGTACACAATTTATAATTCAAAGAAATTTCAAAATCTATCATATATAGAAGAGATATTAAATTGAGTTTGTGATTCAAAGGATATGGTAATAATAGTCTGTTTTCATCGTCCAACATCAATAACAAATTACAAGTGTTAACATATATTGTATTCCTTAATTGTGGATTCCCTTGGATATAAGGGCTCTCTTTGTATCATTCTAAGCCACGAATTGAATATATAATTTTATCTCATCTTTTTCATCTCTCTCATCTCTCTTCACATGTTATTAGAGCGAAATTGAAAACCATTCCTTAAACTTCCATCCATTCCTAAAATCAGAAAAAAAAATCTATAATCTATATACATCAACCGTCTCTCGATATACAGATTCATATCTTCCACCATCATCCACTAACCCGCTGCCAGCCCCGTCAGATTAAAAGCCAATCCAAATCCATGAGTCTATTACATTCATGACATCTCCAAAACCATACCAAACCCAGCAACCACCACAGCCATCCTTATCGTCTTCCAAAGACGATCCAAACGCCGTTTAAATTAATCCCAAAAGGTCCTCCATGCGCCCTCACGCACCTCCAACAAATCTAGCCCACTGCCCCGTCTAACCCACGCGCCTCTCAGCACAGCCACCAACCACGTGATAGCCACGTCACATTGACCCATCCACGGCAGAATTGACCTGCCACATCATCGACACGTCAGTGGTCACGTACTCCCCTGCCACGTCAGCTTTGATTGCCACGTAAGCCAGAATTTTTTGGTATTCCTGTATTAACCCCAGTACTTTCACTAATTCCATATTGACCCTAGTACTTTCTGTTATTTCTAAATTAACCCCATAAATTTTTTATTTATTCCATATCAACTTCTAAAACTTTCAATTTGTCTCAAATTAAACCCAAATCTACCAGCCTTTCCAGAATTACCCATAGAATCACCCGAAACTTTCTAGCTACTTCCATATTTACCTAAAAACCTTACAGTTATTTTCAAATTAACCCCAAATCATCTGGTTACTTCCAAAATCAACCTCCAACATAACCAAACCACATGGATTGTACCGAAATCTCTCGACCTATTTCCATCACTACCTCTGCCATCCAACCATCACCTCATCCAACTACATCTATTACTAATAATGATTTCATAAAAATACTAAAACAGGTTTTCTCTGGCCCATCTCATGCAATGTCTATCATTCCAAGTAACTCTTAGTATTTTAATTTTGACTACTGTAATCACATGACCCCTGATCCTACAATCTTTCTCTCTAAACAATCTAATCCATATATTTCACCTATTAAAACTGCTAATGGGTCCCAGTTACATGTCATCCACACTGAATCAATCTCTACAACTAATCTATTTATTTCGTCTACTTTTCACATACCCGGTTGACTATTAATCTTATATATGTTGGTCAACTTTATGATCTTGGCCTAACTGTTATCTTTTCCTCTTCTAGTTGTCATGCACAGAATCCAAAGACGAAGCAAATTATTGGGATAGGCCGTAAAGTCGGTCGTATGTCTGAACTTGTCCACTTTCGTACACCACCAGATATCACCACCTCTAACCTCTCAGCTGCTCCCGCTCTCTCCACCTCCTCTCTAGAACTTTGGCACTCTCGGTTAGGTCATATGTCTATTGATCGATTTAAATCTCTTATTTCTATTAGTAGATTAGGAAAAGTTAAGTCGAAAAATATTTTGTGTATGTCATGTCAAATTGAAAAACAACTTACACTATCTTTTAATAAATCAAAATGATTATATTTCCTCTACACCTTTTGACCTTATTCATTCTGATGTTTGGTGACCCTCTCCTCATTACACCATGGGAGTATATAAATATTTTGTTGTTTTCATAGATGATTACACTCGTTTTACTTGGATATATCTCATAAAAAATCATTCCGAACTACCATGAATATATTACAACTTTGCTCAAATAATTCAAACTCAATTTTTTGGACCGATCAAAATATTTCGTGCTGATAATACTATGGAATACAAAGAATCCAATGTTCCCAAAACTTGTGTCAGCAAGGAACCATTTTTAATACTCATGTCGTGGTACATCTCGGCAAAATGATCATGCTGAACGCAAATATCGTCATATTCTAGACATTGTTTAAACTATTTTCATATCGAGTGAGTGTCCCAAATGATTTTGGGGAGAAGCAGCCCTTATTGTAGTCTACACCATTAATCGCTATCCCATTCTTGCCTTTTGAAACCAATCGCCTTATGAGAGGCTTTATGGCATTCCACACAACTATAATCTTCTAAAAGTATTTGGATATGCCTGTTTTGTCCTACTATAACCTCATGAACATTTCAAACTCAAACGTCGCTCCCAACTATGTTGCTTCTTAGGGTATATTATAGAATATAAAGGTTACTGGTGTTGGGATTATATTTCAAAACGACTTTGTGTGTTGCATCATATCAATTTTTTGGAACACCAAATGTTTTCAGTAATTTTTAAATTTCATATCACTACCGATAACCCTCTTACATTCTTCACTAGCTCCATTGGCAATCTCTATCCTCATGCCTCGTCTATCCCACTTTCAAACACAATAAATTACTATGAATCAACTCCTAAGGCTAGTCCTTCTAGTGACACCCCTTCCACATATTCTAGTCCATCTACCACGACCATCACTGCCGCCGCTCAACCGGATGATCCGCCTCATATGATAACAATGGAATATCCTAATAATGTTGCTTCGCCTAACAATCATGTCAATTAATCACATCCTCCTCATCAATCTACTCTGGTAAGACAGCTACCTGATCATCTTCGTTATTACTATTATTATTCCACCATACTCTCGCATCATGAACTATTTACTTATAAAGAGGCTAATTCTAACCCATTGCGGTACTAAGCTATGTCTGAAGGGTTGCAGGCTTTAGATAAAGCCCAAACTTGGGAATTAGTCTCATTTCCCCCAGGAAAGATAGCTGTTGGATAGAAATGGATCTATAAAATCAAAACCAAATCCCATGGGTCTATTGATTGATACAAAGCTCGACTTATACCAAAAGGTTTTAATCAAGAATACAGCATCGATTACGAGAAAAACTTTACTCATGTTGCTCGGTTAACCTTAGTTAGAAGTCTTACTGTTATAACAACTATTAGAAAATAAGAGCTATTTCAAATGTACATTTCTCAATGGTGATCTTTTTGAAGAAATTTATATAAAACCTCCTCCAGGACTTCCCTCATTCCACATCTCAAGTCTGCGAGCTTCGCCGTGCCTTATATGGTCTCAAACAAGCTTTTCATGACTAGTTTGAGAAATTCAGCTCCATAGTTCATAAATTGGGTTTTACCTCTAGTCCTTATGATTATGGTCTCTTTATCATCATTACTAGGGATGATGTTTCAAGAATTACTGAACTTAAACGATCTCTAAGTCATTAGATATTTCTGAAATTGCTGAACTTAAACAATCTTTATGTCATTATTTCGAGATAAAGGACCTTGGTCGCCTTAATTTCTTCTTGGGACTTAAAGTTTTATCTGATTCAGCTGGTTATTATCTCTCTTAGGCTAAGTATACTTCTAACATTCTCACTCATGCCGGACTCACCGACTCTAAAACTGCTCCTAAACGGCTATAAACGAATATCCGACTTACTCATCTTGATGGTATTCTCCTTAATGATGCCACCTTGTATCGTTAGATAGTTGGTAGTTTGGTTTATCTCACTGTCACTCGTTCAGATATTGTTTACGCTGTCCACATTGTTAGTCAATTCATGTCTGCTCTGCGGTCTACTCATTATGTTGATGTTCTTCGTATTCTTCACTACATCAAAGGCACCTTATTTCACAGCCTTCATTTTCTATCCACATCCTCTCTATAGCTACGTGCATGATTGGCATAGCAAGAAGCAATCCTTAGTCTCTCGCTCTAGTACAAAAGCAAAATATTGTGCACTCGTTGACACAACTCAAGAACTTATCTGGCTCCAATAGCTACTCTCGGACATGGGAGTCCCTTAACACCTTCCAATAACACTTGGTTATGATAATAGAAGTGATATTTAAATTGCTCACAATGAAGTTTTCATGAACGAACAAAACATATTAAGATTGATTGCCATTTTGTTCATCAGCATGTCGCTAGCAATGTAGTTTGCCTCCTATCTATCGCCTCTGAAGATCAGCCTGCAGATCTCTTCACCAAAGTAAATTGCTCACATTTACTACCTTAAGTTTAAGAGATGATGTTAGCATATGTTGTATTCTAGCATATATTTTGTTCACATGTAGTTTCCATATTCATAGAGTTGACTTCAGTAGCAATAATTAGGCGATTGTATTCCTTAATTGTAGATTCCCTTAACCCTATATAAGGGCTCTCTTTGTATCATTCTAAGACACTAATGAATATATAATTTTCTCTCATCTTTCTCGTCTCTCTCATCCCTCTTCACAACAAGGATATTAATTCTTTGGCTAATATTTATCTTTTGCCCTTAAGGCAATAGAATAAACTAATATATCTCCTATATCTATTATTCACATGGCTCCTATGATCCATTGGTAGGTGTAAGCCCTATATTAGGTCCTTACATTCTCCACTTGAGTGTAACGTACGTAGGCCTGTCAATTAGGTTGAGAAAATCCGAAACCCTTCCCTTTTGTCCGTTAAATTGCAGGTCGAGTCTTAATTTAGTTTTAGCCGAGTCAAGTGTGAACAAAATTTTTAAACCCTAATTAAATTTTGGCCGAATTTGAACTTCAAGTGCTCAATCCGAACTAGGGCGAGCCCAATTGTACTATGTTATGTTATTGTGTAATATATTATATATGTCCACTCTTATTCTATTTTAAACACCATCCCCATGCACCACACCACTTTTACTCAGTCATTTAACGACGTATTAGTTTCTTTAAATAATTTTATTCTATGGTATTTTAGAATTTAAATGTTGTATAGAATATTTTATGATTTTTAGATGTACGTTATAGTGATTCACAGATGTTTATTAGTAAATACATAGTGCTTTGCAAACTTTTAGACCGTGCATATAAATCTTACGTGGGCCATGAATTTGGGCCCCAAGCCTGTATTAAATTATAAGCTAAGTTTGAATATATAAAGTAAGTTTTACTTTGGGATGAGCTCAAACTTGAGCATGCTCAAAATAATTCAAGTTAAGCGTGAACAACCCTGAACCCGACTCATAAAACCCGATTTACAAGACTAAACTTACACCTTTCAAGTGATCATTTTTAAGTCTGTGAAATAGTATTTTCGTATGCATATTAATGAAAAATAATTTAGTAATATATATTTGTTTCAAACTTACTGTCAAACAAAATTAACTCATATGACTATTAATTAGGGCACTCATTGAATTGGTTGGTCCATCCAATAATCACATACAATTAACCATGCTCACACAAAGTCTTGAGTAGTCTCGGTCTTTAAGTTATATAATAAGAAGTACTCTTCATGTAAAAATACGTCACATAATATATACATGGTTGCATGTCTACTTGAATTGATATATCAAAATTGGCGATTTAAGACAAGTTTTGTTCTAAATTATTATTTGTCAAAAAATTAATACATTTTTCAAAAATGTATAAAAAGGTCAAACATCAACTCGTAATTAATTAAAAACCTATAAAATATTTATTACTATATATAGTGAATGACATTAGCCCAATTGGACACAAAACTAATTAATTATTGGTTACTGTAATGGTATGGTGTGGTTATTTTCCAGAGTTTAAAATTAAGCTGTGGTAATAGTTTGATGGTGGTTCCTGTATATTTATTCTTCATAAATTTTCAAAAGGAAAATTTTAATTTCTTAATTAAACAATAATAGATTGTATAGATGACATATTATAAAAAAAAAAATTAAATTTAAATTATTTATCATTGGAGTGGCTATGGGACACTAATTTTGTAATTTACTAATGTCACTAACACTTATGTTGGAATGGATTTTCACAATCTCAGCTAAACATCTGACACTAATGAGTATGCTAACACATTGATTGGAGATGCTTTTAAGTCTAAATGAATATTTGTCTATTTCTTTCTCAAAGTGCTTTGCTCATAAACTATCAAAGAATTAATCTTTTAAGCAATAATAGATGGTATTATATCATAGATTATAACATATCTTCAAATTATGTTCGAAACCAATGAATAATAAATTTTCTTTATTTTGTAGCCTTTTAGTGTTGACCATTTTTAATTTAAGTTTAAGCGACGAAATGATTTTAAAATTTAGTTGTGTTATTTATTGTTTGAAAACTTTAAATAAACTATTGATCAAAATGGAAATACTATTTCAAATATCATAATAATGCACTTCACTCCAAAACAATACATTATATCTTTGAATACTTATTTTTTCCCTCATCTAGTTTTAGTATTAAGAATGAGAATCGAAAAAATCTCAAAGTGTATATTTTCTTCTTTTTACGTCCCATCTTGTAAATTTAATAGCCTCAATTGCAGTCTTCAATCTTCCAATTTAATTATCATCACTAAAATAAATCTTCTAGATTTACAAATATGATTTGTCAAACATACATTACACACTAAACAATTGATTTATGTGTAAAATCTTTATTTTGCAATGAACGATTCTTCAAATACTTAATCATACATTGCATTCCAATTTTTTATCTTTATGCCCATAATTTAAAATCACTAAATTTTATCATATTTAATTTACTCTAATATCTCAATTAACAACATTATGTTTATCGTAATGTAAATTTAATTACCTGTCACTAAGAAATGCTATGTATTTGCATATCAATTAAGTTTTGATTCACCAAAATATATTAGCCATCTCTGCAATTAAAAGAATAGCACATAACATTTTTATGCACTGTGTGTTAGAGTTAGCAGCATGATAGGTCATTAAATTTACATTTCACAACAGTTACATGAATGCCTAAAGAAATATATTTTAAGTGAACTATAATATATATACACGTATATTAGAATTTGTATCACACTCAACGCATGTGTAATATTGTAACTAGTAATTTAAAAAAAATAGTATTGTGATTATATTTGGTTAAATAGTGATAACATGTATTTTTAATTTCATGCATGCTTAAGGTCACAAAGTTAAAGTCTGCATTATTTTAATTTTGAAAATATAAAAAATAGTTTTATAATTTTTCGTACATGCATATACCAAAAGTTTTTAGCTCAGTAAATACATAGTATATACTTTTTATTTTATAATATTGACTTTTTCCTTAAAAACAAAAGTTTAACTTAATTGATATAAAAGATGTGTAGTATTTATGAATTCATCCACTTGAAGCAATCTTTGATTAATTGTTGTGCACTGAGAATAAAATCAATGTTCTTAGAGTAGTCACAAAAAATAGTATTGGTTAGGATAAAGGATTATTGTCGTATATTATAGTGAGAGATGGGAGAATATGAATTGTATTGAATTGAGTGAATAATACAACAGAAAGAGCCTTATATATAGGGTTGTACAAGTGATACAAACAAGCGATCAATTGCTTGGAACAAGTAATTTTTGGCTTTGAGATCTTTCAACCGCTTCGCTCCTAGTTTTGCTTTCTGCACATCTATCATTATAGTGCCGCCTATTGGTTTCGTAATTCTATCGAAAATGACTTGCCAGTACTCCTTGGATCTTAGAAAGTTCCCCATTAACATGCTCCAATAATCATAGTGACCATCAAAACGGGGAATGACTGATTGAATACAGTTCTCCGTGGCCATCATTAATTCACCGTTGCTACAAAAAATAAAACAAACTGAAAAGAAATAGCTACTACTATATTACATTTTTTAACTCAAAAACTCTCTAAAGTGACTCTCTTTTAGAATCTTCCTCTGATACCACTGATACACAAAACAAAGCTGTGTAGTTTACTTTATAGAGGAGTAGAGGAAGATAAAATGAAAGACTTAACTCACGTTTCATTGAAGAAATTGAAGGTCTATAAACTATGAAGTACGGACACGAGTACAGGTGTCGTACCTGGTACCGGTACGAGTTACGGGTACAGCAAATCTTAAAAAACTTAGACATGGGTATGACAAGGGACATATTTAATAAATAAATAAATATATTTATATAATAATATGCATTATGCAAACTCATATTCAAAGAACACTACAAACAAATAAAATTTAATAGTACTTAAAATAAACAAGTCATATCCACAAGAGAAAGGATTGCATCAAATAGAAATACATAATAGAAATCATAGATCCAAATAAAAAAGAAAAAAATAGAAAAATAAGTGCAAGACTACAAACTTAAATAAAATAGTTTAGTTGTTACTCCTTGTTTCTCAATCACGGGAGTGAGAATAGTAGAAGACTGAAGAAGAGAGAATGTCGACGACGAGTCTAGGCCGTGAGTGAGGAGAGTAGAAGACCGATGAGGCAGAGTCCAGGTCGTGAGTGAAAAAAGTAGAAGAGAGAAGGTCGACGACGAGTCCACACCGTGAGTGAGAAGGACTCGACGGGCGAGGACTAGATGGCTGAATGAAAGAGATATGCCCTAGGACTATTCATAAGTTATGATTTGTACTTGGATATCTATTGCTTATTATTATTAATAGAGTTTATTTCATTTGACTTTAGATTGTTGTATGAATAATAAGTATTAATACTAGTTCATCAAGTACGTGACTTGATTGTGGGATGCTAGTAAATAAATAATAATATTATTTATTTGTCCTTAATTATATGTCAATAATCTAGAACTATATTGACATAATGATTAGAGTATGAGTCAGCTGATGACTATATTCCACAAGTCATGGATAAGGAGATATCAAGCTGAACACACTGATACTTGTTAGGGAACAATGTATTGGACAGACCCACTTTGGGACACTGCAAGAAATGTTATATAATGTCATCAGTGATGTTTCCATTAGTGATATCGTATTATCCTCAGACCTAAGATTGTCATGGTTACCAGCATAGGGATTGGTGTGATGGGCATCATCGAACGTTGCTCTTGACCGAGTAATTATAAAGATGATGATCAAGCATACTATAAACTATGTAGAGGTATGTGATTGATCAAGATGAAATCTCACTCTCATATAACGAGAAAAAGATATCTTTGGGCCCCTTAATAAGTATAATTAATGTTTGCATAGCCATGCACAAATGATGTGTCATTTGTATAAGATTAATTATACTTAGAGATCAAGAAATAAAGATTGAACTATACAAGAATGACACTTGCCTGAGTCTTGTGTTCAATCTAGATATCGATAGACAAAAGGAATTAATATATGGCATATCATTTAAGGTTGTGTCGTTTTGACCTTTATACCCTTTGGATAATAGTAATGTTTTACTAGAGACCACTTATTATTTGTGTAATTAAAACGGGCTTTTAATTGCACTCCCAAATAAGTATAAACCTACAGGGTCGCACACCAAAATGACAAGGATCAAAAACGAATTGGGCTTGGTCCTAGTTGGACTCGAGCCTAATACGCTTTATTACTTAGGATTTCTCATTAGGGTTTCCCTTTAAAAAGGGACAACCATTAGCCTCCTTTCTTCAACGAAATTAAAAAAGGCGAAATAGAGAGAACCCTAAAGTTTGCATGCTAGTACACCAAGAAAGGATCCGTTCTCCTTCGTGTGTGCATACCGTAGAGGCATCGTACTTTCTACGCTAAAACGACAGCAACAGAAAGATAAGATCCGCCGTGTTCAAAGGTATGTTTTCGATTATTATTGAACAGCATAAATCTTAGGATTTAATGATTAGTGCAGTTTATTGTGTATGTGATGCATGTTCACTGCCCTAATTCCCAATAGAGAACTCGACGACGATGATAATTCCGTTAAGATGAGAGGAGAGATGTGAGAATGTGTTTGAGCGTGACCTAATTTTGTCGATTGATATTTGGGAGATCTCGTCTCTTAATAACTTAATATACTATTTATAAAATTAATAAAAAGACACCCAAAGTTCATTGCATATTATAAATTGACCCTTTAGATTTTATTTTTCATCCTCCGTGTGTCAAGTACCGTACCCATACCCGTTTTAGCCGTGTCCAATAAAATTTAATATTATTTTTATCGGACACGCCACGTAGCGTGTCCCAACCGTGTCCGACCCGTGTCCATACCCATACCCGTGTCTAAAGGAGTACCCCTAAAAAAATGGAGTACCCATACTTCAGAGTCTATAAATAGGCAATACATCAACCAATAAAACAGCAACCGCTTCTATCACTGGGTGACATGCTTATAAAAAAAGGAGTAACCACTAAACTAAAAACATGGCTTCAACAAGAGCCACAAAAAACTCCTAAATAAAGGAACACATTCTTAAATAGTAGGTCTTCTCCTATTGATCGAATAGGTCAGTACCTCTCTATTTTGAAAACTAACAGCAAATATAAACAGTAATATAGGCCAAAAACAAATTGCGAGTTTCACGAAACGTGAAATATATATCTATATTTATATAAACCGCACTATACTTTCTATTAAAATTATAATATTTTATTTTGAAGTTGCATTCGAATTAAGAGTTACTTTTCTCTTTCTTTGCAAAGCACGTTAAAATTGTTGATATATATATAATATTTCTAAGATTGTTTTTCTTTCTCCTTTTTTGTTTTCATTTGATGATATTTCTATTAATATTAATATTTTTCAGTTGAATAATTGAAAGTCCGATTATTTAACTGGGGTGCATTTTTAGAAGCAAAGAAATTCGCGCATCTCAAAAGTAAAATAATTAATTGGGACGATTCAACTTGTGACAAAGCTTTTAAACATGCAAAATCAATCGACTTCCACGCAACATACCTTTGCCAAATCTGAATCTGTACATCGACGAGCTTGATTCCAAAGCACAAGCAGATTATAACGATGATATTTTCAAAATTTTCTGAGACTGAAGAAGATGACGAAGAAAGCGATTTAAAAAGTAATGATTAAAAGTACCCTAATGTGGCGATTGAGGATATCATCCCTACAAGATCAAATGAAACAAATACGAGGGCGATCCTTTAACAAGGATGATTGTGCGTCGCTAGAATAAAATAACACGATTTTTTTTATTTCCGTGCTAGGAAATATTGATGTAAAATTTTGATCGAAGCTAGCTTGTTTGATATTCCCAAGCAAAGAAATAATTGAACTACAATTCAAAATTGTTTCACTTAAATCTAGTCTGTAGTTTACGTTAATCAAAACATCCCCAACAACTTACATATATACCAGGCAAGATTTAAAAGTGCGAAGCTAGAAACTTTTTTTCCTAATTTGATACACAATTTATACTTCAAATAAATTTTGTAATCTATCATATATAGAAGAGATATTAAAGTGAGTGTGTGATTTGAGGGATATGGTAATAATAGTCTATTTTCATCGTCGAAAATAATAAATTACAAGGATAGTAATTCTTTGGCCAATATTTATGTTTTGCCCCTAAGGCAATAGAATAAAGTAATATATTCTTTCAAAAGTAAAACAAAAAGTAATATATTTCCTGTATCTATTGTTCGCATGGCTCCTGGGATCCATTAGTAGGCGCAAGCCCTATAATATTAGGTCCGATCCTTACATTCTCCACTTGAGTGTAACATATATAGGCTGAGAAAATCCGAAATCCGTCCGTTCGTAAGTTAAATTATACGTCGAGTTTTAATTTAATTTGAGTCGGATTAAATGTGAACAAAATGTTAAACTCGAATTAAATTTTGGCCGAGTTTAAACTTCAACCTAAACTAAGTCCGGCCTGGTTTGGTTGTACTAAGTTATGTTATTTATCCACTCTTGTTGCAGTCTAAACACCATCCTCCATGCATCGCGTCACTTTTACTCAATCATTTAACAATGTTTTAGTTTCTTGGAATAATTTTATTCTATGGTATTTTAAAATTTAGATGTTGTATAGAATATTTTACGATTTTTATACGATATAATGGTTTACAGATGTTTATTAGTAAATACATATATGGTGCGTGCATATAAATCTTAGATGGGCCACGAATTCGGGCCCCAAGCCCGTATTAAATATTGAGTTACGTTTGAGCATATAAGGTAAGTTTTACTTTTTCTGAGTTCAAGCTTGAGTATGCTCAGAATAATTCAAATTGAATAACCCTGAACCCCGACTCATATAACCCAATTTACATAACTAAACTTACACCTACTAAGTGATCATTTTTAAGTCTGTGAATTAGTATTTTCGTATGCATATTAATGAAAAATAATTTAGTAATATATATCTTTGTTTCAAACTCACCGTCAAACACAATTAACTCATAAAACTATATCAGGACACTCATTTAATAGTTCATCCAATAATCACATACAAGTAACCATGCTCACACAAAGTCTCGAGTAGTCATGGTCTTTAACTTATATAATAATTAGTACTCTTGATGTAAAAATACGACACATAATATATACACGGTTCTCTACTTAAATTGATATATTAAAATTCGCGATTTAAGACAAGTTTTGTTTTAAATCATTGTTTCTCATAAAATTAGAACATTTTTCAAAAATGTATACAAAGGTCAAACATCAACTCATAATTAATTAAAGACCTAAAAAATATTTATTACTATATATAATGAATGGCAATAGCCCAATTAGACACAAAACTAATTAATTATTGGTTACTGTAATGGTATGGTATGGTTATTTTCAAGAGTTTAAAATTAAGCCGTGGTATGAACCCTATGGGGTCGCGTAGTGGTTCACTAAGTCCTTGTGAATGATCGATCTATTTAGCAAGAGATCCCAAGTGGCTTTAGTTTTAACAATGGGACACTAATTAATAATGGTATCATATCATAGATTATAACATATTCCTTTAATTTGTAGCTTTTAAGTGTTGGCCATTTTCAATTTAAGCAACCGAAATAATTTTAAAATTTAATTGTTTTATTGTTTGAAAACTTCAAATAAACTTTCGATCAAAATGGAAATACTAATTCAAATATTATAATAATGCGCTTCACACTAATTAATACAATCCGCTATATCTTTGAACACTTATTTTTTCCTCATATAGTTTCAGTTTTAAGAATGAGAATCAAAAAAATCTCAAATTGTCTAATTTCTTCTTGTTAGATCCCATCTTGTAAGTTTGATAGCCTTAACCTCTCTCTTCAATCTTTCAATTTAAGTATCATCACTGAAATAAATCTTCGAGATTTACAAAATATGATTTGTCAAACATACATTATACACTAGACTATTGATTTATACGTAAAATATTTATTTTGCATTGAATGATTTTTCACATGCTAATAACCTTCGCATTTCAATCAGGGTAATAACCTTCGCATTTCAAAAGATCACTCAAGCACTCCAACACTAATCTATTTACGTTAAAATGACATGCACCTCTACCTCTAACTTGAACCACTCTTCTTTCTCCTCTCTTTCTATTTCTACTCTGATTTCAATTTCTTGTTTCTCACGTCTCTTTCTTTATCTACTCTACTTTCAATTTCTTCAACAACTTCCTACCGAAAAGAAAGATTCATTTTATCTTTATTTTATAGATAGGCAACTAGAATATTTATTTCGTTAATTTTTCAATCAAAAAATTTATTTTCTTTTGGAAAAATAAAGAAGAAGAATGGATTAAATTTCAACTCCCTTGAGCTTCATAAATACAACAACCACCAAAATCCTATATATATTTGATTGGTGCAAGACTTAAAAAAAAGATTGGAATTCCGGAGTTGGGCCATTTTTTATGGGTAAAGAGATTTTATTTTTTTCGTCCTGAACAAGTGAAGGGTAAAGAGATTCAAAAAGGTAAAAAAAAGGATTAGGGGAAAACAAGAAATCACAAAGTAGAAAGAAAGGAAAAGGAGAGACCGAGAGAGACAAGTTTAATTGATCTTGAGCTAATATGGAAAAAATGAAGTGTTTTATTCTCCTCTAGGGCATTTTTGGTATATGACACCACGACCCGCGGTTGCAAAAAAAAAAAAAAGATTTTAAATCAATAAATTTAAATCAATTCAATTTTCATACCAAAATAATTTGTAAAAATAAGATCTATAATTTTACAAACTCTATAATTAAAATATAAAAATCTCTCTCGTCTATTTAAAATCATAAACTATTCAAACCACGCCCAACCTGCTAGTCCAAACTCAACATCGCCTCCACTCATCTGCAACACAAAAATAAGAAAAGGGACAGTGCATAACACACATAAATGAAAATTATCTCAACATTATATTTTATAGATAACAAAATATTTCTAACCTCAATCAAGTCAACAAACTCAACCAACCATCTCCTGAACTCATACACCGGTTCCTCTTGGTAACATGTTAAAAACTACCGGACTCACTTTCACCACATTGAAGCTTCTCTCTGAGATTAAACGATGGACTTGTTAGGCATTTTGGCAAGTAAACTTAACCATGTACCAATCAATACAACAGCAAATTAGCCAACAACAACAAATACTAACAATCAATGAGGTCAAATAAAATACACTAAATTCAATCAATGCAACAAATTCAATGTAAATACAAGGAACATGACAACAAAATAAAAATTATTTTAAAGATTTAGTTGCATGTTAAATACAACACCTTGTCTCCAAAATAGCATCATAATTAAACCCCAAGTCCACTATCTCTACCAAAAAGAGCCCACTGGCATGTTTTCTCAAAACCTTTCAAGCCCGCGAATTTCTTCTCTAATTTCTTTCCTTACCTCTTAATTATATATACTACCTATATAAAATAAGTCTTTGATGAAATTAAAATAAAAGAGAAGAAGAAAGCTAGGTAGCCAACCCAGAAAATTCCATGCCAACTCATCATTTCCTTCCTCTAATAAGCTAACACACCTAATTAACCTTGGACACTTAAAAGAACTTGGAATAAAACAAAGTTAAAAAAATACATTAATTAATATAATTTATACCACTATGAAAATATTTAGTGTTACGTACACTATATGTTAATAAATTTTGGATATAATTTAACGGTTAGCCTTAATAAACTGATGAAAAGTTAAAAAAATAATAACTAAAACTTAATTAATAGAAACTTTAGTAACCAATATCCAAACAACATAAAAATTTCATACTCAACACTCAAATAATTTAATCACTCAATACATATATAATTGATAAACCACTTTTACTTTGTCGAATTTTGATATATTATCGTACGTACTTCAATATTGAGACAATCCTGTCAAATTCATAATTTCTTTTTTTCCTTCTAATTTTTGGTAGAATCGACGGGTAACAAAAGCGAATAATAAAATCAGTATATTATTTTTAAAAAATATCTAGATATTGGAATGTATTAAATTTGATCACTATTAATTTACTCCAATATTTCAACTAACAACATTACAATCATAAAATAATTATGACCATAATACCATATTGCAATAATAAAATGATAAAAATTAAAAAAAAAAAAAATATATAAATAAAAAGATGGGAGCTAAGTTGTTACTAAAACAATGGAGTTAGCCAACTAACTAAAGTACCTATTTTATAGGATCACAAAAGTTTTTGTATTTGTATACGAGATAAGTTTATAAAGTCAGCAAATAAATTAGCTAGCCATCTCTTAATTAAAGGATAGCACATAACATTTTTATGCACAATGGGTTGGAGTAACAACATGATATATGGGTCATGAGATTTACATCTCACAGCACTTCGAACATTAATTGCTTTTTTTTAAATATTCGTGACATGGAATTGTATGTTCTTTATAAAAAAAAAAAATTCCAAAGTACCTTATGAATGAATAGAAAAATTCCTTTCGCATACTCTTCAACATGTTTTCAGAAGTGTTACAATTAATATTCGATCTAGAATAACGGAATAAAAAATAGTGATAGTGGATGTTATATTCGTTGACGGTATTGCTGCATGTGCTTGGTTGACTTGCTCCTCCTGTATTATATTGTTTGAATTGGTTGAACTAAAAATTGATACGAATTTTGTGGTTAAACAAAAAATTGATACATGTTTGTACATCTTAGGCATTAAGTTTTAAATTTTTAGTTCACCCACTTCTCAATCGAATTTTTGGATAAAATTTAGTGGAGTTCATCTACTCTTTAGAGATCATCTATTCTCGTGGTGCACCAAATTTTATAAAAAAAATGTAACCATTTACCACCTCAAAGAACGAGAGTCTGTTATTTAATTAAATAAAGGGCTTCCTTTTCTATGTAACTTCATCCTTTTCAAATTTTGTGGCTACTAATCGCATCAAGTATGAAAGTTAACTCTAGTAACTTATGCTATTGCGGTGACCCTTCACTATTAAGGCTTTTGTGGACATCCTATAATTTTTTCCCACAGTTTCCGAATGCCATAGGTCTTTTTAATTTTTTGTAAATGGTTGGATCCTCCAACTTACAAGTTGTATAGCAATAATCAATACATGGAAAAGAAAATAAAAGATTAAAAGACGATAAATGAAGAACGATAGAATTAGTATGAAGTGCACTGTTTTAATGATTGCAGTCCAAAGGTTTATATTCAACTAAATATAATGACATGTTATTATGTAATGCAACGACAATTAAAATTTATGAAGCGCTGAAGATCCACTATTTTATAATGAAAGTTTATGATACAATTAAGAGAACACCTATTATATAATTACATATATAATCAATCTTAGTCTAGCCATTAATTTGATAATTTATAATTAACTGTCGGAAGCTCCAAAAAAATAGAACCACTTTTCATATAGATCTAAGCTAGATAACATCATTATATAGTAAATTTATTCTGCTGAAATACATAACTAACAGAGCCGGTTCCGACTATTTTGAGGCCCTGGGCGAAACTTTTAAGGGTGCCTTTTTATATATAAATATATTAATTTTTTAAACTAAAAAAAATAAATTAATTTTCTTTTTCTCTTATAAATAAATTTATTAATTTTTTAAACTAAAAAAAATAAATTAATTTTCTTTTTCTCTTATAAATAAATTTTTTAGTTTTTTAAATTAAAAATAAATTATTTTTGTTTCACTGATAAGAGTTCACATACTACAAAAACTCACTACAATTGCAAAGAATCATGCAAAAACATTCTAATTAAATATTTAATTCTATTATTATTTCGAAAATCAATATGAGTGAAAGAACAAATATTGGTACCCCTTAATTCTCTTATATTATGAGTAAATTGAGATTGAATATGAAAAAAAAAAAAAAAAATCAAAGAAGAGCTAAAGATGTCATTTCCTACACGTCGTTAGAGCTTTTGAAACTTTTTTCTTGAAAATTTGCATTATTAATTTTTTTTTCTTTTTCAATATATGTATTTATGTGTTTATATATACATATATATAAAGAAATAAAATATTAGTGTGCCCCTCTTAATTTTTGGGCCCTGGGCGGTTGCCCTGCCAGCCCTGCCCCAGGGCCAGCTCTGATAACTAATAAACCTTTTGTCAGCATTTTTTATTGGTGGATTCTAATATATTGTGCTTCATTCTTCAAAATTAGACAGGTTTTGAATGTATTGCTTTTATCCATCGTCAAGCATGGTGAATTCCTAGTTTCTTCTTTTTTCTGACTTTTCAAGTAGAAGAAATAGATGAAAACAAAGCGAGCAAAAAAACAGGCATATTAATTTTTTAAACATTCCGATATTGAAGTTAATTAAATTTTATAACTATTAATTTACTCCAATATCTTAATTAATTAACTAACATTACAATTATATAACAATTAATGATTGCAATACTAAATTAAATAATAAAACAATTATAAAAATGTAATCTTTCTATTAAATGAAAGATATATAAATTAAATGAAAGGAGCTAAGTTGTTACTAAATTATTAAGCTTGCTAACTAAGCACCTATACAGGAAACAAATTAGCGATCTCAATTAAAGAGATAGCACATAGCATTTGTATGCACGATGCGTTGGATTGAAGTTAGCAACATGCATGATGGTTCATGAGATTTTCATCTTACTACACTGAAATGACAAGCCTAGACAATTATATTTAAAGTGCGCCTTAAATTATTTGCTTTCTAATATTTTAGCCATGTCTTTAAAAAGCAAAATTCCAAGGAGAAAGAAAATCAGTGTAAGGGGCAAAAAAAGAAAATCATAATGGGTCATGAGATTTACATCTTATAACACTTAAATGACAATTGCTAGACAAGAATATTTGAAGTGCACCGTAAATTATTTATTTTTTAATATTTGTGACATGATTATTTTTAAAAAAAGAAAACAAAATTCCAAGGAGATGGAAAATTAGTGTAAGGGGCAAAATAAGAAAATCATATTAATTATTAATACTTATGTTCCTTGAAGATTGTTTCGATTTTTGCTTTATTACCTGGTTTTTAGGGTCATACATGCGCAAAAAACTAAATGTTAGGGGACCATGGTGAAATTCAAAACAAACTTCAGGATACACAAATGTTGTTCATTATTGTAAATTAGGGTATACCCATGCCATCCGGCACGGTAAATTAAATAAGAACTGATAATAAGATAAAAAGAAATAACGTGTAATGAATCTAAATCGACAAATTTATGTTCAATATATCTTCATGCTAGAAAAACTAAAAGTAGACCGGATTGGACCGACTTGTTTTTAATTTTTAAAGAAATTTTTAATCATAATTTTTTTTATCTTATTTTGATCTTGGCAAAATAAGTTTTTAACAAATTAAACTCAAGGCCTTATGGGAAAATAATTCAATTACGTCTGTTGGTATGATTTGAAAATAGTTTAAAAATTTGACTGATATATTGTTATCATTCCTAAAAAGGACATACTGAGATGACCAATAATGTATGAGCACATAAAGTACATCCTTAAATGTTATTCAATAATTTATTTATTTTTTTTACATAATTCTATATTCATGATGGATCTCATTTAATTGATATTGATTAGTAAATTTTAAATATTAAATTTTGAATTTTTTATTTTAAGTTATGACATTTTTAATATAGAAAAAATGATTGGTGTGTAAAAATTTATTGTGTGCATATTATTAGTGTTAAATGTTACTCAATAATTTATTTATTTTTACATAATTCTATAGTCATGATGGACCTTGTTTAATTGATCTTGATTAGTAGATTTAAATATTATTTTTTTATTAAATTTCTTGATTAGTATATTTTAAATATTAAATATTAATTTTTTTTATTTTAAGATGAATCTTGTTTAATTGATCTTGATTAGCATATTTAAATATTATTTTTTTATAAATTTTCTTCATTAGTAGAGTTTAAATATTAATTTTTTTATTTTTTATTTTAAGTTATGACATTTTTAATGTAAAATAAAATTATTGGTGTTAAATATTACTTAATAATTTTTATTTTTTTACATAATTTTATAGTCATGATGGATCTTATTTAATTAATCTTGATTAGTAGATTTTAAATATTAAATTTTTATTAAATTTTGAATTTTTTATTTTAAGTTATGGAATTTTTAATATATAAAAAATTATTGGTGTGAGTGTTTTAACTTTAATGTGACATCTTGATATGTGTATAAAATTCATCCAGTGGAGTAGAGTTAATGCACACCATAATATGTAT
Source organism: Lonicera japonica (assembly GCA_021464415.1). Classification (NCBI taxonomy): domain Eukaryota; kingdom Viridiplantae; phylum Streptophyta; class Magnoliopsida; order Dipsacales; family Caprifoliaceae; genus Lonicera; species Lonicera japonica. Next base: position 37,040 of record JAKCWG010000619.1, on the reverse strand, counting down.
ATTTTCAACCATTAGATTTTTATACTTTTTAAGAATAAATTTAGTCAAACTTGATATTTTATAATATAGATAATGTATATCTTTAAATGTTATGCAATAATTTTTCTTGATTTTTTTTGCATAATTATATAGTCATGATGGATCTTGTTTAATTGATCTTGATTAGTAGGTTTTAAATATTAAATTTTTATTAAATTTTGAATTTTTTATTTTAAGTTATGGCATTTTTAATGTAGGCAAAATTATTAGTATGTGAGAGTTTATTATGTGTATATTATTGGTATGAGTGTTTTAACTTTGATGTAACATCTTAATGTACGTATAAAACTCATCTAATGGTGTAGAACTAATGCACACCATAACATGTGTATTTTTAACCATTAGATTCTTATATTTTTTGGAAAAAAATTTAGTCAAAGCTGGTGTTTTATAATATAGATATGCCATTATATTTGTAATGTTTTATAACTTTTTCTTGAATTTTTTTATACATAATTTAATAATCGCAATGGATCTTGTTTTGTAGATATTGATGAACATATTTCAAATATATAAATTTTATTAAAGTTGACTTTGTAAATTTAAAGTTATGGCATTTAAAAGTTTTTTAAAAATTTGATGAGAGAGAAATGTTGTAGAAAAGTAGAGAGATGTAAGAGTTATATTTGTGTATATGTTTAGTGTGTGAGTAAATGTTATGTTGATTTGACATCTTGTTGTGAGGTACAAAAATGATCTAATGGTCTAAAAGTGTTAACACCATTACAAATTAATATGAGACGTTTGATTGATTTATTATTTTATTGTAAAAAATCCTTGTTTTATAATATAGATATGCCATTATATTTGTAATGTTTTATAACTTTTTCTTGAATTTTTTTATACATAATTTAATAATCGCAATGGATCTTGTTTTGTAGATGTTGATGAATATATTTCAAATATATAAATTTTATTAAAGTTGACTTTGTAAATTTAAAGTTATGGCATTTAAAATTTTTTTAAAAATTTGATGAGAGAGAAATGTTGTAGAAAAGTAGAGAGATGTAAGAGTTATATTTGTGTATATGTTTAGTGTGTGAGTAAATGTTATGTTGATTTGACATCTTGTTGTGAGGTACAAAAATGATCTAATGGTCTAAAAGTGTTAACACCATTACAAATTAATATGAGACGTTTGATTGATTTATTATTTTATTGTAAAAAATCCTTGTTTTATAATATATATATATATATATATATATATATAGTATAGAGAGATATAGGGGCAAAACTATGATGCGGATGGAGGGGGGGGTCAAAGTTACAACTATAATATATAATTATTTTTTTCCAAAACAGGTAAAACAAGATAAAAAAAAAGTAAATTAATAATATGGAAAATATTTGAATGCAAACACAATACTTGAAATCTTTCATACTATCCAATTAAAACAAGGAATACAATTTCAAATTATAATAACATTCTACGAGGTTTCATTTTTTGAAAATATTGCAAGACTACTTCGTTCTTGTATAATCTTGTTGTACAACGTAATTCCCAAACAATCATTCATAAATTCATTTCACATTTGATTACATAGTGCATTATTGATGATCTTCATCATTGAAAATGTTCTTTTAACACTTGCTGTTGCAATATGTAGAAGTAAACCAATTAACTTCATGAGAAAATAGACTAATGGATAACCAATAGGTTTGACTGCTTTCACTCTTTTTTTGAGCAAGCTCACCAATCCCTACAAATTAGAAAAGTCATCATTAGACTTTACATGCTATCTATAGTCTTGTAATTGATCCTCAAGTAGCATAAGATCTACTAGTAAAAAATTAGAGGGATAGAACTTTTAATTATTATAAAAAACCCCGGACTTTTTATAAACCATATGATTATTTTTCAACTTTATTCATATTATATATAAAAAAAAAATTCAATAAGATAGGGAGAGAGGAGGGGAGGGGGGTTGTTTTCAATTGACCCTCCTAGCCCTAACTACAGTACCACTAGATATATATATATATATATACACTTTGTGAATGGAAGAAACAAAAACATATAAATTTATTTTTTAAAAAGATTTTTCTAAGGGACAATTAAAAAAAAGGTCTTATTAGAGAAATATTTTCACACTAAAGCCAATGAATAATTTTTTGTAAATAAAGGGCCTATTTTTTATTTTATTAATAATATGACATGTGTTTTTTTTTTATTATAAAATGACATCCCAACCCTTAAAATAAACTAAAAAATACCAATATGCATTAAAATATGGATTGCAATATGAACTTTACAGTTGATATTTCACTGCAATATGAACTTTGCAGTCCATATTTTATCGCAATATGAACTTTGCAATCCATATTTTTGGTGCAAAGTTCATATTACAGTCCATATTTTACTGCAATGTGAACTTTGTAGTCCATATTTCTAATGCAAAGTTCATATTGCAGTCCATATTTCATTGCAATATTCATATTTTTTGTGCAAATTTCATAAAGAGGGGGTAATTTAGGTAATATATAACATGTTTTTATTAATTAAATGATATTTAAATTTATTCAAATACCTTCATTTAAAATATAAAATAAAATAGGCCTCTTACACTATTTACCAATTAAAAATAGGCCCTTCATTCAAAAAGATATTATTCATTGGAGTTTTGGTAAAATTCAATGTGTAGTAAGACCTTCTACCTAATTTTTAGTTTTTCTAAAGCAACAATATTCCTGAAGTATAATGTACATCTATATATCTAGGAGTGGGAAAAGGTATCATTTATAGCCTATCAATTCATACCAAATTGAATCATTACCAAAATATACCAAAATTTGGTAATGGCACAATACCGAATTATTTTGGCACAGCACCAGTACTAAAACTCATTATCGACGGTATACCATATTCGTACCAAAATTTTGGTATAACCACTGTATACCGTACCATACCAATTATACCATTATACCAAATACTAAAATAATACCAAATTACCCATACCCCACAACTTAGATGAACCAAGTTGAAGGGTCTAGATCTAACAATCCATTTCTCTCTTTATCTAATTTAGAGATAAAAATGCAATAATTATTATTATGTGGTGAAATTCTTTCCTTTCTATTGATGAATATAGTTAGGGTGGCTCAACGCTAGCAGATAGAGGACAGACCTTCTCATAATTTCATTAATTATTTTAGATTAAATTTTGAACTAGATCTTATCATGGTTATTGTTCATTAATATCAAAAGTCAAAACAACAATAATTTTTCTCAAAACTATTCTTCTCATAGAAAAATTGCAACTGGGCTCCTTAGTTTCAAATTATGAGAAGAATCCTTTTTATTGATCCTAAAGATTATTTAATACAAATTTTGTTCATAGTAATAATAACTAAAAAGCTACAAGTCCAGATGGAGCGCTCTTCTAGTATGTGTAGTCTGTTTGGGCGCTAGTGTGGTACTATTATTTACGTGCACTTATTTTTGTACGTGCACTGCCCAGTCCATTTGAATATCAAAGTTTTGTGTTAAAAGAATTGATTACTTTACTGTTCTTGAATATGAGATTTGTGTGCTTGAAGAATTAATTAATATATTGTTGACATGTGATGACATTGTTAATTTGTTGTAACTGTTTGCAATGCTACTAGACTATCCACTGCTTTCAGTTTTCATTTTTTTTGCCTTTTTTTTTTGGGATTAATTTTTTGTTACATACCATACCATACTGTTCCATACCAATATTTCAGTATACCAAAAGTTTTAGTATGGCAATGGTAATAAATTTTTTCATATCAAATTTTCAGTACGATACACTACACACTTGGTATGGTACAGTATTGTACCAAATCCACCCCTACATCTATCATATATGCATCATTTGCTTTTGTAAAAATAAAAATTATTTTGGCAATTATAAGGATGACAAAATGCTCAACCTAACAAATTTCAACCAACTTGACCTTAATGGGATATGTATTATTTTTTCAATTGGGTTAAGTAGGAGTTTTAAAATATAAATGCAGTTCAGGTTTTATTTAGGTAAATTTAGCCTTTTGAATCCAAACGAACCCTTATATACTGTTTTATATATTTATATATATCCGTATAATCGGAGTGGATCCTAAGAAGACCATCCCTCACCTTATCTGTGTGGACTGCATTGCATAGCTAAAATATGCGTCCAAACACTTTTTAAATGAAAAAAAAAGGGGGAAAACACAATTACTTCTCTCCTTAACCCTTTCGACCCTTTTCCTACGAGCGAACTCCACTGCCGGCGATTCCCCTCTCTTTGTACTCGATACCTTCTTTACTTAACTCATATTATCTCTCCCCCAAATCACTGCTTTATCTCCCTAATACGGTCTGGAGGGCCAAAAATATATCTAGAATCCGAGCTTCCATCAAAGGTCTGAGCTCCACTTAAGATTCGAGCTCATCTTAAGTCTAAGCTCCTATCACTGACGGGCACATGACACATGTCAGCACCGGAATGAATTATGGAGGAGACACTTATCATCAATAAACCACCAACCCACTTACCACCATTTTCTTCCACTCATCTAAATCATGGGGAGTGGCCCTTATCATTAACTCAACTTGTAAAGCTAATTCCTTACATCTATGAAAGGACTAGCTATCAATCAACGAGAGGAACCAACAGTGAAAGAACTCACCAAAACTCTATCTATCTATTAATTACTCTCTCTTTTGTAACTACCATTTTTATCATCAATATAAATACCAACACCATTGCCAAGAGCGGACATACACCAAACCCTCCATCCATGCATTAAGGGAACCACCCTACCAAAAATCCTATGTCCCTCACGTGTGTGTACTTGTTTCTATTGACTATTATCATTGTTGTAGGCTTCAATTTATTTACCCAAAATTGTTTACCTTATATGGTCTTTCCCCAATCTTCCCCGCAAGGCACCGTGTGAGAACCCTCAAATGTGGCCCTCGGGTCGCAACCTATGATTGAGAGCCTAAAACATCAAAAAAAGCTTCGTTGTTCGATTTGCTTCTATTTAGTGATAAATCATATCGTGTGACCTATTATCATAATCTAGATGAAGGAGGTTTCAGAGTTGCCAGTACATTTTACGAGAAAACGGACAAAAGGAGGTGTGTGGGGAGAAAGGCCATAGACAAGCCTTTTCCTAACACGGTTATCTGCGAAACCAAGATTCTATAGGCTTCGGGGATTATATTATGGATTGGGAAGGTGTTGAGCACATGTTCTTCCCTTTCAGTCTCTAGTGGTATTTATATATTTATTCTATGTTGAAAAACTTAGATACTTTTACTGATATTCTACTACTTTTTAGAAATATCTCATGAAAACATGATTTTGGAAAAAAACGGGAAAAATGATGAAAACATTGTATTCTGTAATCCGATGTTCGGTTTTGTCAAATCTTCTTTTACTAATGTCAAAAGTTTATCTTTAATTTTGAAAACTTGAGATTGATTAAGTATTGTTCCCTCAGATAATAATATCAATTATCTCGTTCGTTTAATTTAGAAAAGATCGGATCTTATCAAAATTTATTTGATATGGAATTGAACTCTTAAGGAGAGTATATCAGATACATTACAGTCTATATAGAAAACAGAATGTGTCCAAGTTTAATTCCTAAGTAAGCTTTATTAGTCCGGGTTCTAAAAACTTGGTTTTATCCAAATAATAAATAGCCTTACTTCTTCTGATTTTGCAAATGATTTTATCAGGGTTTTGTAAAGTTGTCTTATTTGAAAATCATAGAATATTGGTAACTCGACAATAAATTTATTCAACTAAAAAGTGGACAGAACAACAAATTTTAACAAGTCTATATCTAAGAAAAAATTAATTTAAATAATCACGATAAAACAAGTACACAAATACGTAATTAAATCCTAGAAAAGACTTTGGTTACTTTCCCAACGATATATATAAGAATGAAAGAAAGAAAATATAATACGGCAGAGGAAACCTCCGACAGATACTAGCTTTCTTTCTTCAAATATTTTCGAGAATTTGATTTCTGAATATAACACTTCCAGTGTCGAGAATGGACTCGGGAATTCCTAAGAAATTAGACGAATATATAAAAGCAAACTTAAAGACATTAGAAAATCAAAAAATTAGATAAAAAATATAGGAATTTTAGTGTAAAAATCCTATCCTTAAACTCTTGGGGGTTACAAGCCTTATTTATAGTACTAGAGAGAGTTTGTCGTGCGACAAACCACAACAATGTGCAGTTTGTCATGCGACAAATGTCTCTATGTCACAAGACAAATGGCTAAACTTATGTGTCAAAAACTTAGTGGTCTATGTTTAAGAAACTTGTCACGCGATAAAGCTAGGTTTGTCGTGCAACAAACCTAACTACTAAGCCCATTTGTCATTCAGCAAACTCTCCTCAAAACAGTTTCTAGTCTAAGAGTGAGTTCCGAACTCCAAGTGCAACTTTTGAAACTTTTAGGGTTCTTGCGAGGGTCAAGAATGAGGGTATCTATAGACCCTCTCGACTTAAGCTCCTTGCTTACAAGGAATTGAGGCGCCTAGAAGAGACCGTGATTTATTACTCCTGCCAAAATTCTAAGAATATAAGCAGACCTTACCTGCCAAAACAAAAGCTTTGTGATTGTCTCTAGGAGAGCTTGTACGTATAAAAGAAAAAGGTTTTGTTGTTGCCTCCGGGGACAACTTTCATTGCCTCAAAAGAGGGCTTCCATGACCTATAAAAAGGACTTACATTGCCTCTAAAGAGGGCTTTTCATTGCCTCTCTAGGAGGGCTTGTGCGATCTGCTATTGAATTTTGTTCTTTGTATTAGCAACTTCTTCAACTGATGAGGGGCTATAGAGAGTGAGAGAACTCTCTGAGGGTGAAAAAAGCTCATTGGGAGTTTTTTTTTATTCGTATTGAAAGTTCTCTATTCTGGGAATTTTGAAAACTTGTTTTTATGAAGTTTATTTACTCATTGTAGTGATCGATCATATCCACCAAATTACATCAATAAATTTACCATTAATTGTTAAAAAGGAGAATTCATTTTTACTTAAAAAATAAGTGACTTTTTCTTTATATCCTAACTGTATGTATCTAACTTCGTCCTTTTCATATTTATTGGGTACTAGTGACATCAAGTACTAGTTCAGTTAGCTCTGGTATATCTTACTATTATGGTGACCCTTCACCTTTAAAGTTTTGACTTTTGATGGACATTCGATAATTTTGCTCACAATTTTTTGAAAGGTGACGATAAATGCATCCCCTTTTGTTGTCACTAACATCCACTATACCTTACGCCCTCCACTTTTTAAAAATTTATCACAAACACTCCACTCCATCACCTTTTAACTTAATAACCATAATTATGTTACTCCCCCGTCATTGAGATAGTATCTTCATTGGTACTCGCTCGACATTGAGCATTTCAAATTTCATTAATAACTTTAGGTATGGCCCATTTCTTTAGATATATTTGTCTAATTTATAGTGAGTAAATGTATTAATACTCTCCCGTAATTGGGAAAGTATATTCATTGGTACTCGCTTAACATTGAACATCTGAAACTTTAGCAATAACTTAAGTTACGACCCATTTTTTGAAACATACTCGTATAATTTATGGTGAGTAAATGTGGTAAAACTCTCCCGTCATTAGGAGAGTATCTTCATTGTTACTCGCTTGACATTGAGCATCTGAAACTTAAACAGATATGTGGCTATGAATTTTTTCCCTTTTTTTTAGAAGAGATTTATATATATGCATTTTTTTCGTTTGTTTTTTTCTTTCGTTTTAGAATATATATGTGTGTGTGTATGTGTGTGTATGTATATATGTATGTATGTTTTGAATATATATATACATATACACTATATGTATGTTTTGAAGACGAATGAGAATGAGGAAGAGGAAGAATCCATATTCTTTTGTTTACGAATCTATATATACTTATGTATATATGTCTATTTTGAAGAAGAGGATGAGAAGGAGGAGGAGGAGAAGAAGAGGGCGGTGAGGGGGTGGTGAAAAATTGTAGTATTATTTTATTGTGATTAATGATTAATTAATTAAGTTAATTAATAGTTAACATTTGGATAAAAAGGTGAAATGATAAGAACAAAGTTTATTTTAATATTAATAAAAATTTTAAAGGGTACTAGCGACAACAAAATGGGGTACTTTTGACACCACCCTTTTTTGAACCGGATATGGGTCAAAAATACCCTCCATGTTGGAATCCTTTTTGAAAAAAATTCATCGAATATTAATTTCCTAGGAATGAGGGCCTGTTTTTAAATTTTTGTAGAGTAAGCTCCCCGACTATAAATTGTGCTTTAAAATATGTTTTGGTTAAAATTGTGTTTTGTAAGATTTTAATTTCGCATAAAATTTTATTTTGTACAAGCTCAACATTGCAATTCAAAAAATTTAATGTAAATTTGTTTTGTGTGATATGATTTTATTTTTTATCTCGTATATTTTTATGTATCACTCATGTAACTCTAAATAATATTAAATAAACCATAATATTAATGTATTAAGAAATAAGGACCGTAAACTTAACTTTGCAAAATCTAAAAAAAAATATCATGTGTATTTTTATCAACAAATTGGTAGCTTGTTGAAATAAAATTAAAGCACCGTTAATTAAGAATTTAGACATATTAAACAGTTAAAAATATTTAGTGAAAACTTAATTTTTCATGATACCATAAAAACTTACGATTTGAAAATTAATTACAAAAATATTATTCCCTAATTTTTTTTGTAATTTTTTTTTTCAAATAGGCCCTATTTTCTAATATCCAGCATAGAAAAATGTACAAGTTATGTAGCATTAATTGACACGTAGGAAAGTGAACAGTTACATGAAAGGACAAAAACTAAAGAATGAAAGATAAAGTAGAAAGTGTTGAAAAAGAAATTTGAAGATGCTAATGGGAAATGAGACAAAAGATTTTGTGTGAAAAAAAATTTATAAAAAATTTAGGTAATGATAATTTTTATTTTTTTTGAAATAAGGGCCTCTTTTTTAATATTTTTTTCTGAAATCAGGGCATATTTATCAATTATGTTTTAAAATAAAAGTTTTGAACAAAATTGTGTTTTGTGCAAACTAAATTTTGCAATCCAAAAAATTTAATGCAAACTGATTTTGCATGATTTGTTTATATTTTTATGTGTCACTCAAGTAAACTCTAAGATAACGTCAAATAAAACCAATGCATAGTAATGTATTACAAAATAAATAGTGCAAACTTAATTTGGCACGATACCATAAAATATTATAATTCAAAAATCTACTATAAAGTTAATTAACGTTGCATTCTTTTTACAGTTTGGTCAAATATATGCCCTTAATTTATAACAATATTATTATTTGATTCTTTTGCATAAAACTTTCAAATATGTCATATTTTCCAATGTCCCATTAAACTTATTATTATAATGATTGCAGTCCAAATTTAGTTTTTGTTTAACTAAGTATAATATAAAACCATTTACATATAATGAAGCAATGGAGAATATTTTTGTAAAGAAAGTTTACGATGCAATCCATAATCTAGAGAATACTTTGGTAAAGAAAGTTTGTGATGCAATCCATGATCAAATTGTAATTGTTGACGGTTAATTTCACAATTCACACTACTTAATCATAATCAGATTCATGATCAAATTCTTATAGTTGCCGTTAATTTCACAATTCAGTATTATCATAGTAGTAGCACAGTATAGTACCAAAAACCCAATCACCTTTACGTTAAGTTAATTAATAAACTAATAAAATTTATGAAAAAATAAAGATTCTAAAAATTGCTCATCATCATTCACCATTGGGTAAATTCTGTTAAATACAAAAGGGTCATTTGAGTTTTGGGTACCAAAATTCTACATTTTTTTGGACTTAAGGTACCAAAGTTTCTATTAATTAGGTCTTGGGTTTTCAACTTTTTGTCAGTTGAGCAAGACTGGCAGTTAAATTACATCAAACGATACTGTAACACACCTAAAATGATCTCAAGGGATAAAACACTTTATTTTGTTCATATTTGCACAAAATTTATTGAACTCACTTCTTTCACATTCTAGGTACCATCTCTGTTCCATGGACATACATAACTTCTGTGTACAAATCTAGGATGGCTAGCTTGATATGCTTTTTGACAGTAATTAATTTTGAACCTTCTATTGGGATCATTTTGCTTTTCTAGCTTGATTAGTGAACTTTGTTGTATATGCTTAGTTTATATTTTAAGTTAAGATGCTTTATTTTTCTTTACTCCTTTAAAGGACTTTTAGTTTGCTCAGTTGCTTTCTTTTTCTAATCAATTTAAGGACTTTTTGTAAACTTAGGGGGCATGCTTTGAAGTTCCATGTATCTTTTTTTGTTATTTATGGGAGCATTCTTTTCCGGGTTTTCTAGTTATAAGATTTATTAAAAAAAAAAATCAGGTTTCATTCAATGCACATGCTCTGTGTAAATAGGATAGAGTGTTAACGAACAGAGCCGGTCCTGGCCTATTTTAGGCCCTGGGCAAAATTATAAAATAATGCCCCTCTTATAATAAATATATTATTTTTTTATATATTAAAAAAACCAATTAATTTTTGTATTCCACCAAAAACACATTACAATTAAAAATTGAAAGTGCTTACAAACTTCATTTTAAAATATACGAGTTTACATGTCTTCAAAACCAATACAACGGTAATTCAAGCACTTGTGTGCTACATCTTCAACCTTCATGTGCATTTTCATCTTCCAAAAAGCTTCTAGATGCTCTAAAATGAGGCTAAGAGGGCAATAGAAAATTGCAAAAGAAAAAGCTGAAGATTGAAGAATAATAAAAGAATAGGCATAGGTCTGTTTTTCTTAATTTTGGTCAATGAAAAATAGGCAAAGATGAAGAGACTGACTTTGGAAATTTGCGTCATTTTATTGGAAAGTTACCTTATTAAATAAAGATTTTTGGAAAGATATTTTATTTATTTAATATTTTTTTTAATATATACTTATTATATTATGTTGTATATTTATATACATATACAAAACAATTAGTGCCCCTTCTTATTTTTGTGCCTTGGGCGGTCGCCCTGCCTGTCCTGCCCCAGGACTGGCCCTGTTAACGAATAAAGTAGTAAGTATAATTAGCGCCGTCCGAATTTTAAGGTAATAACCTTCGCACTTCAAAAGATCACTCAAGCGCTCCAACAATAATCTATTTACGTTAAAATGACACCTCTACCTCTAACTTGAACGACTCTTCTTTCTCCTCTCTTTCTATTTAGACTCTGCTCTCAATTTCTTGTCTCTCACGTCTCTTTCTTTATCTACTCTGCTTTCAATTTCTTCAATATCTTCTTACCTAAAAGAAAGATTCATTTTATCTTTATTTTATAGATAAGCACCTAGAATATTTATTTCGTTAATTTTTAAATCAAAAAAATTATGTTCTTTTGGAAAAATAAACAAGAAGCATGGATTAAATTTCAACTCCCTCTTGAGCTTCATAAATACCACAACCACCAAAATCCTATATATAAATTTGATTGGTGAAAGACTTAAAAAAAAGATTGGAATTCCGGAGTTGGACCATTTTTTATGGGTAAAGAGATTTTATTTTATTTTTGTCCTGAACAAGTGAAGGGTAAAGAGATTCAAAAAGAAAAAAAAATGGATTGGGTGAAAACAAGAAATCACAAAGTAGAAAGAAAGGAAAAGGAGAGACCAAGAGAGACAAGTTTAATTGATCTTGAGCTAATATGAAAAAAATAAAGTGTTTTATTCTCCTTTAGGGCATTTCTGGTATATGACACCTCGACCCGCGGTTGCAAAAAAAAACAAAAAAAAGATTTTAAAACAATAAATTCAAATCAATTCAATTTTCTTACGAAAATAATTCGTAAAAATACGATCTATAATTTTATAAACTCCATAATTAAAATATAAAAATCTCTCTCGTTTATCCAAAATTATAAACTATTTAAACTGCACCCAACCCGCTAGTCCAAACTCAACACTGCCTCTGTTCATCTATAGCACAAAAATAAGAAAAGGGACGGTGCATAACACACATAAGTAAAAATTATCTCAACATAATATTTTGTAGATAACAAAATATTTTCAACCTTAATCAAGTCAACAAACTCAACCAACCATCTTCCAAACTCATACACTGGTTCATCTTGGTAACATATTAAAAATTACTCACCTCACTTTCACCACATTGAAACTTCTCTCTAAACTTAAATGATGGGCTTATTAGGCATTTTGGCGAGTAAACTTAACCATGCACTAATCAATTTAACAGCAAATTGCCAACAACAACAAATATAATATTAACAATCAGTGAGGTCAAACAATATATACTAAATTCAATCAATGCAACAAATTCAATGTAAATACAAGGAACATGACAACAAATTAAAAATTATTCTAAAGATTTACTTGCATGTTAAATACAACACCTTGTCTCTAAAATAGCATCATAATTAAACCCCAAGTCTACTATCTCTACCAAAAAGAGCCCACTGGCATATTTTCTCAAAACCTCTCAAGCCCGCGAATTTCTTTTCTAATTTCTTTCCTCACCTCTTAATTATATATATTACCTATATAAAATAAGTCTTTGATGAAATTAAAATAAAAGAGAAGAAGAAAGCTAGGTAGCCAACCCAGAAAATTACATGCCAACTCATCATTTCCTAATTCCTCTCATAAGCCGACAGACCTAATTAACCTTGGACAGTTGGACACTTTTAAAGAACTTGAAATAAAACTCACGAAGTATACAAAATACATAATTAATATAATTTATACCACTATAAAAATTTGGAGTGTTACGTACATTGTATGTTAATAAATTTTGGATATAATTTAACGGCTAGCCTTAATTAACTAACGAAAAAGTTAAAAAATGATAACTAAACCTTAATTAATAGAAACTTTAGTAACCAATATCCAAACAACATAAAACTTTCATACTCAAAACTCAATTAATTTAGTCACTCAATACATATATAATTGATAAACCAATTTTGATATATTATCCTACGTATTTGAATATAGAGACAATCTTGTCAAATTCTTAATTTCTTCTTTTCCTTCTAGTTTTTGGTAGAATCAACGGGTGACAAAAGTGAATAATAAGAAAGGTATATTATTTTTAAAAAATATCTAGATATTGGAATGTATTAAATTTTATCACTATTAATTTACTCCAGTATTTCAAAACATTACAATCATTAAATAATTATGACCATAATACCATATTGCAATAATAAAATGATAAAAATTAAAAAAAATGAAATATATAAATGAGAAGATGGGAGCTGAGTTGCTACTAAAACAAAGGAGTTAGCCAACTAACTAAAGTACCTATATTATAGGATCACAAAAGTTTTTGTATTTGTATACGAGATAAGTTTATAAAGTCAGCAAATAAATTACCTAGCCATCTCTTAATTAAAGGACAGCACATAACATTTTTATGCACAATGGGTTGAAGTAACAATATGATATATGGGTCATGAGATTTATATCTCACGGCACTTCAAACATTAATTATTTGTTTTTAAATATTCGTGACATGGAATTGTACGTTCTTTTAAAAAAAAATTCCAAGGAGACAGAAAATATTTCTAAAGTACCTTATAAATGAATAGAAAAATTCCTTTTGCATACTCTTCAACATGTTTACAGAAGTGTTACAATTATTCGATCCAGAATAACGGAATAAAAAATACTGATAGTGGATGTTATATTCGTTGAGGGTACTGCGTGCTTGGTTGACTTGCTCCTCTTGTATTATATTGTTTGAATCGTTGCATTTTTTTGGTTGAACTAAAATTGATACGAATTTTGTGGTTAAACTAAAAATTGACACGTGTTAATTTGTACATATCATAGGTGTTAAGTTTTAGATTTATATATAGTTCACCCACTTCTCAATTAAATTTTTCGATAAAATTTAATGGAGTTGATCTACTTTTTAGAGATCATCTACTCTCATGGAGTAGCAAATTTCATAAAAAAAAATGTAACCATTTACCCCTCAAAGAGAGGGAGTCTGTTATTTAATTAAAGAAAGGGCTTCTTTTTCTACGTGACTGTATATATCTAACTTCATTATTTTCAAATTTTATTGCTACTAATCACATCAAGTATATATGAAAGTTAATTCCAGTAACTTATGCTATTGTGGTGACCCTTCACCATGGACATCCTATAATTTTCGTCGACAGTAAGAATGCTGTAGGTCTTTGTAATTTTTTTTAAAAGGTTAGATTCTCCGACTAATATTATGTATATACAGAGACAAATGTACAAGTTATATAGCAATAATCAATACATGGAAAAGAAAATAGACGATAAATGGAGAAGAGTAGAAAAAGTGTAGGAAAACAAATTTGAAGCTGCAAACAGGAAGAAAATTTTAATGGTTAAACACACTGTTTTAATGATTGCAGTGCAAAGGTTTATATTAAACTAAACATAATGATATGTAATATATTATATATGTAATGCAACGAATTAAAGTTTATGAAGCAATGAAAACTATTTTGTAATGAAAGTTTATTATACAAGAGAACACCCACTACATTATCATAATCAATTTTAGTCTAGTCATTAATTTGATAATTTATAATTAACTATCATATACTCCAGAAAAATAGAACCACTTTGCGTAATATAAATCTAAGCATTAGATGGTAAATTTATTCTGCTGAAATACATAACTGATCAACCTCTTGTCTGCATTTTTTATTAGCGGATTTCAATGTATTTCTCCTTCTTTATTTTTCAATATCAGTCATTGTGGTTTTGCATGTATTATTTTTCTTCATTATCAAGCATGTTGAATCCTAATTTCTTCTTTTTTTATAACTTTTCAAGTAGGAGTAATAGATGAAAACAAAGCAAGCAGAAAAACAGGTAAATTAATTTTTTGAACATCCCGATATCAAAGTTAATTAAATTTTATAACTATTAATTTACTCCAATATCTCAATTAATTAACTAGCATTACAATTATATAACTATTAATGTTGCAATACCAAATTAAATAATAAAATGAAATTTTTCTATTAAATGAAAGATATATAAATTGAATAAAAGGAGCTAAGTTGTTACTAAAGCATTAAGCTTACTTAGTACAAAGTTTTGTACTTGTATATTAACTAAGTTTCTCAACAAACAAATTAGCGCTCTCAATTAAAGAGATAGCACATAGCATTTGTATGCACAATGCGTTGGATTGAAGTTAGCAACATGCATGATGGTTCATGAGATTTTCATCTTACTACATGCATTTAAATGACAAGCCTATACAATTATATTTAAAATGCGCTGTAAATTATTTGTTTTTTAATATTTATGACATGTCTTTTAAAAACAAAATTCCAAGGAGAAAAAAAATCAGTGTAAGAGGCAAAAAAAGAAAATCATAATAATTAATAATATTTACATTCCTTGAAGATTGTTTCAATTTTCACTTTACTATCTAACTTTTCGGATCTTACACACGTAAAAAAACTAAATGTTAGGAACCATAGTGAAATTCAGAACAAAGTTTAGCTGACGCATTTTTATGCACAATGTGTTGTTTTGAAGCTAGCTAGCAACATGCATGATGGGTCATGAGATTCACATCTTACAACAATTAAATGACAAGAGTTAGACAAGTATATTTGAAGTGCGCCGTAAATTATTTATTTTTTAATATTTGTGACATGATTTTTTTAAAAAAAAACAAAATTCAAAGGAGAAGGAGAAGGAAAATTAGTGTAAGGGGCAAAAAAAGAAAATCAATTTATGTTCCTTGAAGATTGTTTCGATTTTCGCTTTGTTACCCGACTTTTAGGATCTTAATTACATGCGCAAAAAACTAAACATTACGGACCATGGTGAAATTCAAAACAAACTTCAGGATACACAAATGTTGTTCATTATTGTAAATATGCATGAAGAGCTACCAACTCCGTTAATGTATTACGAATGATAGTCCACTTTTGGATATAGTAAAACACAATGTGAAATTTAAGGGGTTGTATGTGTAAATTTTGGAGGTCAGGTATTAAAGTGAAACTGTAACTAGACTTCAGAGGACCAAAGTGTAATTTATCCCTTCTTTAAATAATTCTAATTAAGAATAATTCTACATGGACTCTCAAAATAAATCTATAATAAATCAAAAAACTTAGATGACTTTTTATTTGCGCTTGTATTTATAGTGCACTATACTTGGTGGCACATTTAATAGGTATGTAACATGATACCTAGTAATTTTTAAAATGTAGCATAGATTTTTGAAATAAACATATCTAATGGTATTAATTGTTAAGTAGTAATAACTTGTACTTTTCATGCTTAAGGTCATTAGTTTAAACCCCACTTTAAGTATGACTTTTTATTGTAATTTTTGAAGTATAAAGGTTAATTTTATAATTTCATAAACTTACCAACCCCAAGGTCTCATGCTTTATATATACTATGGAGAGATACAGGGGCAAAACCAAGACAAGGATGGAGGAGGGTCAAAGATACTACTATAATATATAAAAAAATTCTGAAACAACTAAAATAAGATGAAAAAATTAAATTAATAATAGGGCAAATATTTTAAAGGGAACACAATACTTGAAAATTGAAATCTTTCATACAATCCAATGATTACAATTACAAATTATAATAACATTGTATGAGGTTTCATTTTTTGAAAATATTACAAGATTTCTTCATTCTTAATCTTATTGTGCAACGTAATCCCCAAATAATAATTCATAAATTCATTTCACATTTGATTACGTAGTGCATTCTTGATGATTTTCATCACTGAAAATGTTCTCTTAACACTTACTTTTGCAACACGTAAAAGTAAACCAACTTCATGAGAAAATACACTAATGGATAACTAATATGTTTTACTGCACTCAACCTATTTTTAGCAAACTCACCAATCTCCGTCAAATTAAAAAAGTCAGCATTAGACTTTACATGTTCTATATAGTTTTGTAGTTGATCATCAAGTAGCATGAGATTTACTAGTGAAAAATTAAAGGGATAGAACTTTATTTATTATAAAAATCCTAAACTTTTAAAAAACCATATGTTTACCTTACAACTTTATTTATATTATATATAAAAAATTCAAAAACGGGGGTCAATCCTAACTAAGCCACTAGATATTTATACACTTTGTGAATGGCAAAGCAACATTATTCCTAATGCATAATGTACATCTACCGTATGCATCATTTGCTTTTGTAAAAATAAAAATTATTTTGGCAATTATAAGTAAGGGGGCATAAAACTTGGTTAAGGTAAGATGGGCCGACCCAATCTGTTTAAGAGCCCATATGGCAAACCAAACCTGGCATGAGCGAAGGGAACAAACAGAATACACGCTGAGTTATCGACACCGAAGTTGCCGAGACGACCAAGCCGAGGTTAGCTTCAACAAGGAATGGCACACGTGGCCTAACATATGGAAAGTGCATGAGGAGAATCATACTGACTCACACGAACCTGTGTAGAATCGTACTGACCTCTACTACACCACTACAAACGTGAAGTTTCAAAAGTTGTTAGTTGTGGATAAGGGAGAGAATGCTGTAGTATTATCCAAGTCTTACCCTCTTTGGTCATTTTACTGTTAATCCTAATGAGTAAATGTAACCCTAATTCTATACGTATAAATAGAATAGGGAGGGCTTAGAATAATGGATGGTTGTTGGTTGTAGAATACTTTGGCTGTTAGCATATTACTTGTTTGATTTTTCTGTTTGAGAGAAAGAGTGCTTGTAATCGATATCCTTCATTGATTGACAGCCCTAAGAGCTCAATATAACAATCACACACACACGCAAATGGGGAACCTACCGTATCCAAAAAATCCCTTGTCTAAGTTCATATTCTCGCTACCATAACAAAACTCTTTTTTTAAAATCATTATCGTGAGTTGGGCCTAAATTTTGCACCACTTACAATAAGGATGGCAAAAGGCTTGACCCAACAAAATTTCGACCAACTTGACCATAATAGGATGTGTTTTATTTTTTCAATCGGGTTAAGTAGGAGTTTTAAAATATAAATACAATTCAGGTTTGTTCAAGTAAATTTAGCCTTTTGAATCCGAACGGACCCCTATATATTGCTTTATATATTTATATATATTCTTATAATCAGAGCGGATCCTAAGAGGACCATCCATCACCTTATCTGTGTGGATTGCATAACTAAAATCTGCATCCAAACAATTTTCAAATGAGAAAAAAAATTAAAAAAAGGGGAAGGGAAAAACACGATTATTTCTCTCCCTACCCTTCTCAAACCTTTTTTCCGCAGGCAAACTCCATCGTCGGCAACCCCTTCTCTATACTCAATATCATCTTTCCTTAACTAACATTATCTCTCCCCCAAATCACTGCCTTATCTCCTTAACACAGTCTTTCCCCAATCTCCCCCGCTAGGAACTGGCTCCTAGACCTGAAGAACAGAGGAATAGTAAAAGAAAATACACTGGAGGATTGGCGTTTCTTTTAGTAAAATTCTAATTTTTGTAGACCAAGAGTATCGATTAGTGGCACACAAATTTGTTGGTATTGATAATTTTATTACAATTTATAGAGAAGTCAATAAATCTTGAGAAAGGTGCAAAACTAGTAAATCTAACATCGTTCATTTCTCGAGAAAACAACTCTGACCGAAATTATCCCAATTTTGTTTTATGTTTTACTTTTGGTATCTAGACAATTTTCTTATAGTTTGGATATAATTAGAGTGAGGGGAAAAAGGAGATCAGGGATAGGAGTAGTGAGGGAGAGTTGCCAATGGGAGGATTCACCGGTGGGAGAGGTTGCCGAGAAAGGATATTTGGCGGTAGGGAAGAAGATAGAGGGATAGGGTCAATGGGAAAGATAAGGGGAATGCGGTGCATACGCGATTTTTTAAGGGAGAGATAGTAAGCGTAATTTCTTTTTTTTTTAATTAGAAGTTACATTAAAAGTGTTTGGACATGGGTTCTTTTTATCCATTGCACATGGATAGGGTGAAAATAGTCCTCTTAAGATCCGCTCCAATAGCCTTTAGTTATATATATAATTATAATGGATCGGGAATGAGGGTTTGGGTAACGCATGTGATAAAATCAGGTGGTTTTAGGATTTCAAAATTAACCTTCTTTAAACTAGTTCAGGTTAGGTCAGCCACGATTTCAAGTGGATTGAGATTGAGTTTGGCTAAACCAGCCCCAAACTATTCCCAAAACCATTTGCTAAAAATAAAACTAACTAGATTTTTATTAGTATTGTTGATTGGGTCAAAATTATTACATTTTTAAGTGGCTCAATATGCTTAATTATAAGTTTAAAAGTCCAGAGTTAATGGATATTTACTTTGTAATTGTAAAAATCAATGTTGCATGCATTTGTGTTTAGAATATATGTAATCAGACTTCATATTATCATAACTTATGTTTAAAGAGCTTTTTGAAAGAAAAATAGTTAGTTTTCTTAGTTTTATTTTATTTTTCAATTAAAAACCCTTGTTGTAATACCCCGTAATATAATTAGCGTAAATTAAACACGCACTAACCTCGATTAAGTGAAATTTTTGAAGAGTTTGAGAATCTTGATTAATCATGGATCAAATTATAAAACTTCATAAGTTTAATATGAACTAAAATATAAAGTTGTCAAAGTTCAGGGTTAAAATAATAAAATTATAAAACTTCAGGGTGAATTATTGTAATTAAGCCAAAAGTTAGATTTTTTTTCTTTTAACACCATCGACCTAGCCTTGCTTTAAATGGAAGCTTCTTGATTTTCTTTTCTTTATGTTTGGAGCGGAGAGAGATATGGAGAGAAAAAAATAATGGGTACAAACTCTATTTTTATATATTGATCATCCAAACTCTGTCGAATTGTGTCGGGTTTTAAAGGAAAGTTGTTCTACACATTGAGGGCTATGCGAGGGTACAAGAATTTCGGAATTGTCCTGGTCGGGATTCGGGTTATCATCTCAAATTTCATTCTTTGTGGCTAGATATTTTGAGGTATGGATTAATTATGATTTCTTGTGTTTTAAATTATTAAAAATTCTAAATATTACTCAAGTATATGATTGTGCATGTATAAGTTGCTATATTGATTAATGATTTATGATAATCAAATAAATGTGGGTAAATAATAATTTAAAATTTTGGATTTAAAATATGGAGTGGTACACATTTGTTCATTGTTCAAGTAAATAATAATATATTTTAGCCACTGATTTTCTTAAATCTCAGGAGATTGGTAATAAGAAAAGTAAAGTATCAAGTATGTATTTTAAAATATAGTTCAATGCCTAACTTACGACTTTGGAATCACCTTAAAAAGGGTAAGAATGAATTTTTAGTAAATTTTAAAAGATTGATGTGCAGTGTTGATTTCCTGTGCGAAAATCTTAAATATTCTTTCAAATATTTCAAAGTTTACTCCATATTTTAAACATGTACTTTGTTTAATGAAATAGGCTTTTCTTTTAAGATTTGATGATTTAGAATTTCGATTAAGTTACTAATTAGGGGATATTTATACATGTTGAGGAATATATATATATATATATATATATATATATATTATAATTGATTTCACATGTGAATGTAATGATTGAATTGTTTGAAATTGTGGTTGATTAACCTTCTATCATATGAGATTTAAATATGCATAATCATTTTTGATACTGAAATACTTGGCATCATAAGCGTGAATTGCATTATTATTTTATCAACCCAATGGCTTGGATATATCGAAAATTATCTAAGGTGGATGGGTCGAATATCTATCTATTGAAGAGCTTATATCTCTTATCTATGTACATTGGGAACTTTATATGCTTATGATGATATATTCTTGGATATGGCATGATCTCGGTTGATTTGCCAACGATGATTTGCTTGTATATATCATTGATATATTTATGGCCTCCTGACGGTGAAAGGAATTAAGTATGACTAGTACTTGCTGGTATGAAAATAGGCAGAGCTCAATGCCTTTGGATTGAAAATCCCTAAACCTCCGGAGGGCAGCAAATCAGCGGTTGTTTAGAGCCCGCGGCGTGGTGTCCGAAAATCTAGATAACAGCAAGATACTAGTAATTGTATTTATATGATATTGTTGGACGTGTGGTCCAATTCTGTTACTATATATTATGATCTTCCCTGAGACGGTCAGGTCATGTTATGATGATCTTGACATTCATTCTCTTGGGGGCGGTCAGACCCATTGTTATTATTATTGTGATTCGGTTCGGTTCGGCTTATGTATCTCTTAGGACTAGTCAGGCCCATTGTTATTATTATTATTATTATTATTATTATTATTATTATTATTATTATTATTATTATTATTATTATTATTATTATTATCATTATTATCATTATTATTATTCAATTTCAGTAATCTAATTTATTTCAGTAAATTTGTTAATATTCTGTGCACTCTTTACATTTTTCATATTGCTTCCCGATCCCCTTCCCCTTTATGGTATCAAAGGCGGTTATTGATTATTGGTGCTATTGATTTATTTGAATTTATCAAGTCAATTCCTTTCAATATGTTCATTCAAAATTCTTATTTCTTTTCAAAACCCAGTTCTTAAGTCACCTGACTTACTATAAAACACCTTTGTCAGTATAACCAGAGCCACAGTAAGTCTTTGGAGTGGAAGCAATGTTAGATGAGGGTTTTGGATAGATAGGTATGCCTCTACTCAAAGTAAGAAGGTATGCACTCATAGAATCTATTAAGAAAAGATAATAAGAACTAGAATTAACATAGTAAAATGAGTCGGCTTTTTAGGTCAAGTTCATCAGTTAGCTCAAAGTCAACTTTATCCTCAGTTCCAGGCATAGTAAATCAGGAAGAACATAGTTCTGAGAATGTAAGTCAAGAATTTGGAGATTGGAATATTCCCAAAGTTTCTCCTAGAGAAATTTACAAGTCAACCTTTTTAAGTCAGATTATAATGTAAAAACTGTAGAGAAAATCTGCGCCATTAATAAAGAACAAGAAAATTGCAGTTTGTTAACTACAGAAGTAATTAGAAAACATAAGCAAAATGGATATAATTTTATCCATGTTGGACTAATTCAGGTTGCAGTAAAACCTTTGACTATTAAAGGAATTAATTCATCAATATTATTATGTCTTAGGGACGCAAGGTATTTAAATTATATACCTAGTATTTTAGGTATAATAGAGTCAAGTTTACATAATGGACCAATTCATTTCAATTGCTTTCCAGATTTCACTTTAAGTTTAAGTGATCATCATCTTCTAAAAGCATTAACTCTAAATATCAAAACTGCAGGAGAAATCACTCAGATGATTGAGGGATTTCAAGCTCTTGCTTTGATATATATAATTTATTACAAAACAATGAAAACAAATTTAAATGTTAAAGCATTAAGTAAGAGTCCAAAGGATAAAATTGTTTTAATTCAAAGCAGGACTAGTGATACTAATGTCCAAGTTCCAAAAACTATCTTATGGAAAGATGTTAGTCTCTCTAGTCAGTGGATTTTAGATAATGAAATCCCTCAAAGACCAGTCACAAGTAATATAATGGATTTAGATAATATATATATATATATATACAATATCTAGATGGCACAGTTAGAATAAGCTTTGATGAATCAAGATTTAGGAGACCACCCTTAATCTTATAAAACACATCTGGCTCATCAGTACCTTCTAGAATATATACCATTTCTAGAAAATATATTGATCTACTGAGTAAAACCACCCTGCAAGAAATTAAGTTAAAAAGAGTAAAAAAAGAAGGACAAACTAATTACCCATGTTATGCAAATATTGAATCAATTAATGAATCTGAAGAAGATGAACAATAATTGTCGCATACTCAAACAGATTCTGAGACTGGGCCAATTAATCACCAGCTTCATGTTATTAAAAATGAATTTGAAATTAATTGGGACACATTGACTAGTGATTTTAATTCAAAAGAAAATAAAAAGAAAAGGCATCAATTTAGAGCCAATCACTCAGAAAAACAAAAACTAAAAGTCATGAGTAAATGGGAAAATGTTGTGTAACAACTCTATCTATCTTTCATTAGATAAGAGCTTTAAATAAAGCATGAATATAATAGTACATAGGGTTTACAAATGAAACCTATTATGTAAGACTTACTCCGTTGTGTCAAGTAACAAAAATCCTGTGGGAAAAGATAACCCTGATCGAAGGGAAAATAGTACAACATTATGACAATTATGTTATACTTACTCTGTTGAATCTATACTTCCATTTGATTCTTACTTCGATCAATAGAGTTTGCATGTATCGTTACCTCGTTAAAAATCTTACCAAGTAACAAAACCCAGTAGGAAAAATAAACATTGGTTTAAGGAAAATAGTATAACGTAACGTCATGTGGATGTTAGACTCCCCCTCAAGTCTACACCTCCCTCTGATATTTACATTAATCAAGGAATTTGAAAAGCTTATGCATGTATCGTTGCCTCGTTAAAAACCTTACCAAGTAACAAAACCCAGTAGAAAAAATAAACATTGGTCTAAAAAAAATAGTACAACGTAAGTGTGAAAATTACATCATATTTCACACTTTCCCTTGACATAACCTAACTTCATATGTTCGATGTAAGCTGCATTATTTTCGTAAATGCATGTAGGCTCTTCAGTGGTAGAACTTAAACCACTAGTCTTTCGAATATGTGTAATGATAGCCCTTAATCATATACACTCACGAGCCGTCTCATGTAGAGCGATGATCTCATAATGGTTCGAGGAGGTAGCCACAAGAGTTTACTTGGTTGATCTCCAAGATATTGTCATATTTCCAATAGTGAATACATAACCAGTTTGGGAATGACCTTTATATGGGTCACAGAGGTACCTCGCATCAGCAAAACCAACCAACATATCATTTGGGGTTTTAATATAAGGGCTAGCCTTTTCGACATCAACATTTGCTTTAGAAATTGTTGTGTTATCTACAATTCCTTTTTCCTCTCTATAGGGAAAGAACAATCCCAATTCAATGGTTTCTTTTAGATATCGAAAAATATTTTAATATTGTTCCAGTGACCCTGCGTTGGCGCTAAGCTAAATCTAGTTAACAAGTTCAATGAGAATGTTATGTCTGGTCGAGTATACTGTGTCACGCCCCAAATCCCGTTCTGAGATTTTCACCTCCGAGACCTGGTTAATCATAGTGTCATACACGACGACGGGTGTGAGTAGTAAAAGAAACTTAAATAAAATTCATTTAAAAAAATTTCGGCATGAGGAGTTTGTAAAATGCGATATCCGCCCTGTAAATAAAAATAAAAAGAACAACTTCTGTTCAATCATTTCACAATCAATCCATTTAATAAAAATATTACTCATCTAATAAACTTTATCAAAGTCCGTTTAAGTATAAGATTATACAACAGTCCCAAATCCTTCTAAAATAAATACAAGCATCTTAAAGTATAATATAAAAGCCTCAATGGCATAGTCCTTAACTAAAGGACTGCAAAGCTATTAAAGGTCATCAGAACTTCTACGGACGTACAGCGCGTGCCACCCTCGAGTATAGGCTTACAAAACTGTTGAAAATGAAGGAATGAGCCAAATCCGAGCTCAGTGGGAACTATGAGGGTTTATAATGAAAATAAGATTTTCATTTGAAAACATATGTATCATATATATGTTGCTTCAATAATACAACCTTTTTGAAAATCTTACTAGGCAATTCACCATGTATGTGCGTGCCAAAATCCACTAATTGTTATATCTCAATTATCAAAACTGTTCCCTAACTCTCATCATATAGCATTATACTCTTTCTAGCTTCCTAGGGTTCACATGCTATAAGAATCATTCTATTCTCGGTTACTCAACTGCATGTGAGGGGTATACATCTCTTATGCCAAGTATTCATAG
Source organism: Lonicera japonica (assembly GCA_021464415.1). Taxonomy (NCBI): domain Eukaryota; kingdom Viridiplantae; phylum Streptophyta; class Magnoliopsida; order Dipsacales; family Caprifoliaceae; genus Lonicera; species Lonicera japonica. Next base: position 12,081 of record JAKCWG010000619.1, on the reverse strand, counting down.
TTCTCACTTTGTTAACAGTACATTATGAGTTACATACTTGGTCGACTACTAAGCATTACTACTAGGCCGTCTAGCTTAAGCGTTACATTAAAATATTCCTCCCTTCTAGCCATTTGTATACTATGTTGGCCACTTAAGTTATTAATATTACGTTCAATATAAACTGGTAGACTAATATCATATATACATGCTTTCACGTATCCGCGTCGATACATGTATATATATATATATATTCATTCTTACATCATCCATAATATACTTGAGGCAATATATATAGAACAATATAAAATACAACACAACAATGTATTTATCGAAATCACCACCACATCCGTCATTGTGGCGTGTTAGAATCATTCGAGACAATGTCTCTCAAATGCCTTCATGGCCTCAACCATCACAATAATAATAATCACAGTCGTCCAAGCGTCACCAGGTCTGCATTTCATGGCCTCTCACCCACGCGGCAGCAGGGCCACCCGTTAGTTTTCGTGCACGGTTTTGGGTCTTGCACCCAGGGGCACTCTATCCCAACTTAAGGTCTCAATTGTTAGAGACCAACCCGGGACCTCACATGGACTATACAATCTCATCATTATACTTATATCAACATAAGATCTAGCAATGAATCGTAATATACATAATACAATGATCACGCAAGCCATCCCATAACATAATAATAATGTGATAATAACAAACTATATCACTTGTTTACATTGTTTCGATAAAGTAATTCACATTATAGGCCTTATCATTATCCACAAATATACATATATGTAACCAACCCATACATGTAATTATTCAACAGGAATATATCGATTCCTTACTTAACAATGTACATATATATATCATCAATCAAACCGTCCACCACACGGATGGCAATTCACACACATATATATACAATCATACAATCGCCCACCATTCATCAATATAATCGTTACCACACATTACACCTATTGGCTTATCGCTACAAGGTCATTCACATATTGTGATCATTTAGGTCATTATTGTCATCTCACATTATATAACGTGTCAAGTGTATAAAACCAAGGCCGTTAGTGTTTATAATAGTTCTTAAACCATATCGTCGGGTTAGGCATTGATCATCGTGCTTCTAGCCCAACTAGTATTATATGGCTTCTAAGCTAAGTATTTTTGAAGCCTTGGCAACCTACGTCCTATCAAGATACATTTCTTATTCCTTTAGAGTGTATCATAGGTGTATACTCACTACTAGTGCTAATAAGATCCACATAAGGCAATAGGCTCAAAGGTTGTTGTACCCCGTTTCCACCCTAGTGGTTTCTCGGTTCACTATACATGGACATTGTGCAATAACCTTAATTGCACTACACCAAAATCAACTATTTGTGACTGCCAAAAACAGTCACAAAGGCTAAAAACAGTCACAAAGAGCAGTCATAAAAACATCAGTCACAAAAAAAATTGTGACTGTTCATAACAGTCACAACCAGCAAAATAGATGACTTTTGAAGCCAACTATTAGAATCAGTCACAAAGCTCTTTATGACTGTTAGAGGTGGTCATAAGTTTTTATACTTGTGACTACTATAAACAATCACAATTGTGATACTTTGTGACAGTTCCAAATAGTCACAAATATAAAATTTATAACTATTTATAGCAGTCATAATCGTCAGTCGTATCGGACCGTTGATAATTGTTAAAATAATTTCCATTATTTGTTCACACTTATTCAACCCATTTTTCATAGCTTATTTATGTATATGTAAAACCCATTTATCAATAATTCATTTTCTTCACAATAATTTTTTTTTTTTTTTTTACAAAGCCCAAATTCAAACTATATAATAAATAACAACAGTGACTATACAATGTCCATCCCAAAAATTCAAGCACATCCCAAATTACAATTCATAAAATAAGACAACAAATACATATTAATTTCGAGCACATCCCAAAAATGAAAATATAAGGCAAATTTTGTACTCTTTCGTCTCCATTCAAACACTTCTTTGAATCTTTGCAGCTCCTCCTTATGACCTTATCAAGAATCGTTTTGTCCGATGTTGAACCCAGCATTTCTAAAAAATCAACACAAAAATATTTAATGGTTAAAAAATAATTACAAAGTAACAAAATATATTAATCAGAAAATATTACCTTAATCAATATTTTCAATGTGTTCCATTTCATTCAAAGCATTCCGTTAATGTGTTCCCTTATACCAAAATTAAATTATACTTTTTCATCTTTTCTTTTACTTTTGCATCATTCTTTAACTTTTTTTTTTACTTTTTTACTTTTTCTTTTACTTTTACATCATTTTCAATCAATGCATTCCCATTTCTCATTTCCTCTTTTTTTTTCTTCTTTCTCACAATGTTATTATGAAATGGAATCCACCAAATCAAAAAATGCACACACATATATAGAGGTAAATATATTTAATCTTAACACACACACATACATATATACAGATCCATAAATACACACAAATATACATATATATATATATATATTCCTAACACACACACATACACATATACAGATCCAAAAATACACACACACACACATATATATAATCCTAATAGACACACACACATATATATATATACAGATCTGAAAAAAATCCTAAGTCCTAACACACATACACACATGTATATAACGTACTAGGAGAAGAGTGAGATGTTACTAGATTCAACGGTGGTGGACTGGTGGCCGGTGGTTGAGTGATCGGTGGTGGAAATGGGAGAGTGAAGATGGTAAAGTGAGGATGAGAAAGTGATGGAAAGTGATTGACTGATGGGAGAGTGAAGAGTGAAGATGGTAGATGGGAGAGTGAAGAGTGATATGCGGCTGCTGAATGGGGAAAGTATATATATATATTGTGCTTTAGCCTTTAGGTTACACAAAATAGTCAAAATGACGTTATTTCAAGAAAATTAAGATTATGATATTTAGACATAATTTTCATCCTCATTTCAATTTTTTCCATAAAAGTAAAAATAAAAAATAACATTTTTTATTTTTAAAAAAAATTAAAATTTTTAGTTATTTCTAAAAGTTTAGGAAATTATAAGCGGGAGGCATAAAATGATTCAAAGTTTAATTGAAAAGTGGGTGGGAAATGAATTAAAAGAACAAAAATGTGGGTGGGAGATTTTAGTCAATAAGATATTAACATTTATGACCGCTAATAACAATCATAAATATAAGTCACAAACTTGTTACAATTATGACTACCAAAAACAGTCACAAAGGTTAACAGTTGTTAACACTAATATTTGTGACTGCCATTAGCAGTCACAAATATTCAAAACTATGACTTTTTGACCTTTGTGACTGTCATTGACAGTCACAAACATTGTGACTGCCAATGGCAGTCACAAATTCAACGAAGCGGAAAGTCACAAATACCTGTTTTTGGTGTAGTGTTGATGGCATAAAAGTGTATATATATCGCTTAGAATCCGTAGCAAGCTCCTCTATACTCACCAATCCCAAAACCCCCAAATTCCTAGTTCATACACCTTACTACCAAATGGGTATGATATATAGATGCAAGTTCATGGGTCACAGCATGATGAGAGTTACTAATACATGATATGTATGAGAGATTCTACACTTATGCACTATCAATTAATCCCCAAACCAACCAAACTCACATCACATCACAACCTAGGGCTTTTCATCCAAATTACCATTTTTGTATGAAATTGATACATAACACATGATAGTTTTAAAAACAAACAAGTTTAAGGTCAGTGTTCCCACCTAATCGAAGCCTTATCCTCAAATTAATGATGCGTGGCCCTAAATTCTGAAACCCAAATCCCGAGCTCAGCTGCCATGGAGGTGTGTAGGTGGGGAAGATGATGAATAGTTGTTTAGAAGATGGTTTGGATGACTTTTGAGCTTAATCTTTGGATAGGAGATGAGAAATCCACAAGAGAACTCAAGAATCTCTTCTCTATCTCTCTCTAGAAGCTCTCCAATAGCTGTGTTGAAAATGAGGAAGAATGAGCTGGTCGATATATATAAATTGTCGATTTAAATCCCGCGTTACTGTTCACACTGGGGGAGTTACAACGCTGAACTTTGGACGGCAATAACTTCTCGCTCGAAAGTCCGATTAAAGTGATCTTTATGTCCACGGAAAGCTTATTCAGAGCTCTACAACTTCCTAGAAGGAAGTATCCTCAAATTCTAGACAAATAATTCTTAAAAATTCGACGAAATCAGCGCGTTAGTGTTACCAAATGAACAACTCATAGCGATTGACCTTTTTCGCGCTCAATTTTGACCTAATAAAAATCAAAATTTGCCTTTGGCCGAAACACGAAAGTTGTAGATTGCCTAAAAATCTAAGATAAATGAAGACAAAAACTCAATTTGATGAGGAACGAAGGAGTTACGCTTCCTCCAAGTTAGCCCAAAATCATGAAGTCGGGTAAATACAATCTACATCCCGATTTCAACTCGAATCACCCGAAATAACTTACAGCTATTCTAATAAGCTTAAAGACACCAACATGACTTATTGGAAGTCTTCGAACCCTATCGCTCCTTTCAGAATAGTATTTCACTATTCGGAGCTCGAAATTGCCTTACTCGTAATTTTTGAATGCGATAAGCTTTGAGATTTAAGAACGGGGTGTTACATACTGTGTTAAGTGAAATAATGCCCATATTGCATTTAGATAGGGAATTTCTTCTCCCAACACATTTTCGTAATCTTACTTTATACAAAATGGATATTTCTTTTGATCCGAATTTCGACCGACCGTGGGAGTGCTAGCAGAATGCGTTTTGTCCAAGTTAAATTGCCTGATTATCTTTTAGACGTACGCAAACTAGTGGATTAGTATTCCATAAGCTCGATATTCTAGATTAAGATTTAGACAAAATTCGAGCTTTTCCAAGATTCTTTATCTCAAATTTGGATTTCAAGTAGCTCGCGGTTTCCCTTATTTCATCAAGAGTACCTATTATGTTCATATCATCGATATATATAGCTATAATTGCGAATCCGAAACTTATTTTCTTTATGAATTCGTAAGGGTATAATTCATCATTCTTATATCCCTTTCCAATCAAGTAGTCACTTAAATGGATATACAACATTCGTTCGGATTATTTTAATCCATAAAGTGAGCATTTCAACCTAATTGCAAACGCACTCTGTGGTTTAGAGTCACTTGATTTGGGTAATATAAGGCCATTAAGCACTTTCATATATATCTCTAAATCAAGATCCCTATAGAGATATGCAGTAACCACATCCATGAGTTGTAATTTCAGTCTTTCAGAAACTACTAAGCTAACTAAGTAGCAGAATGTTTATAACATTTAGGCAATTCTAGAGCGTCTGTGGGAAACCTTGCGTCACAAGGTGAGCCTTTTACTTCAGGACTTCTTTTTTCTCATTTATGCTTTGTAGCAAATAATTGTTTATGTCCTACAGGCTTTACATTTGGGGCAGTTAGCACTACCAAACCAAAGACCTGTCTCTTTACCAAAGAATCTAATTATGTCTAGATTACTTATTTCTATTTAGGCCAATTTTTTCCTTCGTTGACATTTTGCAATAGAGCGAGGTTTGACATCATCGTACTCTTTAATTTCTTGAGCAACAATGTATCATCAATCCATATAGAGAATCTTTCCATTAACTCATATGCCCTCTTAACCCATTGAGATTTATTTATTCTCTGAAATCATCTATAACTTCGGGGCGTCCCCTAATATTGATTCATGGATATAAATATAATCAGAGATAATCTCATGAAAGGGATTTTTATATTAATTATTAATTGATCAATTTGTGCCTTACTCCACCTCTTCTTTTGTGTAAGTATTTGTTGAATCAAGTGGCCTCCCTTTATTCCTTTAAGGAGGCATGGCCTCAACCACACCTCCACTAAGTGTGGTTGCAATGTCTTTTTCTGCGACAATGTGCCCCTTGTTGGGAACTTCTAACCTTGCAGGCACATTGCAGCTGGTATGTTTGATCTCGTCACTTTTTAGTATAAGTAAATGCATGAGGCATCGAATATGTTACATTTTAAAGATCGATTATTCTTTTTCATTTCAATGTACATTGTGATATGTGTGGGGATCAAGATGAGACAGTGGGGACCACGACAATTCCTGTCGTTCCCCTGAAATTTTCTTTTCCTAACTTTCCCTAACGACGGGAAGACTATTTCATTAAAGTGACAATCCGCAATTCTTAGCAGTAAAGAGGTCACCTGACAAGGATTCCAAATGGAGGATTTTCGTTGAGGATCCCAACATTAATACTAAATTGTCTCAGCGGACCCAGTTTACTGCATTGTGGGGGTGCAATCGGCATATATGCATAAAATATTAGGCTAATATTCAGTTATCAACTGGTACGCATATAATAATTGTCTAATATTTGGGTCTTAAAACAATTAAGTAAAGTTGCATGCAATATTGCATAAACTCTGAGCATATATATATAATATGGTGCGCATAACCAATGCCATATCAACCATCTATATCCTTTTAATGGTTGTTTTTGTGAGACCTTTTTGCGTATGCATATGGAGAACGGAATTCTTTACTTTGATTTTATGCAATAATTATCAGATAGTTTTGATGTAAACTCTCCGGCTTTATTGAGTCTTATAAACATGATACAGTAATTAGGGTGGTGAGCCCTTAAGCGCTTAATATGTGCTAGGTTTGTAAAAGTAGCATTTCTTATAGATAATTATTCGACGTGTCACCAGAATGTCGAATTATCCACTAAATCCATAAAGTACTTTCAATGGTTCGGCATTCTGGATGGATTAGTCCATAAATATATCATTATATTCTTCTTAAGAATGGTATATTTTATTTTGTATCTTTAGCATATGATGGTCTCGATCCTATTTTTGCTAAAGAGCAAGTTTTGAAAAATCGGGTGTCGTTCCTTTAACCTAATCGATAAGGCATAATGGGAAGGGGGATATTGCTTCCAATACTTCGGAACTCAAGGATTACTTTTGAGCATTACTAATATCAATACGTTGCAATGTGTTAAATTTATGTCCCATTTATTTGTCACTCAGAAGAGGGGATGTCCGCTAAGTACTTTAACACATAGATCATCATGACCAGGGTGTACTAGGCAAGCATGCCAAAGCCTATATAAGTCAGTGTCCTATAATACATCGTTAGTGACATTATATATAAGATTTGACAATCCTTATCGTAATGGGGTACATTCCACTGGAATGACTCATAAGTTTCTCTAAATTGTGTTTCTTTGCACATTTTTTTAGAGGTAAAATAAATATGTTTTTGTTCCATTCTTACATTTGATTTTTGTATGATTAATGTTGGTACGAATATCATTGACAAAGTTCGGGTCGTTCCGGGTGCATATAGAGCATATGCGACTTTAAACACCGTTTTTGCAATAAAATGGTTGAGCAGTTCTCCGCTCTTATGATGATTTAATCATCATAGTCACATAGGTATTATAGGTTATTAATTGCCTATTTCGTTAAATGGTTATGGTGTTCTCACTATCAACCAATTATTAAAGTTATCATCGATTCATTTTTACAGTAATGAAATCGAGTATAAACTCCGAACTATCTAGTAATAAAATAAACAAATTTAATTACTTTAGAATAAAATTCTAATAAAACTAACAGTAATCAATCCAATATCTTGTTTAGAAATCTAATTCATCAAATCAACATAAACTTTAAGACAAAATCATAGTTTAATTAAAAATTAGGCAATTTGCTTATTTAACTATTTCTGAAAAATAAAGTAAATAAAGCAAATCAGTCAAAATCGAGTGTATCCATAGACTAAGCAAAGTCCTTCTTACCACTAAAGTCTACGATTGTGAAGTTGACATCAGCTTCATTATCTTCCTCATTCATAAAATGAGATTCGTGTTTTTTAGATTCTCGATATCTCTTGTAATTCGCTGCTGCTTTAGCGCTTGCATGGCAGTTCTTGTACCAGTGCCCAACAATTTCACACATGTAACATGGCTCATCACCAACTCTTTCCTTTTTTATCGGAGGGTTCTTAGGTGTATTTTTCATTTTGTTTTCCTGACCACTAGATCCAATAACACCGTTTCTTCTCCATACTTTAGAAGAGCATCCATGACCCGTACCACGACTCCCATGTCCATTTTCACGTTATGCATTGTTACCACGTGGGTAGGGATCAACACGTCCAACCCCCTTTGCATTGGGGTTCTTTCCACTATTCATCTTATTGTAATTAGCCTCAGGAATTTTCTTTGTCCCAACAGGCCTGGCATTGTTATTCAAAAGACCCTCATTATGCTTTTCAGCCACTTGCAGTAAGTTAATCAGCTTATTGAATGTTATTATTCTTTTGTTATCATACTCGAGCTTATATTGGTTCACTAATATAAGTGTTGATGTAAGGAAAGTGGAAAGAGTTTTCTGAATCATATCATCTTTTGCGAGTTCCTTTTCACAGAAGTTGAGACGTGCCTTTAGGTGCAATATGTCCTTGTTGAAGTCGTTAACCTTTATAGACAAGCAAGAAGATTTCATTCTACAGAAACATATTCAATTTTTGGGTGTCATGAATATCCCAAAACGTCCCGTAAGAGCATCACATAGTTCTTTAGGTGTTTTCAACTGAAGGTACTCCCAGCATAGGCTGGAATCAATATATTTCCTTAAAAACATTAATACATTTGCTTTCACCTTGTCAGACGGTCCTTTGTCTGTTAGGTCGTTAGGGTCAGCAAGTGTGGTAGAGTATTCTTTGGCCACAAAAGTGGGTTCTACATCAGAAATCTATTGATGGTACTCAAGTCCTTTTGAGTCCAAGATGTTAAATTCGGGGTCGAGTTGGGTTGTCCATCTTAATAAATAATAGAGAAAATATTACATAGTTATGAGTACATCCATATTAATTATTTTTCAGGAATAAGAATTAGATTTCAGAAACAAGATTCGTAATGGTCACATTTTCGATGCTATATGAAAATACTTTATCATAGTGATTATAATGCGCACGAACTTTCATTATCATAGCAATTTTCAAATTTATGACATGCTAAATAAAACAATTAATATAAGTAATATTCAAGATTTCTTAGCATGCTGATTTACCACAATTATAGAAATTATAAATTTAATTAATCCATTTCAAAAAATGGAAGAAAGAGAAGCAGGTTTTATATAATAAATTCACATACTCGAAGGGCAAAAATAGGAAAAGGAAAAAATTCATGCTTATGGTTTGTGTTGCTTTATAATTAAATGGTAAATTGCAAAAAATAAACAAACATTTGAAATCAGTGACTACCTATCCAAACTTCAGCCTATTTGATCAAGGAACTAATTTAAGGGAACCAAAAAGAAATTGAACACGAAACTCAAAATAGTCTAATATACCACAAAGAAACAGAGGCTATATTGTATATGTGCAATTAATTAACTTATGAAATCAATATGTATATTAATAATTGAAGGAATAAAGTTCAAAGTCTAAGGAACATCAATTAATTAACCTACGAGCTTGTTGGTCGGGATCGTTGGCAAATCCACAATCGGTGTTCAACACAGGGGTTCGTAAATTTGATAGAAATTTTCCCAACTTCTCCTCTCTTCTTAAAATATTTTCTCGACAAAATCCATGACTTCAGGTAATTCCCTATGTTTATTGGTTGTTTTGCCCTCCTATCAGTGGTATCAATTCAAGGAGATACTTAAGCCATTGCTTTTCTTATCACAATACCACTTGAATGTTATTTCTTATTGTTAGCCATAAACTTTTTCTTTTTCTATCTAATACGAATTAACAATATGTTGTTCTTTAATTGATTATTTTTTGTAAGATATGTGCATAAACTTTACTTTTGATTGTTTGTTCCAGTAATTTCTTCTTACTTCTATTGTTCCTTCTTTTCCACCCATTTAGTTATTTCTTTAACTGAAGGTTTATTTTACTTTGGTGTGTTTTGCATAATAATTCAGTTATTTTTTTAGTTTTAGTCATAATTATTGCTTTTTGTCTATATAAAATGTGACTTTGTGAATCATTATATTTTAGATGTCAAAGTGCAAGTACATATGTTTGTAATATTGCAATAATGTGAAGGGGTAGTTGGATTTGATTGTTAGAAGCTGTATATAATAATTTTGTTTATGTGATTAATCATTTTATGTAATGGTTTTAATGTTGATGCATGTCTATGAAGCATTTGATCAAATGCTACAAAGCAGACGACTAACATTGTTCGTCTTTTGGTTTTATTATTATTTAATAAGTGAACTACAATAGTTGATGTATCGCTAAATTGTAAGCATATATTGGAAAATAACTATATCATACTATTGTTTCATTTTGAGAGTTTTCAAAAACTATTTTATTTTGAAATATGTGTCTTTACTTACACAATTATTTATCATTTTGTTTATGTTGCGCATAGTTTACCAATTAGTAAATGGAAAAAAAATATAAAATTATACACATGAATTATTTTGTATTTCTAATTTAGTATAATTGTGTATGTCAAAAGCTTGGGTATCATCTTTGTTGCTTTCTGTTTATTTATTGTACATAATTGCATGTTTAATGGATGTAATTAAAAAGTATTATGGTCTTGGTTTTCAGTATTGTTGTTTACTGGGATTTCCCCTTTTTTGGGTCAAATCCATTAGATTTTCAAACATATATACATATATATATTGCAATTGATGTGGCACTAAGACCAATTTTTTATGGAGGTGGTGTTGTAAAGTGAAAAAAGTTTACTTTGATTGTTTATTAAGATTACAAAAGAAGGAATTTCATTGTTTGAATTCATTGAATATCTTATTCATCTGAATTTTTGTTACTCTAATATCTACGATTGCTTAGTATCAGATTTTTTTGAATGTTTATTATTAATATACGTTAATATTTGTCCTCTAATGCACTAGCAGATTTGTTCCTTTAAGCTTTGCTTTAATCTTCGTGGACAGCTTATGCATAAAAAACACTCACGAGTCATGCGCAAACCTAAAGCGCTCCAAGATTTGACTGACTAATACTTGTTGATTTATCACATTGCATTAAACGTGCCTTCTTAGTTTCTCATATGATTTACTTGAAATTTTTCTTGGCATATTACTGCAAATGTCTTTTTATACATGCTTTTTATAGTCTTTTTCTTAAGACCTTTTTTGTTTCAGAAGTTGGCTTATTGGATTAAACTTATACATTATTGGAGAGAAAAGACTATTGCACACACATGATATCAATTTTGATATTTTATTAGTTCTCATAGTGGAATCATTGTTCCAGTTTTGTAAATGTTGAAGATACGTTTTGCTAAGAAGATGAGTCTGAATTTATCCCCGATTTTCTAAGCCTTTTTCTCATAGTAGTATAATTAAGGTAGTTTGAATCCATGTTGTCAACATAATTTCAAATTATTTTCAGTTTTGTAATTTAACAATTTTATTGCAATACACCCACGCATCGCGTGAGTTGCATACTAGTGGTTTATAAATATCATGTAAATGGTAATACATATAAGGAGTGTTTGGTATTCAAATATTCATGATTTCATTCAGAAACTAAATCAAATGCGAATAATATTTTACATAATCAATTAATGGTTTAATGAATCTTGGTCTTTTAATTTCAAAAAGATTCAAAGCAGCAAAACATGGGTTAAAGAATGGCACCATGCAATTATAATTATGAAATGAACTGGTTAAGCTTACGAGTAATGTACCTTCAGAGTTTGAAAACCAAACCAAGAAACAAAAAAGATTCGTGAAGAGAGACTTTTCCTCAGAGATTAAAGTAATCGCAATTGAGTCAAATCCATTTTTATTTTTTTTATGTTAAACCCGAATTGAGTTTATTCATAAAAGCAACTTCAGAATTGAGTGTTTTTCGTAGATTAAACCTGGCGGATGGATATGTGGTTGTGTACTTGAAGATTGGGCGGCTAGGGTATTCCTAGGGTTAAGGTTATTAGCTCTAAGAGCGTGCTGATAACGTGTTGTGGAACAACTCTATCTATCTTTCATTAGATAATCCCTTTAAATAGGGCATGAATACAATAGTACATAAGATTTACAA